>MU603941.1:20311-240667 GCA_025201845.1 Martensiomyces pterosporus
GCATTTTTGGCACAGCCAGCATTGCGGCCCCAAGCTGCGCAGGGCAACCCAATATTTAATCGCCACTCCCCCCCCCAACAAAGCACTAGCATCGTATCCAGTTCTACGGTTCCTTGTGGTGTTGGGAACGACACTCTAAACTCTAACAAACCCTCTTTCAATCCATAACGAGCCGAGGGGCTTTTCTTCGAACGTGGGGCGGCGAGTCTGGATAAGTGGTGCGATCGAGCAAGGCACCCATTGTTCCTTGTTGGGCATGCAGCTCCAATTGAGCAAGGCAGACAGCAAATGAATAGAGTCTGGAGAAGCCCCACCCATTCCAGACTTTCGATTTTCACATTAGCGTGAGGGCGCCAAGGAGAGTTCCTGAATGCTGTTGCCATTGCTGCTGCTGCTGCTGCTATCGCTGTTGCCGCTGCTATTGGTTTATGCGCAGAGCTGGCAAATCGATGCCTCCTTGCCCCTCGCGGCTTGCAGCCATGGATGCCGAAACATTCATTTCGACTGATATATCTGGAAGGCGGACAGCAGTGCCAGATTTGCGCCTCCACTGTGCTCCATTCCACAAGCAGTTGGTAGCTGTTGTGGCCTGTGTCCACCATCCCGTCAACAAACACGGAGACAGTCGATGGGTTCACCCACCAATGTGAGCGCAGTCCACCGCTGCCGTTCTGCAAGTTAGTGGCCAAGCAAGGGCTGCATGCATGCGTGCCTGTTTGCACAGGTTTGAGTGGGTGGGTGAGCCAGCCGGTATCCGCAGTGGCGGCAATGGCTATATGAACACCCGCTTGTCGCAGTTGCTGCTGAGCGAACGGAGTGTTCGACAGCGCTTGTGCAGCTCATGCACCATGACAGATCGGCGACTGATTCAATGGAAGAGCCACGGGCCAATATTACTCATTCCGGCCCTGCAGGCAGGCAGCTGGCTTCAGGGTACTAGGACAATTGGGGCAGCCAAGCAAAAGAACGGCAGTGGTCTAGCCTGGCCTAGCCCGCCGTATGGCGTGGGAGAGTGATCATGCGGGCAATGCACCCGCTCTTGCCAGCTCAGAGTGTCTTATGCACGGCAGAACTGCCAGGCTGGGCCGGAGCGAGCGGGAGGGTTGAGCTTCACAAGAGACGGGTGCACATTTCCCTCTTCCGCAATTCCACAGAAAATGGAGCAGGTGGTCTCAGCTCCCTGTGACTAGATGCCAGTGCCTCTCGCTTGCCGCCTCGATGTAGTCCAAGGAGGCGGAGAGTGGGGTGCGTAGGAATGCATGCTGTTGGGCTGCTGTATGCCGCAGATCTGGCGCTTGGGTGTGCTGAGCCAATAATGGTCCGCATGGCAGGTGCTACGAGGGTGCGCGCTGGCGCCGCTCGAGGGTCATTGGTGTGTATCCCCTGCCTGCATTGTGCCACCTGGGCTCAGATGGGAGGAGCAGTGGCGGCGATGGTTTCTCATGTCAAAAATTGGGGAAGTGCCGTGCTGCCAGACATCGATGACTGTGTGCTGGGAAAGAGCAGGCAGAAGCCGAGGCGGGAATGTAAAGGGAGGGCCCAATGTGTGGGAGCCAGTTAGAAATGCATGTATCTTCTGTGCGACAGAAGCTGGCTTCTGCGAATCAATCATATGCGAGGAAATCTGAATCAGAAGAGCCGAGAGTAGGGCCCAACACAACAATTGCGCACTCTAAGAGGGCTTCCTCGCCGCCACCCTCGAGTGGGTGGCCAGCAGCGCCCTTAGCAAGCAGAGCAGAGTGAGGCATAAAGCAGGCGCAAGAGTGTGTGGTGGGGGGCATGTTTGGGCGAGACAAGCAAGCAGGCAGCATGATCTCCAATGCCGCCAAAACACCAAAATCCCGGACTAGAGCGGCAGGGTGCTGCACCATTTCGCCAGTGAAAAGGCAGGCGGTAACTGCATCAGCTTTGGCAAGAGTGAAACTCGTATATAAGCGCGACCGGGAGCCTGCATCCCTGGCACTAGATCCATCCCTCACGTCTCCTACAAAGAAAACTGGCCTTTTCTTTTCTTCTAGCAACCTTCACGCCTATCTCCCCCTTCTCTCTTCTTCTGCACGTTCTTCTACAGCGCTAGCCGCCAAAAAAAGCACACGCCCCTCTCCCTCTATCCGTTCTTCTACGCACCCTTGGAAAAGCAACATTTGGAAACAATGAAGTTCACCAGCCTTGCCACCCTCTTTGCCCTTGCCGTCGCCACCCAGGCTTCGCCCCTTGTTGTCACCATCACTGAGACCGCCAACGCCGTCGTTGCCACCCACCACGTCTCTGCCCCCAACCTCCGTGTGGTCACCAAGACCGTCTTCGTCACTGCCGGCAGTGAGGGCGAGTCTTCCTCCGACTTCCCCACTGCAGAGTCCTCGGACCCAGTCCCCACTGCCACCGTCCCTCTCGGCCGGGGTGAGGTGACGATCGGCGCCAGCCAGGCTACCCCACCCGCCAACCCTCCCCGTGCTCCCAGGGCCTCCTTCACCTCGGTCAGCCACACCACCTCCGCTTCGTCCGTGGCTCCCCCCGCCACCACCACCACCGCCACGGGCGGCACCGGCAACACCGACGGCTGGGTCATGACAATGCTCTGCCGCGTCAATGCCGTCCGTGCTGCCCACGGCGTCCATCCCCTTGGCCTCTCTTCCGAGCTCGACTCCATCGCACAGAAGCACTCCTCCTACATGAGCAGCATCAGCGATATGACCCACGCTGACCCCGACGGCAGCCTCGGCACTCGCCTGACCAGGGACGGAATCGCGTGGAGTGGCGCTGCTGAGAACATTGCCGCTGGCATGAAGACCCCCGAGGATGCCCAGAGGGCCCTTGAGAACAGCCCCAGCCATCTTGCCAACATGGTCAGCCCCAACATGGCCTACTTTGGCGCCGGTGCTGCTAACGGCTACTACACCCAGAACTTCTACGCCCTCCCTGGCAATGCCCGCCCCAACAGCGTCCCCGCCTGCAAGTAAGTTCAAGGCTCATGAGAGAGCAAAGCCAGCACAGCAAGCCCTGCACGGGCCGCCTGTCCATACGAGCGCTTGGCTTCCGGGTTTTACGGCGCGCTCTTCTCGTCTCCCCCTTCCTGCCGCTCCCCTCTCCCCTGCATCCCGTTTTGCGCGGGTGTGGTGGGTCTTGTACTTTTTCGCAGCTAGTTCCTGTTTCCCAAGTTCTTTCTTTTCCGTGATTTGATAGGTTGAAGCTTGCTATTTGACGAAAACAGAGCTCACTCGCTCATACAAACACAGCAGCCGTTCGGCTGGCAAGTTGGCCGGGGTGTGCTGGGGTGTGCTGGGGTGTGCTGGCTGTGTATTGGTATTATAGTTGAAAATTGCAAAGCAGCTGGGGTATGGAAACGGAACATGGTGGCTGTGTATCTAGTGCATATGAGTGTGCAAGCGCCGCTTGCGCAAAGTATAGACAAGTATGTGGTTTATACAAAGATGGAGCTGCGAGTGCCGGCATGCGGAGGCGGCGATGGTGGCGGAGCTGCGCAGATGTTTTGGTAGCTTGGTGGCGGTAGCGAGAGACTTGCAAGCGACACTGACTGCACAGCGGCCGTTTGGCGTGTGCGGGGCGCATCTGAAGCGGGAGGGGGACTGCTGAGCAAGAGACGATCGCCATTTGACTCTCTGTATGCGGGCAGTTCGACATCCGTTGACTCCAGAGCCGCGCTAGGCACGACCATCACAGGCGCCGAGATGCTCAAGTAGTGCGGCTCCTGGTTCTTGTCCAGAATGGTGGCAAAGAACATCAGCTCGTGGGTGATGCGCAGCTGTGCCGTTTGCATGTCAAACTGTATGCCGTTGAATGCCTTGGGCACATCAAGCGACATGTCAAAGCTGTGCTCTTGCTGCAGGGGCAGGGTGTACAGGTTGCCTGATTCCGGGTCGCATGTCTTTTGCGAGCACTCGCATACCACCTTCTCGCTGTCCTTGAAGTCGCCATATTTGTTCACAGCCGTCTTGCAGTGGATGTGCTCGCGCAACCGCAGACCCACATCGAGCAGGAGCTGGCCCTTCTGCAGCGGCCGGACGATCGTGCGCACCTGGATTTTGGATTTATCCGAGTAAGCTGCTGCGTCGCTCAGAATCTCGAGCTCCACAGCACCCAGCCAGTCCGCCTGCAGCTGCAGCGAATCGGCGAGTGCGATGGCCCATGGCGAGCCGTCCTCAGGCACGCGGTACACGGGGATACGCAAGGAGTCTGTCCACGAGTTGATTCCAAACCCGCAAGTGCGGATGGAAACCCTGAGCTCATAGCAGACGTGGCCAAACTCTGTGTTCACCGACTCGTGCAAATTGCCAGGAACAGCAAACGAGAATGGAAATTCGCGGGCGCCTGCATCATCAGCAGCCCAGGTCTCGTAGCCACGCGGGGTGTCTGCTGCGCTAAACAGCTCCTGCTTCATCAGAATGTCGCTTCCAATGGATGTTTGGCGCCAGGCGATGGATTTTGGCGATGTGGCCGACTGGAATGTAATTGCAGCCGACTTCACCTTGATTGAATGGCCCAGACGGACCATCACCCGGCCCGAGAGAATCTGGCCCGAGGCCTCGGCTGGCGTGCCGCGGAGAATGATGCTGGGTGTGTCGGGGAGAATGGTTGTGTGGACGTACAGCATTGTGCAGGAATAAAGGCTGCGGCTTGCTGAATAAAACAGGATTCGGTTAAAAAGAGCAGTGGCAGAATTCGTGGGTGTTTTGCGCTGCGAAAGCAAAAACGAGGAGCACCATGTATAAATATAAATATAAATATTTGCTTGCCAAAGTAGTGGATAACTCTGCTTGGATTTACTGGAGGTGGCGAGGAGAGCAGCGCTGGTTATATATCAAGGCGTCGAGTGCCTCTTTTCTCCCACAGCCACTATTGCGAATACAATAGCCTCGAAATTCTGGGCAACAACGACAGCTCCATGCCCCACTGAGCCTCGCACTGGCACGTAGCACTGCTTTTCTCGCTCTTGCTTACCCCGTTCTTGGCAGCGTGAAAGCTATCCAGGATAAGAAAGTGGCAACACAGTGTCTAAAATCAAAATAGCAGACGTCGCGTGCATGTGAAAACCCCCGAAGCAGAGCAAGCAGGCTGCTGCAAGTGCCCCGTGTGGGTGTTTCACGAGAGAGGTTGAGGCAAAACTGGTGCTAGAATGGGACTTTGTACTTTTAAGGAACCTTTCAAGTGCCTGTGAGATGCTTCTCGAGGGTGGGGTGATTTTTGTTGAGCAGGGCTGTCGCTTGTGGCTCTCCCTATCTCCACGGCCACGCCAGCTTCCCTCATGCTCATCAATATGTGTCTCTTGCCTCGGCAGCTGTCCAGATCGTGGTGCTAGCCCAGCCGCTCGCTGCTGCTGGGTGCTATCAGGAACGTAATCCAGAGCAAGCCGATGTCGGCTGCTTGCAAGCTCGCTTTTTCTGCGCCCAGCCAGAGTGAACATGCACTTGCTTTGACTTGCGCTTCTGCACATGCTCGGCCCGTATCGATGAGCAGCACGACACAGGTGAGAGGGTGCTTTCCAGTCGACTCCTCAAGCCCTGCAAACTCAGCGGCCACGCTCCAATCGATCTTGGCTAAGCAGGAGCACTGACAATAGGGAAATATGCGCAAGTGCGCGGCGGCTTTGCATACACGAGGAGCCTAGGACACGCTAATCATCGGGCTAGCATGCAAAGGTGCGGCCGAGAGAGTGCCCCAATTTCTGCGACAGCCGATAAACAGTTGCACCATAGCTGGCTTTTGCTGTGCACTGCAAGCACAGTAACTCGCGTATGGCTGCCAGCGTTTGTCCTCACAGTCGCGTTCGAGTGCATGTGAAGAAAACAGAACGTCAACAACTACTCCGGATACTGCCGTCAGCATGAATGAGCGAGTGTGCGCTTTTGTTGCCAGCTGCAATGCTAGATTCCTGCACACTTCGCTATCCCGCTCTCGCACTTCCGCAAGTGTAGTGGACATGAGATGGCTTGTGGATAGTCAGCAGCAGGGTGCAGTTCATGCTTACATATGACTAAGCACTGTGCTTCGCCCCCATCACCCGTTCGCGGTTCTTCTTGCATGTGCTTAGCGTGGTTAACTCTACAGCATATGATTGCCACTCAAGCACGGCAGCTCGCTCATCCTGTTTGCAATGGCAACGAGGCTCTTCCGAGGACGGAGCCGCTCCCGCTCTGCACCAAGCCTGCGTAGCACGCCATTTGCTTTCACAGGGACTGAAGCTGCCTGTGGCTACGTGGCAATAGTGTGCAGCTGCCCGCCGCTGCCCTTGTCGGCATTCATCCAAACTGCAGGCATGTCTAGAAAGACCCTGAGAAAGCTGAGTGCCAGCCTTAGAAAATACTATATATGCATGGGTCTATTTGCGCTTGCTGCTGTCCCTCTTTCCAAACCACAGGTGCTTTTTCATCTCCTCCTTGAAGCTGTGCTGGCGCGGTCTGCCGGACTGCCGTCTTGTGGGTATGCTACCCGTTGACTTGCGCGGCTCTGCTGCTGGCTGGTCCTTTGGTGCAGCAATTGGCTGTTTTGCTTCAGGCAGCTTCGGCGGATCCTTGCTTTCGCCATCTGCTGCCGGCTTGGCGATTTTGGGTGGTGCGTTTTCCGGCTCGTCCATGGCAATAGTCTCTTTGGTTTCGTCGCTGCCGTTCTCTGTGGGGTGCGACCTTATTGACCGGATGCTGGCGTCCACGTCCTCCTCACCTTCGCTCTCGCTTTCTGACTCATCAGCGCCTACAGCAGCATCAGCCACCTGCCTACCAGTAGCAGCAGCAGGCGCCGGTGCAGCCAGGTCGACTGCACTAAGGGCTGCATCAAGCCTGGCCACCCGCTGGATAAGCTCCAAAACAAGCTGTCTATCCCCTTCGTACTCTGCACGCACAGCTCCCAAGTCATTCAGCAAACCCTCCAGCCTCTCACCCACCTCCCCTCCCCTATCCTCGCCCAGCACACGAATGAGCCGTTCGTCCATGGAGCCAACTCTATCAAGAAGCAAGCCAAGGGCCCCAGCAACATCCACATGGCCGCTTCTCTCCTCCTCTTCCTCTTCCCTCTCCTTCCTGCTGGCTTGTGCATCGAGGAGTTTCGTCTGCTGCTCGCGTATCGCTTCTACCCACTGACTCTGCGCACTTGCCATCCTTTCCAGCTCTCCCTTCTGCGGCATTGAGTGCAGTGCTTGCAGTAGCGCGGGCACCAGGTCGTCGAGCACCTTGCCCATCAGCACATCTCTGCGCAGTCTAGCCTCACGTGCCAATCCGTAGATGTCCTGCTCGTCAGTCTGCACTCCACGTGACGTCACTCCTAGTGCTGGCCGCCTGCTGTCTGCTGGCAGCGGCAGCTTTTGAAGGTAGCTGTGGTTGTAGAGAAACCCGACTATGTTGTCGCCTTGGTACTCCCATAGAATTGTCACCATGGTATTCTCGAATACGCCAAAGAGGTGCAGAGCGAACTGAGCCATGGCGCGCGGAATGGCTGTCGCCCAGGACCACACGCCAAGTGCTAGGCTGTACATGCCGGAGAATAGCCCCGCTTCTGGCGGCTTGCTCTTGACGTCCATTGTCGCCTTGCCTGTTTAGTCTGCAGGCAGGCCAGCGCGGTAGTATGAACTCGGGGGTGCGGCTCTGCCAGAGGGATAGCGTATTTAGGAGTATCGATGACTCGAAATTAAAAAGGAGAGGGCGCGCTGTATGAGGAGACAAGGAAGGAAAGCCTGGGCACTACCGGCAGCGTCCCTGTGTTCTAGCATTCAGGGCTTGAAGCAACGAGCGCGCTGGCTGCCAATTTGCGGAAGGGGGCCGCCGACTTCTGTACGAGTCCTGCACCCTTGCATCGATTGAAGGGCCTGGCAGTATGCACGATGCTTGTGAAAGGTGCCCGGGGGGGCATGCGTGCTTGGGTGCGCTGCTACCGCACATTGCCAGCCTTTACCACTCGCACTCACTGCTGTGCATCTCTGTGCTGTAACGTGTGTACAGGCATCATGCTGAAAAAAAGACAAGGCTAGTAACCACTAATAAAAGGGGCAGGCACACGAGATTCTAGACAGCAGCTACACGCGGATCTCCCTTACAAACGCCCACAGCCTGTCGATGGCCTCGGGCTTCAGCGTGGAGAGATTGCACGCGTACTCGCCGTCGTTCTCAACCCCATCGATTGCCTCCTTGGTGATCTTTGCCGCCTTGTCGGGCTCCTGCTCCACACGCAGAGCGTGCAGCAGACGGAGGAACTTGACCAGCCCTCTCTCGTTCAGCTCGTTGGCCTTTACCATGATCCGCTCCATCTTCTCTATGCATTCCTGCGATGGCGCTTCACGAGCTGCCTTTACATCGTGTCTTGCGCTGGGGGACGTGGTGGCCGCCTCGGCATGCTCGCCCTTTCTGTTTCTGCCTGGCGCTGCAGCCTTCGCTGCCACCACGTCGCCCTCTGCCGCCGCTACCTTTTCCTGGGACATCACTCGCTTCATACGCAAAGGATTGCTTGGAGTTGGTGCTGCCTTGTCAGCAGCATCTGCTTTCTCAGAAGCAGCAGATGTGCGTTCGCGCGACTTGCTCTTGCCAGGTAATGCTGGCGCAGTTTTCTGTGCTTGTTGTTGTTGTTGTTGTTGTTGTTGTTGCCTAGAGGCACCGTTTGCTACTTCGCGCTTTGTTGACCCGCGGCGCGGCAGGCCAGCTGGGGGACCATCTGGCTCTGCTGCTGCGGACTCGGTAGTGGGTGGGGAGGCGTCAATGGCACGCCTAGCCTTTGCCGAGCTTGCCGATGCAGATGCCGTCGCTGGTGTCGCTGTAGTGCGCACACTCCTCACAGACACGCCCGAGCTGCCTGCGCTCGGCTGCTTTGCTGTGCGAATGCCAGACGACCCAACTCTGCCCGATTCCTGTGCCTGCTGAGCCTGCCGCTGCCTCTCGCGGTCACGAATGAATGCCTCTCTGTTAGACAGCTTCAAAGCCGATCTTTGCTGGGTTGTGGGTGGCGATGCAGCGCGATCGTCGTCGCCATTTCCAATGCCTCCCCCTTTGCGTGCTGCCGCTGCAAGCGACTTGCGCGGAGACCTTGCCAGAGGCGCGTCATCTGCTCTAGCCGGCCTTTCCCTACCAGCGGCGTGCTTATCCTCCTCATCCTCAAGCACCTTAATCCCGCGTTTCTTTGGCACCTTGACATCGGATATACCTCCGGCCAAAGGCCTTTTCACCGGGCGCACAGCCCCATTCGCACGCACGTGTGCACCTCGAGAGTCTATGGAGGGAGGCGACGAAGATGATGCTGACGACGACGGCAATGCGCGCACTTCGTCTGCAGGTATAGTCCGACGCCTGCTAGTGTTCCTGTCCGGCTGGTCAACCACATCGCTGAGCCTACGCTTTGCTGCTCCCGTGGCGCCTGGTGCGACCAGCCGCTCCTGGCGTGCTGCTGGGGACAGCGACCTTTCGGGTGCCCCGCCGCGGCTAGACGAGCTTGGCATGGATCCCCTTACTGGCTGTTTTTGTGTTGTCTTCAGAGTGCGCACCGGAGACCCGCTCAGGTCGGACGTCGGGTGAGCTAGAGCAGAACTGCGAGACCTCTGTGCTCCAGCGCCAGGTGCTGAGGGGTGGCTCCTGTTAGGGGTATCTGGTAGCCGTTGCGGCGGCGGCTGCTGCTTCGTTGAGGCGCCCATCGCCGAGCCACCAGCTGCCATTCCGTTGCTCAGCCGCCTAGTGCTAGGTCCCGGTTCTCTTTGTCTGCGCGGCTGTGCTGGCTGCTGTGCAGAGCCCGGAGAGGCGAGGTGGTGGTCTCTTTCGCCTTTCGGTGCGGTCCTCGATGAAGGCCTGCTTGCAAGTGCCCGCTGCCGATGCTCCTCAGAATGCGAAAGCGGAGACGAGAGCGTGGGCTCCATTGCCATCAGCCCATCATTGCTCCCCACGGCCTGCGAATGTTTGAGGCGACGGCTGTGGGAATCATGGCTTGAGCCTCTGTCTAGCATAGCCGTAGTGGCTGCTGCTGCACCCAGCGGCCCGTGCTTGCGAGATGTGCTTGGGCGGTGGTCCCTTGCTGGTTGCTGTGCTGAGCCTTTGGCGTGGTGGGACGATGTAGAAGCGGATGATGTGCTGTGCCCTTTGCTGCGAATGCTACGAGGACTGGCAGCATCCGAGTCATCGCCGCTAGAGTTCAAGTGGTCGTCTTGGTCGCTGGAAAGAGAGTCGTCAGAGTCAGAATAGTAAGGCGTCCGACGCGAGTTCGAATATGCAGAATCCCGCGGGGGACCCTTGCGCGCCTTTGTCGCTCTGGCTGGGATTGTTTTGCGCGATACTGTCGGGTGCTTGTTGAACAGGGTCAGGAGCCCTGCACTCGGGTTTGGAATCTTCTACCAGCGCCAAATTCAAGAAAGATGCGTGTGCAAAAGTTGAGTGCTGATGCCAGCGCTTCCTGGGCCACCTGCTTGTCTGGCCAGAAATAAGGCGAGCGGTACTTACAAAGGGATATGTCTTGTTGTATGTCTCTCCTTCTTGAAAGCTCAGGTCGTGGATTATTGTGTGGGGCTCCGAGCAGTTCACGAAATGCACAATAATTGCCAGGTCAAACTCGCCCCATCCCTCCTCCTCTACCCTGAACGGCGCGCGACTTGTGACTACAGGTGGGTGCACAAAGCAGGTTGTATGAGAAAAAGGCAGACATCCCAAATTTAGAGCAGTGCCGCCTGACATGCGCACAAAGCACGGCCTTTTGGCAGCCATAGCAGGCTCATGCAGCTGCGTTGTTCCCGACAATGCGCGGCGAATGAAGAGTGGCCAATGCACACACCAGCAGCAGAAGCATGGATAAATGAGAGATAACGGAGCAGACAATGGACAAAGGTCCAAGCTGAAGGTCGCCCTCGCCTCGCCTCCTGCATATCGGAGTAGGGGCGCGATATGTGACTTTGCCAAAGAACGCTCGGCTCGGATGTCTGTGGAGATGGGGGCGGAGGAAATTGAGGGGTGCGCGAGGGAGAGGGAGGGGTGCTATTGCATGACATGGGCTGGCACACTAGCCGTCTGCTGCTGCCGCTTGCTGCCTGGCTTTCCCTCAAATAATGATGAACCAGACAGACGACAAAGCACATTGTCCACTGCGGCAAAGGGAAGGAGGGATTGGGGGTGTTGTGTGAAAGATGTAGAGAAATAAGCAGTAGGATCTGAATCAAAAAGGACAGCGCCAAATAAGCTGCAGGTCGGGGAAAGTGCTTAAATTCCCAGCCAGCACCAGCACGGAGCACGGAGCCACAACGCTGTTTACAGAACACAACGCGCAAATCAATGAAACCTTGCTCCATTGCGGCCATCGGGCCCGATGCAGAGAGAGGGAAATCAATGGGCGGCGGCGGCTTGCTTACCTCTGTGCGAGTTTTCAAAAGTCTCGTGTAGAATGAATTCGACTTTCTTGACGTAGGGCAGCTGGGTGACGTTTGGAAACCTAGGTCTCCCCTCCTGCAGCGTGCACGACCACGTCCGCAAACTGTATTCGACCTCACCGGCAACGACTGTGCGGCCGGTTTGACGGTGCTCTGTGTGGACGGTCAGCAAGCCGTGAATGGTAGCCATTATGCATCAAGCGTGTGTGTGTGTCAAGCTGCTGCTGCTGCTGCTGTTTTGCGGGTGTTTGGAAAAGGCAAGCGCCGGCGTTTGGTATAGGCAAGCTGAGCGAATAAGTGTACAAATGAGGAACCTGAAATGGCGAACGCAAAGAGAGAGAAAAGCGGCAAGCGCTGTGATCCTCAGGTTTATGCACTCCTGCTTTGCCTGTTCGCTATCTGCTGCTAAGCGCTTCAAGAAATAGCAGGTGCTTCAAGAAACAGCAGGTGTTTCAGGAGCAGAGACAGGACGTGTGCTAGGAGAGGTGCCAAGCTTTTGTGCGTCTTCTATATTGCCTGAAAAGCGTGTGCCTGCTCTTTTTCCTACAAAAGCCCGTAAAAGGAATGCCTCGAGCAAATAAGAGCAAAAAAGCAAAAGCACATTTCAAACAAACAGGAGCAAAGGAAAGGAGGGAAAACAGGGTTTGGTAGAAGCACTTGGAGGATATATGTGCTCGCTCCCAACAGAGGCAAGTGCAGCAGCTGAGCGAGGCGGCTCTTGAGCAGTAGCAGCCCACCCACTGCGCAAGCTGCGGTGCTGCTGCCGCTGAGCTGAATTGGCCAAGAGGTGCTATTAATGCCGGCAACCGGAAGATGCCATTGGGCTCCCGCATAAAACAGGCACACAATCCGCTCTTTTGCCCGTTTGAGCCATGCTGTTCCTTGGCTCCGGCGGCTCCAGATCACACAGGCACCCGAGCACCCTCTCATGCAGCCTTTGGGCTGGGCTGCTGGCTGTGTTGCGCACACAATGGCTGGACTCCGGGCAAGCAGCAACCAAAACAAAAGCCTGTTACATTATTGCTGCCGGACTAAAAATGCCGGACGCCAGAAAGCTGCCGGCAATCGGTGTCGCTGGCTCCTGAATGAACGGAGGTTCGTTGTCGTCATGGTTCGTCTCGAGCCCTTCCTCCTCCTCCTCCTCCTCCTCCTCCTCCTCGGCCGCACTCAACTCCTCCAATAAGGCAGCCTGCCCTCTGCCTCTGCCTCTGCCGCCCAGTCTGACCGCATCGGGCTGAGTGCTCGAGCTCAAAAGAACACGGTCAGCAAATGAGCTGATATACGACGGAAGATCGTATCCACACGCCACCCAATCGACAGGCAAAATGTGCAGCGGCGTAAACAGCCGCAAGCTGGTGCCATGGCCAAGCTGATCGACAACGGCGATGACAAATGCCAGTCGATGACTAACAGTCACCAGGCCATGCCTGACGTCGTACTGGATCTTCCTATACGCCTCGGGAATTGGCAGCTCCATATCAAACGCCATCTGGTCGACAATCAGACTGCCAAACCACCCGCCGTACTCGCCATCGTTGGGCTTCAAGTACGTGCACGAGGCAATATTTGACGTGCACTTTAGCCCGCCACCATTGGGCATCCGGGTCCGGGTCCGCTCCTCGAGAATAAAGCCGACCTTGGTCAGCTTGTACCCCTTCTCTAGAGCCCTTACCACACCTGTCACTCTGATATTTTGGCCGTCGCGCTGCACTCGGCTGCACCCCAGTGCACACATCTCGATGCGGTTCCGCCAAACCGCTGTCACATGGATGATGTCGTTGGCCAGAGACTCCCACACAGCGCCGAAATAAGGCACTCGCTTCACGGCTATCCGCTGGACTGCTGATCGCCGCGCGCCTCCCAGCGATCCGGTGAGCAGGGTGGCGCGCACCTCGTAGGACACGCGCTTGTACTCCGTGTGCATTGTCTCGCACAGATACCCTGGAAGCACAACCTGGAACAGGAACTCGTAAACACCCTTGCTCCAAACATTGCTACCGGGCTGTCCGATGTAGAGCACCTCGCCAAAAGCCACATGCTGGTTGTTGTGCCTGGACGCCCGCTTAAACGAGAGCCACTTGCTGCCTACCACTCAGCCATTTGCATCAGGAGAATCAAAGGATGTCAGCACAGTGTCGCGAATCAAGCAACACCCCTAGGGCGCGAGGCACACTTTTGTGCTTACTTTGTGTCGACTGGAACACGACTTGGAGCACTTTGATGCTTATCGGCACCTGGATAGTCACTATCACGCGCCCGCTTAGCAGGAACCCAGGCGACTCGTCAGGGCTCCCCTGCATAACAACGTCGCTTAGCGTAAAGACGTGGATGCCAGGCAGAATCATGGCTAAGCAATAACGGGACAGCAAATGCAGCGTTGTATAGGAGGTGCAGTTGATAGCAAGAAGCAAAAAAAAGAGGAGTGGTAGTGTAAGCTTTGCGACATTAGCCACAGGGGCATGGATTTAGAATCCACCAGCGCAAACGATGCCCCGGAGATGCATTTCATATATACGACTAGCTAATACTGCAGCCGCTCATTCGAGCCTTCACCACCCAGGCACCACTGGAAAATGCAGCTGCAAAAGGTGTCCGTCTGGTCCAGAACATTGGGGGCCAAAGCTATGTGTGGATATTAAATGTAGGCTCACACCTGCCCCTACTCGATCGAAATGCGCTGCTGCTAACTCGGTCCCTGCCAAGCTGCATATTAACCTGATCTGCCGACACTCGTGCTCCAATTGGCATCACGGGCACTATGGAGTCGTGAGTCGCCGAGAGCGATTTTATTTGTGAAGCCATATTAATTTCACGTCACACCCATCTCTACCCCCTCCCTTATCTTCTCCCTGGCATTAATGTCGAAGCCCAGGATCGAGACCAGGCCTCATACCAAAAAACCATGAAGACCCTTGTAGCAGGGTCGGCTAAGGAGCACAAACAATGCCATCAGAGCGACAGGAAACTAAGCAAACATGCGCTGCCCCACCCAGGTCAAGCCCATGACCGCTTCATTTGGAGGCCAAGCGAATGGCTAATCATAAGCATGCATTGATGTGAGCCACATACGGAAGATGGACGCGCGCAATAACGAATTCCAGGAAAGCTTGCCCATAGTGCTATCGGTGGCTGTGCTGCTCGTGTAGCTAGTGAAATAAAAAGGAGAAACCGTCGCTGCGAGGGGTGGTTTCTGAAACAACTCGAGACACTGCGGAATGTCTAAGCGGAACTAGATGACAGATGCTCCAGCGTGTGCTTCAGACGAGGCAGCTAGAGCTCTTCACCAATGTGGCCAAGCAGGTAGATATGAGGCATGAGCGACTGCGGCAAGAATCTTTATGCGAGATTCTGGAAACCTGTGGCATGTCCCCGAAGAAGCTGGGGAGTAAGACTCGGGTACGTAGCTCATTATTCCTGTGCTCTCTTAGTCAGCCGTTTATACAACCATGCTGCACAGGCAAATCCAACAATGCGACCATTTCAAGAGCCATGGTCCAACAAGGGCTGACCTTTGGGCCTGGTCTCCAGATCAAAATCAGCGCATTTGCCACCGTCAATAACCACCTCATCGAAAATGGTGTGCCAGTGTACTACTGCTATATCCCAATGACTGGTGTGCAGTAAATGCTCATACACAGCGTGTATATACACATGTGAGCACATCATGGTATGCAAGGGGGACGAGAAGAAGAGGTGCCTGAGCGTGCGACACTGCCCAGCACGCCTCTTGCTTTTGCACCAGTCTCATTATTTCTCCGAGCGTCTACTAGTTGATGTCGCCAAAATGAGGGCTTTTCACTACCTATCGATGCTGGCCACTATTTCGCCACTTGTGCTAGGCCTGCCAATCCCCCTGGCACCTGACAAAACACTCGAGCAGACGAAGCTGATCCGCACAGCACTGCCCCTGTTTGTCCTCGACTACCTCCAGGAAGCAGCAGCCGCCTACAAGTCTGTCCATGGCCACTTGATCCGCCTTGGCCAGGGTCTGTCGTCAGGCGTTATCAACTTGGCTGCCAAGCTGGACGACAAGCTTGACGCCAACCCACTGCCGCCGGCACCTGAAAAGAGCCAGAGGAGCGCAGATTCCTTGAGCCAGATGGACTACAGAGAGCTTGGCGTGCTTCTATCGGAACTCGACGAGTTCCTAGCGTCGCCAGATGCGGCAGAGGTTAGCAGGCTGAGTGTGTTTTTCCATGCGCCTGCGTCTTTCGTGTCACACATCCGCGAACACTCTCCCCACAGCCAGGGTGGTTCTTAACAAACAAGATTAGAAGCAGATATTTGCTATATTATAAACCATTGTTTCGGGAAAAGCTAACTACAAAGTGGGAATTAATGGTTCCAGAAGATGATGAACCCGGCTGGAATTAGTGTTTCCGGAAGGTGATGGAGCCAGCTGGAATGAATGATTCCAGAAAGCTAGCGGCGGTTGCCAAACGCTGTCAGTGCTATTGTTGTCGGGATTACCTGCAACGTCAGAGCAGATACGTATATAAATACTTCGATGATCCTGCTTTCCCTGTCAGAGGTTCTTTAGCTTCGCAAGCACCCCCTTCGCTATTATTACAATACACTAGCTTCACACTTCGCTTCGCTCCCCCACTCAACACTATAAAGGCGCACGATATCCCGGTTGCTAGGGGCGCCTTTGCCCCTCCTCTTCACCCCCTTAACCTCCTCAGCATTACCACGCCGGAAGGCGGGGTGCGAAAAGACGGCCCAGCCGTCCTCGCCACCATTTCTCTGCCTACGGCGGCGCGCGTCGCTGTACCGCTGGAATCTGAAGTCGTTCAGGTTTTTCACAATCGACGCGTCGGAACGGGCCTTGATCCCATGCGCGCGGAGCTCCACCAGCAGCTGGTGTTCATCTCTGTATCGGAACGCCGTGCCACTCTGGTTCCACATGGCGCCACAGCTATTCCAAGGGCTGCTGACGACATTATACAGCGCCTCGGGAAAGCCCAGACTGCGTGTGAGCGCACGCGCGCTGGTGGGAGGGGTGAGGGAGGACCGTGCGGTGAGCAGGCCCCCAATCGGCCCACTGCCGATAGTGCTGTCAACACCCGCTGGTGGTTGACTAGATACCTCGGCACTGGCGGCCTGAGGTGCCCGCATGTGTGGTGGCACCCCTTCCATCATGCGCTGGAACTGGTCCAACGATATGTCAGCGAATAGCTCATCGAACTGCGTGTCTGTTGCCTGCTCCGCAACCATCGCAGGTGCCACTGGCGCTGTAGCAGCCACAGGAGCCATGGGCAGCCCAGCTGCGGGATATTGTGCGGAATCAAGACTCTGGCTGCACTGGGCGTTGGTAGCCGCAACCAGGTCGTCGAAGAGCGCACTATCGTTCGCCATAGCTAAAGGAAGAAGAGTTATCTCGAAGGAAAGGTGAGGATCTCAGTCGAGAGGCAGGGCAGACGGCGGCGTTACATGGTCGGCAAAGCTGCTCCTGCATCCGCTGGGTTTCTCTGCTTCAAAGGTATCACCCCGGGCTTAAGCACCCGGCTCATTCAACGAGCAATACGATGCGAAATGCTTGGCTCTGCCAACTGTTCCTTCTTCATTGCGCTCGAATGCGTTGTTTTTGCTCGCAGGCCGTTTGCAAAAACATTTTGTGTCCAATATATTCAAATTTTATGAGAAGGAGTATAGTGCAAGGTTCCAAACGCCAATAGGCAGCAGCTGGTGGCAGACAGACACACAGCAAGCACTTGAAGCGCTCGTCGACCAGCCAAGTGAGGTGCTGCGCAGGAAAAAAGCAGCAGTGCAAGGGGCGAAAATGCCACTGCAAGAGCGCTGCAACTCGTTGCCTGCAACCACAGCAATGGAACACTTGTGGCAAGAGCTCCTACCGTGCGAATCTCGTCGTCCACTCCACCTCCAGCGGTGCTATCTGGAAAGATGTGCAACATCTCATACACGTGTGCTTGGAAAGGCGAAAATATAAAGCAGGGCTGGGAGTGGGTTGGAAACCGCCCCCCTTGTGGAGGCCATATCAACAGCCTAGTTTTTCCATATGCATATTGTCACTCCAAAGTGATTCCTGAAACCGGGCTGTGTGTGCATCCTTGACCATCTGCCGCTTTTTGCCGCTGGCAGCTTTCCTGCGTTTTCAAGTCGTGTGCAAGCACGCCTGCCAAGATGTACGGCCAACCACACATGAGCGTGTTTCTCGCCACTTGCCCTTGCATTGTCTCCCCCAGCCTTTGCCGCTGGTTCAAGAAACAGACCAGGGCAATGCCTTGTAGGCGCCATATAACCACTTGTGCCCCAGCTGATGCACGCCGGAAACCTTATTTGATGAGCCGGACAGAGCTGATGGTGCACACTCCATCTCCATGCGACGCGTTTCCTGAAAGAGGTGTCTGTCCACCACTTTCAGCACTCATCGACTGGTGCTACGTAAAGAGTAGGGCACCAGCTCGCAAGTCACCCTCGTACATGATGGAAATGCTGCACGTCAAGAGAGAGAGAGAGAGAGAGAGAGAGAGGTGTTCTCTGAATGGCAGTCAGGAGGCCACAAGTTCCCCTAACTCAGAGGGCATTTTTCACCTAGATGAAACCGAATTGATCATCCGCTGAACTTTCCTTCCACCACACCCGAGACGCCCCTTTGCATTATTCTGTCCCTCCATCCGTTCCATCTTGGTAGCATAGGAGTCGGTTATATGTGCTGCATCTCCAACTGAGCAAAAGGTCCAGTTCACTCAAAAGAAAGGCAAGACAAGGCGGAAAGATGCTGAAGATAGCCTGCAGAGCATCGCGGATGCTGTTGCTCACTATGCCTGAAAACCACGTTGGCAGGCAATGTGCAGCGTGTGTGGGGATGAAGCACAGCACCCGCCAGTATTCTGCAAGCAGCGCAGATCAGCAACATCGCTCTCAGGCTCAGTGGACTGCAGCCCAAAAGAGGTTTTCTGCCGCTTGTGGTCTACTACGCAGGGGAGAGGACAGCACCACCACCACAGCCACCAAATTTAGGCAGCTATTGCTCCAAGCTAGCCAGATAAGCGATATGATCGACCTTGCCAACGAGATGAGCGACGCTGCTCTCAAGCAAGACCTGGTTGATGGCGACATCAGCCAGCTATGCGAAGCAGCAGATGCACTCAAAACAGAGATTCTGCTGCAGCGCGAGGAGGATGCCGATGCAGCGGTGACAATTACGGCTGGTGCTGGCGGCAAGGACAGCTTTGACTGGACTCAGATGCTGGCTAATATGTACGCCCGCTGGTCAGAACGCAAGCGCTTCAAATGTAAGCTGCTGCTATGCATTCGCATACACACGTTCTTGCCTTGCGCTTCATTTCTTGGTGCTAATTCCAGCAGCACTTGGCGCCGATTTTTTGGTGTCTGGAGTGGATAGATGTGCCCATTGCCACGGTGTACGGCGACCCAGCTGGCTTCAGAAGCACGACTTTTCGCATCTCTGGCGAGTTTGCCTACAGCTGGCTGCAGGGAGAGTCGGGGATCCACCGCCTGGTCCGCATATCGCCATTTGACAGCAAGGTAAGACCATTCCAACAGCCAGCTAGCTACCCCTATCCCGCCGTACACGCGCTCTAATGCACAGGCCTGTGTGAACACCACCCCTCCTCGTTTTTGTAGGGAAAAAGGCACACATCGTTTGCCTCTGTGCTTGTCTATCCTATGGGCAGACATGGTGGGGGCAGCAGCGAAAGAGCCGACATAGATATCACAGCAAAAGACCTGCACATTGATACATTCAGATCCAGCGGACCTGGTGGCCAGCATGTCAACAAGACCGAAAGTGCTGTGCGAATCACACACGTTCCAACTGGCATAGTCGTCGAGGTAAGCAAGCACGCTGCATAGCACCACCGCCTCGATCGGCAAGATAAGTATACTAGTTGTGCCTGACCGTTGGACTCTATGCCGGGAATGGGTTTGTAGTGCCAGAGCGGCAGGTCACAGATACAGAACCGGGCAGTATGCATGGATCTCCTCCACGCGCGGTTAAAGAAGGCCGAGGACGACAAGCGGCAGCGCGAAAGGGCTGAGGAGAGGGACCAGCTGCCTGACAACTCGTGGGGGTCGCAGGTGCGCTCCTACGTGCTTCACCCGTACCAGATGGTCAAGGACAGCCGCACCGGGTGCTCGACATCCCAAGTCGACTCTGTCTTGAGGGGCGAGATCGACCAGCTCCTCTTGAGCCAGCTTGAGCAAAGCAGAAAGTAGGCCCACTCGGCTCGCCTGGCCAGAGCATTGCAGTGATTGTGATTCCAAGCGGCTCGCGAGATAAGGCTGCGGCTTTTCGCTGGTAGGCTTGCCTTGCGAGCCGCCAATAAATTTCTCTCTCTCCTTTGCGATGCAACCAAAAAATCCGTCTCGATTTGCTCTACTCCGTTCAATTCACATATAATACAAGCATGTTCGGGCGCTTTGCATCGGTCACTCGGCAGCTCTCCACACGCCGCCCCACCCAAACCTCCTTTGTGGGCCGGGGACTCGAGGAGTTCTTTGAGAAGGGACAGCGGCTGCCCAAGTCGCGGGACCAGACAGGACGTGCGTGGTCGGCCAGCGAATTGCGGCAGAAGAGCTGGGAGGACCTGCAGAAGCTCTGGTACGTCATCCTCAAGGAGCGCAACATTCTGGCCAGCCAGACGGAGGAGACCAAGAGGCTCGGCATCCCCAGCCAGTTCTTTAGCAACAAGAGCCGCACCATCAAATGCAAAAAGTCCATGGCCCGCATTAAGACTGTCTTGAATGAGCGTCGCCTCGCGTGGGAAGTGGCAAACAGCAAGTCCGAGGAGGCTGTAGGGAAGGCTACGCCGAAGCTGCGTGCACCGAAGAATAAGGCGGAGGCGACGGTAGCATCGGCAGAGCCGTCCAAAGCTCCTGAGACAGCCGCCGCATGAGCACTCAGCAAACAAAAGCACACCCCAGCCCCACATATTTCTTACTAAAATACACTGTCTGAACCAGAAGCCGGAAAACAGCAGCGCTCCAGCATGTCTGGTGCTGTGACTTTGAAGCAAGGTGCTTGCTTTGACTTGTGAAAAGGTGCTGAAAAAAGGAGCAGCTAGGTGACTGGAAACATACAAAAGTGATGCGGCTCTCTCAAAGCCTCGGCGCGCGAGCCAAGGATAGTCATGCCCTGTTGGACTTGTAGTAGTTGATCAGCCCGTTGGTGGATGAATCGTGGGAGGCAACATCGCCCGAGGCGTTGAGCTCAGCAAGGATGGCCTTGGCCAGGCGCTTGCCCTCCTCGACGCCCTCCTGGGAGAAGGTGTTGACGAACCAGATGGCGCCCTGGGTGAAGATCTTGTGCTCATAGAGAGCGATGAGCGCGCCAAGGGCGAACGGGTCAATGACCTTGTTGACGAGGATCGAGTTGGTGGGGCGGTTGCCCTTGAAGGTCTTGTGGGGCACCAGGGCCTCGATCTCCGCCTGGCTCGTGACACTGCCCTCCTTCAGGATCTCCGCGCGCGCCACCTCGGCGGTCTTTCCGTTCATCAGGGCCTCGGGCTGGGCAAAGTAGTTTGACAGCAGAATGTCGTGGTGGACGCCGCCGCCGATGGGGTTGAGGGTCTGGGTGGGTGCGATGAAGTCGCACGGGATGAGCTTGGTGCCCTGGTGGATGAGCTGGTAGAAGGCGTGCTGGCCGTTGGTTCCGGGCTCGCCCCAGATGATGGGGCCGGTCTGGTAGTTGACCTCGCGGTTGTCGCGCGAGATGAACTTGCCGTTGGACTCCATGTCGCCCTGCTGGAAGTAGGCTGAGAAGCGGTGCAGGTACTGGTCGTAGGGGAGCAGGGCCTGGGTCTCGGCGCCAAAGAAGTTGTTGTACCAGATGCCCAGAAGACCAAGGATCACGGGGAGGTTGTCCTCAAGGGGGGCGGTGCGGAAGTGGCGGTCCAGAGCGTGGCCGCCCTCGAGGAGAGCGTGGAAGTTGTCGAAGCCGATGTAGATGGCAATTGACAGGCCGATGGCCGACCACAGCGAGTAGCGCCCGCCAACCCAGTCCCAGAACTGGAACATGTTCTTGGGGTCAATGCCAAAGGCAGAGACGCCCTGGGTGTTGGTCGACAGGGCGACAAAGTGCTTGGCGACGTGCGCCTGCTACAGGATGCAAAGAACAGCGATCTGGAATTAGCAAGTCAGGTGAAGCGCCAGCAGCGGGCATTTCGCGCGGACAGCAGGCAGCTGGTGTCGGGGTATTTGGAGCCGATAAGAAGGCGGCGATCAGCGCTGCCCGATAGGACGACATTCAAGGTGCACACACGCCGGGGTGTTGGCAGGGAGCAGCATCGGAGGCTCTTTGCGCCATCGGCCAATTTGGGCCAATTCAGACAGAAAAGGGTTGGGGGCTTTGTTGCATCATCTGAGCAACAGCAAACCACACTCGCATGTGCGCACAAGAGAATGGCTTAGAGAGCGCATGCGGGGGCGCAGAGAAGCATCTGCTGCAGCGCAGGGAGAGGAGAGAATGCGCGTTTGGGGGAGCAGGCGCTCCCACACGCAGAAAAGCAGAGAATACTTACGTCCTTGGCGGCGGCAAGGAACCACTCCTTGGCCGACTCCGCGTTGGTGAGCGTCTCCTGTGTGGTGAAGGTCTTCGAGGCGATGATGAAGAGGGTCGTAGCCGGGTTCAGATCCTTGACAGCCTCGGCCAGATGGGTGCCATCGACGTTGCTGACAAAGTGGACGTTCAGCCCGGGCTGGCTGTACTTCTTCAGGGCCTCGGTAACCATGACGGGGCCCAAGTCCGAACCGCCAATGCCGATGTTCACGATATCGGTGATGCGCTCGCCCGTGTAGCCCTTCCATGCGCCCGAGCGAATCTCCTCCGAGAACTCCTTCATGTGGTCCAGGACGGCGTTGACCTCGGGCATGACGTCCTTGCCGCCCTCGACAATCGGCGTGTTGCTGACGTTGCGCAGGGCAACGTGGAGGACCGCGCGATCCTCGGTGACGTTGATGTGCTCGCCGGTGAACATCTTCTCGCGGTACTCCTCGAGCTTGGCCTCCCTGGCCAGGTCAAGGAGGAGCTGGAAGGTCTTGTCGTCCACGCGGTTCTTGGAGAAGTCAACAAGGAGCTCGGTGGAGTGCCTGCCGTCGAGCGACTGGAGCTGCAGCTTGCGCGAGTACCTGGCAAAGCGGCTGGGGTCCTCCTGGAACAGCTTGCGCATGTCGATGTCCTTGCCGGCTCCATCGTAGTAGGCCTGGAGCTGCTGGTAGGCGTTGAGTTCGGTGGCGAGAACCATTATCGTTGGTGGCAGTTGGGTCGGAGCAAGTGTGTGAATGTAAGCAAAGCAAAGAGCGTGCCGCGGGAGCAAATCAAGCAGAAAGCGAGAAAAGATGTGCTGATGCAGAAGAGCAGGGTGGCGGGGATGGCCGCGCGGCCACGCTGGGCCTTATAAAGCAGGGAGCCCCCACTCCGCGCTGACATATCTGGGCTGCCCCGCTGCATTTCTAATCCACAGCCGGCCACAGCCCCTCGCCCCCTACTCCTGGGCCTACGAGTGGTTTGCCCAGCAGCAGCACCGGCTGGCCAATTAGGCAGCAAAAACCCGCCACCCTCCCAAACCTCCAGCACGCTGCGCTTTCTAATCAGTGGCAGACTTAATAATACGCTTTGGTCGGCGAGCCTTCTCCCACCAGCGTCAATCAAAGCACACCGATCCATGGAGAGGCCCAGAGGACAGCGCTCCGACCTGCACAGTATTCAATGTTGGATTGATAACAAATAAGCAACTGGATGCTAGATAACGAAAAAGGGAAAATGCCGTGCTCAGTCCATGAGCGACCCACCGAGGTTGCCCCCGTAGCCATGGAGATACTGTTGCTGCTGTTGCTGTGCCGGCGGCAGTGGGGGTGGCTGCTGCTGCTGAGGAGGCTGCATGTAGCCAAGTGCTGGCTGCTGCTGCTGCCCATAGCCAGGCTGCGCTTGGAAGGCGGGCTGGTGCTGCTGCACCTGTGCTGGCGGATGGGGAGGCGGTGCCTGCTGCTGGGCTGGCAGAGACACAGGTCCCGCAACAGCCCCAGTGTGCTGACGCAGCGGGTCTGCTGCTGCCGGTGCGCTGCCATATGCCGGTGCCTGCTGCTGCTGGGCCGAGTACTGGTAGTTGCTGTACGCCTGCTGCACTGGCTGCTGCACTGGCTGCTGCACTGGCTGTTGCTGGGGGTATTGCGCTGGAGGCGAAGCACTATACTGCTGGGGCGGTAGGGCTTGCTGCTGCTGGAGCAGGTAGCTGGGCTGCTGGTACCCAGCATGCAGAGCACCAGGGGCGGAGCCACTGCCTTGAGCCGAAACAACGCTCGCTGGCGAATAAGGCGACATGCTCGCAATAGGCTGTGCCTGATGCGGAGGTGGCGGCTGCTGGTAAGGGGCCTGCTGCTGCTGCTGCTGAACAGGCTGCTGTGGCAGGTACTGTTGGCCAGGTGGAGGAGGAATCTGCGACAGCCTGTGTGCCGGTTGCTGCTGGTGCTGGTGCTGGTGCTGGGGCGGCGGAGGCACCTGGTACTGCGGCTGCACCGGCTGCGACTGGTATGGCTGCTGAGCAGGCACACTCGCAACCGTGCTGCCGTAGCTCGTAGGCTGGCTGGGCACCTGTTGCTGCTGCTGCTGCTGCACCTGGGATGGCGGTGGGAATGGCGGCGGCGCGTATCCGTTGCCCTGTGGCTGCGTGGCGGCCGGTGGAGGGGGCGGGGCAGACACGACGGGGTTATGCGGCTGGCCATAGCCACTGCTACCATACACGCTCTGGTGGACGCTGTGTGCAGCTGGCCCATATCCATTGCCAGCGATCGGCGCCTGGGTAGACACAGGGTACACGGAGCCAACATCGCCATACCCGCTGGCAGTCGCCTGGATGGGCTGCACTGGCGCACTTGTGTACCCACCGTAGCCCGGCTTGTAGTTGGGGTCAGCTGGATTGACCAGCCCCTTAGTGCTGTGCGCCATCGATCGCCGAACGGTAGCAGAGTAGGGATCGATGGAGACATCAGGAGCAGCCACCGGCACGCTGGCATACTGATTAGGTGTGCTGGTCGGCGCAGTGTGCTGGTAGCTCTGGCCACTTGTTGCTCCGTATGTCTGCTGCTGTGGCAGAGGAGCCTGGTATTGCTGCTGCTGCTGCTGGATAGCCGGCAGCAGGGGGGGTGGCGGAGGAGCATTGCTGGTCTGGTACTGCGGGGCTGATGGCGCACCAGTGGAGTAGCCCGCAGGTGGCTGGAGTGGCGGCGCGCTCGGACCTCCCTGCGGCGGGTTCAGCGACATCTGGGCAGTCTGATTGACCAGCTGGTTAACATCGAACGAGTGGCCACCAAGGGCCTGCGGCGAGTGCGCTGTCGGCTGCTCCTGCTGTATCTGCACAGGCGGGTATGCAGGCACACTGGGCTGCTGGTACGAGTGCTGCTGCTGCTGGCTTGGTGCCTGCATGACATGCTGCATAGGCGGCGCCGAATACTGGTTCAGCCGCTCCTTGATTGCGGCCTGGTTGCGCTTCGCCGCGTCCTCAATCGACTGGCTCTTCAGCTGCTCGCGCTGCTTCGCCCTCGTATCGACGAATGTTTTGACCTGGGCATGGAACGGCCTCACAGACTCGGTCCAGGTAGTGTAGAACGTGCTAGCTTTAGCCAAGCCGTTGACCACGGCGTCATACACCTGCGCGGCCTCGACAACCTGCGCCTGGATAGCCGTCTTCCTCTGCTCGGCCAAGTCCCACTTGTCTGTGATGCTGCGTCCTTGCGGCGATTCCATGAGGGTCGAGAACTCCGCAGTGATGCGCCTGATAAGCTGCTGCTGCGTGATGACAGCCGTGTGCAGCCTCTGCTTGTACACGCTGTACTTCTCGAGCTCTTGTGCAAACACCTGCTGCACATCCTTGCCGCTGGCGGCCTTGACAAGGGAGCTGGATATGTCGTCATCACGCGCAAAGTTCTTTAGGCTCTCCAGGGTCTCGTGGCGCACCTTCTTCAGATCCAAAAGGTGCTCGTAGGTCTCCTGCACAGCCTGCACATGGCCAGAAAGACCCACTGGCTGGTCCTGTCCGACATCCAAAAGACTCTCGCCAGCAGCAGCTCTTCCATCAGCTGCGTCGTTGAGCTTGATGTCCTTGACCTGCTCAAGCAGCACACTCACAACACCATCGACTCCGCTCTGCAATGCTTGGATCCATGGCGCCAGCACCGTGCGGTAGTCCTTCAGGATGCTCTTGTCCGTGTTCGCTGCTTTCTCAAGGTCCCTCCTATGGTTTGTGATTTCGCTGCGGTAGAACGACGAGGCACTGGCCGACGGCGGGAACCTAGAGAACAGCAGGTCATTCACGTGCTCGCCCATCAGGCGGTCGCTGGCACGCTGCTCCTCATCCAGCATCCGCGCAAGCTCGCCCACCTCGTCCTTGGCGCGCGCACGCTGCGCATCCACAGTAGCGCGCAAATCTGCCAGCGGGCTCTTCATCTCAGCCGCGTAGACCCTGCTGGCTGCATCGCGTGCGTCCTTGCCAAGCTCAGTAAACTCGGCTGGCAGCACACCCGACACGCGGCGTCCGCTGGGCCCAGAAGTCGCCAGCGCGCGCTTGAACTTTATCAAGCACCCAGGCATTTCCATAAACGTAAGCGCCCCCTCGAGCTCGGCGTCAGCCAGATCGACCTTCTCGCCCTCGTCACGCAGCAGCTTGGCCTTCTCCTCGCTGTACATACTCGAGCTCTCGTGGACAGCCATGGGGATCAGCTTAGCGAACAAAGGCTCGCCCACGATTCTGCGGCGCTCGTCATCCGAGTAGAATCTGGCGATGCCGTAGTTGCTGACGACATTGGCGCCATCGATGGCTGGAAGCGTGCTGACGTTGGGCACGGACTCGCTGTACACGACGTCGTTGTCATGGTTGGCCTTGGCCATCTCGTCGGTGATACTGGAAGCCAGGGACTTGATGAGCTCCTGGAACCCCTGGACGCTCTCCGGACTGAGGTCCTCGAGCAGGCTGGATGTGGAAAAGAAGGTTTCTGAGAACTGGCCCGCAAGCTTCGTCGCCTCACGCGCATGCTGGTCGGCCAGCGTGTAGCGGGCAATAGAGACGCCGTGATGGCCCTTGCTCTCATCCGCACGAGCCTCATAGTACTGCGCAAGCGCCTGGTAATAGCGCAGCTTTGTCTCCACAAGGAGGAGCCATCCGCGGGGCAGCTGATTGCTATCCGTTATGGCCTTCAGGTTGTCAAATACGCTCGAGTACATGAGCGATGCCTGCTGTGCTATTTTCGACAGCGTAGCGTCTTTCTTTTTCTCCAGGCGCGAAATCTCAATGGCGCACTCCTGGGCCTGGGCCAGCATGATGCTGCCAAGCACATTCACAGACTCTTGCTGCAAGTCGAGCGACGGCGCATGGAGGAAGTTTTCGTTGATGTAGTAGTAGCGCTCCGCCGCAACCTGGAAGTGGATGCCTGCCATGCGGATGGCGCTGCCGTCGGGGTCAGCCGATGGGCTGGCGAATATGTTTGCAGCGCACATCCCGAAGGCCGTCGCAAGGTTGAACAGCACGCTGGCCTTTTCAAAGGCAAGAGAGTGCTGCTGCGTGCTTTCGCCGTTGAACGAATCGGTCCTACATATTGGGCAAGGCGGCAATGCGTGTTAGAGACAAGCAGACATTCACAGGGTGCTTGGCAGTGTACACATGCGGATGTCCGGTTGCACATTTAGGCAGGTACTGCGTGTCCTGCATGGCGAAGGCAGCTAGGAGCAGCACCACACGAGCACAGGCAGAGCACAGCAGCAGTGCCAAAGGGAATCGGACTACAGTGCCACGGCCGGCGAGGAATACAAGCAACGCACATGCGGACACATGACGCGTCACCATCACCACAGCCGCCCAATTGCAAATGCCACCAGGAAATCAGCCTCTCCATGCACACTCTGGCCGTGCTTTCCAGGCTGACGGCAGGCGCCTGCTGAGAGGGCCTGAAGGCAGCAGGCGGGCCAGTGAAGGCATGTGTCCAAAGGAAAAGACTGGATGAGCAAGCGGGCGCCGCACACAAGCTCCGCCAGGTCCTGCTCTCCATATGGCTCCCAGGGAAGTAGAGGGGCTGCGTGCGAAACAATGAGAGGGAGTGCGCATCCAGTTTGTCCGAGCGACAGCAGACGCAGCCTAATGCAGCCGCAGAGTCATCGGGCCCAAGGGAATCCACGCAAGGAAAGAAAAGCGAAATGAAACGAGGCGGCAGACAAAAGACAGCCGCCCGCCAAAGCACGCTCAACTCGCACGCCTCCTCGCCTGCAAAAAGCGCGCGGTGGTCCAATACAGAGCTGCAACAGGCAAGCATAGCCAAAAGAAAGGTGCACCTACCATTTAAATGCTACCTTGACGCCCTGCTCGTTGACGCGAACCTTTGGCTCAAGGGTCTCCAAGTGAGAGTAGTACGAGAAGATGATGTCTCTGCCCGTGCTGTCCACATTTGCGCCACGCATGTCCTGGCGCATCCGCTGAAGTCGCTGGAAGTCGGCATCGTAGGCATCCGGATTCTCCTCATACTCGCGCGCTACGAAGCTCCGCAGTGGCCTGACCCAATCAACCTCGGCTGTGTGCTTGAACTGCACTGCGATACACGGTGGTCTTGGCATCTCTCGGTCAGCTGCGATGCTGTCTCTCGCACTTGAGGTAGTTTTGCTGTTGCTGTTTCGAAAGGGGTACACGGAGGAGCCTGCCGCGTCTCTGCCTGTTTGAGCCTCAATTCAACCCGATGGCGAAGAAGGGCACTTGGTTCGAGTGCAGAACAAAGCGGGGGCCACAAATGTGCTCCGAGACAAATAAATAAGGGAATAAAAGACTGGACGTCTGCGATGCTGAGCGTCCTTGAAATGTGTGTGCTTGCTGGGAAGACTGCCGTGGGTTGTATAGCAACAGGCCGGCAGAGAGCAAAGAGAGTGCAAAATAAGTAGAGCAAAGAGGGAGGTGCTCTGCAAGAGGAGACGTTGCGGGCAAAAGGCACGACTTGCACAATGCGCACAAAGCAGCTGCAGGACACGGTACAAATCTGCTGATCAGGCCTACCCCCTACTCTGCTGCTGCATGGAATAATCAGGTCTGAGCAGCCGAGCTGCGCATGGTGTGTGCAGCATCCATCCACACATTGCCGCCATTTACTCTGCAGAAACAGAGTGCGCTGCGTTTGCTTTGCGCTCTCTGCCCCGCTTGGAGCAGCAGGAGGGCCTGAATGAGGTGCGCCCTTTTGCGCCAAACTAGCAACACCATGTCGCCTGTGCTCTGCCGATTCTTGCTGCTACGTTATCTACCTGCCCATCCATGCTGGTGGCATCTGGGCATCGACTGCTGCGGATCGGGTCCATGCGTGTGCATCGCCCATGGCACTAACAGCGGCTTAAAGCCAAACAGCCTCCTTGACTGATGTAAGCGGTGGTTTAAATATGAAAGAAGGAAGGGAAATCAGAGAGCAAGCTAGGGGCTAGAGTATAGGAAGACTCGAGAAGCAAAGGGCAGCTGCATCTCCAGAGGGTCAGCACAGAATTCTCCTTGAGCCCTTGGGCTTACACTTGCAATTGCTGCATGTTCGGCAGTACTTGCTGCTGCTGTTGTTGCTGCTGCTGTTGCTGCTGCTGTGATCCACCAGCAACAAAGCTGCTTGCTGCCGACTCCTGACTCGCCGTCATCAGACCCCGGTCTTCTAGCAACTCATACAGGACCAGGAACTCCTTCTTCACCTTTTGCCACACGCTCGGGTCAAAGAAAATAAACACGCCCTGCTCTCCTCTCGGCGTGCGCGCCGTCGGCTGCGACTCCGGATCCTTAGTCAGCCACAGCCGCAGCTCCTTGTGGTACCGCCACTGCCTCCGATACAGCTCCTCAGCCGCAGCAAGCTGGAGTTCGTCGCGAGGCATCGTATAGAATATGTAGAACAGCGTCTCGTCCAGCAATGACGGGATTTTGGTAATCGCTGGCGGCGGTTGGCGCGCGTTGTAGCAGGCAGGGAGCTTGAAATCCGGCTCTATTAACCCGTACACCTGGCTTTGATCAGCCCAGGGCGTGCCAAATGTCGGATACAGGGCACCTGCCGACGGCAGCTGGAGCCCGAATTTCGACACGTCAAATCCATAGTCGTTCGTTGTTAATATGCCGAGCATTCCAAACCTGTCTGCTGCTCCCACCGGCGCTTGCACGCCAGCACCACCAGCCATCTTTGCCAGGTTCGCTGTCGGCGGCATGTATACAGACGTCTTCTCCAGCCCATTCGCTGATACTGTGGCTGTGGGCTGGTCTCCCGCACCCACTCTTTGTTGCGGCGACGACTGGTCCACGGCCCCAGCTCCAGGAGCAAGGTCTGCAAGCTGCCCAGACCCAGAGCCTGGCACCGGCACACCACCAATGCCCTCGTGTTCTAAGGATCCTGACAGCGCCGGGAAATCGTCAGACGTCAAGTTAGGCCGCGGAGCCAGCCCCTGCTGCCCATCGACTCTGGAGGCAGCAATAGCTCTGTAGAGCTGCTGCTGCTGCTGAGCTGCTGCAAGAGCCGACAAGCCTGGCGGAGACCCTAAAGACGGGAAGTCAGTCATGTCTGGGCGCGCTTGCTGCTGCTGCTGTTGTTGTTGTTGTTGCAAGTACGCTGCAGCCGCTGCAGCCGCTGCCGTTTGTTGTTGCTGCTGTTGCTGTTGAACATGAGCGAAATTTTGTGCCTGAAACCCGCCAAACGCAGTGTTTCCTCCATTCAGCGAGTTTGACCGCTCGTAGCTTATTGAATTTCGACCACCCGTGGTGTTTCCAGCTGGCGCCGTGTTCCACGAATCTACCAAATTAAATCGAATGGGTGAGGAGTGCAGTGCCAATAGTATTAGCTAACACGGCCAAGGGCCAGACAGCCTGCAGCTTTGCACGCCAGCCAGCCTGCTAAAGTGGGTGCTTCTCGGCATTCGCATTCATCAGTAGACACATGGAAGTAGCTGCGGGCAGTGAGCAAATGGCGGGATTCAGCATAGCCAGGCGCCTGAACCTTGCAGGTCCTGCAGTTGAGGCGGTAGTAGAGTTCGCGGAATGAGTAGGCCGCTCTGCGAATTGCAGAAGGTTCAAGGCGCGTGTGGCTTTCTTCTGCCAACGCGAAATGAAAAAGTTTACCTGTTCTCCCGTTCATGCTAGTCGCTTTTTTGTTTTGAGGCCTGGCGTCGAAATTCGCTTTTTCGCTGCTTCTTTCTCTAAGCACAGCCTGCTTGAAATGTGCAAAACAAAAGAGAATTGCCTCTTATGCGTATAGGAAATAGAATGGTGAATGGTGAATGCGACAACCAGGAAAGAGGGGAGAGAAGCAATCTCGAAACCCGTGCAAGCCTCTGCAGCTGCTGGCTGTATAGTCGCTGCCCAGCTTTTTCGCGCCCAAGGCGGCGTGCCACCGCGCCTGGCCTTGCTGAGTCGCCGACTCGAGCTGCCCGGGTGCCAGCGGGGGCCAGTAGGCGCTTGCTGAGGCAACGCCGATTCCAGGGGGGACTGGCGAGAATAAGGGGGGCGTCCATATGGAGCTGTGCGGAAGGGCGAGTCCAGAGCACCCAGCCGCCGCGGCCGCCAGATTCCGGCTAGCCAAGCCGCCCAAAAGCAGGCTGCGGGTCCTGCCCAGTTGATGCGGGTCCCACTGGCTCCCGAAAGGCAGCCTCCCCGTTGCTTCCTATAGCCCCCCGGCCCCTCTCAAGAGCAGACGCAGGAGGGGCTTGGACGCGCGCCCGGCTTGAGGCCCCTATTCGACTCGAGTACTATCCACGTGACGAGTACCCCCTCCCCCCAGCTGCCCATGACCACTGGGTTGGGGAGAGGAGCAAGCGAGCCTCTTTCCCCTCAGCATGGCATTCTGAGCTGGAACGGCGCACGAAACAGCAAAATCCCTGCTTTTTTTTCCACAAACACTGCGCGCACCTCTGGCGCTGCTCTTCTGCTTCTCTTCGTTGCATATTTTGCATATCCTAATCTCTCTCGCCCAGATTATCAGCAGCCCACGCCTGCTCTTCCCAGCAGCGCCAGACACACGACGGCATTTTCCAAGGGGATCCACTCCTTTTCTCTCCTGCTTATATCGCCCGCACACACCTGCTTCTTCGCGCCATGACGGGTGACCCTGCCGCTTCTCCGACTAGCGCGCCGGACTGGCCCACACATCCAGGCTCTGGAGCAGCACCGATGGCGCCAGCACAGCGGCAGATGCACTTCACGCAGGCGGAGCAGCAGAACTTTGTCAGGGCATCGAATCCACTCTTTGACGGCGTTGTGTTTTGGATAAACCCGATTTTGGGCAAGGACGAGTGTGCCAGGGTAAGTGCGAGCACGCAAGCGAGGCTCTGACAGCAGGCCAGCGGAAAGAATGTGACATGCCGTGCTAATGCTTAGTTCTGGGCGATACTCGTTTGGGCTGCCACAAGCACTGCTTTCTAGATTGCGCAGCTTCTCATGCTCGGCGGTGCTCAGCCGGCCACCATCCGCCATGAAAATGCCAGCGCAAATAGCGACGACGACGGTGGCGGAGATGGGCTCGTGGTTGGCCGCGAATACAAGCTCAACGGCGTGCTCGTCCAAGCATTCCCGCAGATGGTCAACCACATTGCGCGCTTCTACCTCCCACTCTCCACCGACAAGCCAAACAAGGATGCGGACGAGGACCAGATCCTGCGAGTGACACACATCATCACTCCCGACACGCACTTTGGCGAGTACGCAGCGGCATGCAAGGCCGGAGTCCATGTGGTAACTAGCCAGTGGGTCGAGCGCTCGACCAAGTCGGGATGGCAGTACGTGGAGAGGTATTTCTCGCCAGAGGCGCAGAACATCTTTTCCGGCATGGTTGTGGCGGTCACCCATATGCCGGGTGCAGACAAGGAGACTCTACTGGCGTCGGTGATGGCGCTGGGTGGGCAGTGGCGCGAGAAGATGCGGGCAGACGTGACGCACCTGATCCTGATGAAGGATGGTGGGCCGAAGTACGAGTATGCAATGAAGCACCCGGAGCTTGGCATCAGGCCGATTATGCCCCACTGGTTCGTTGAGAGCTTGAACTTGCTGCACCGCGTGCCACAGGAGCCGTATATATTCCCAAACCCGCCTGTGCTTGAAGGCAGAATCTCGCACGACATAGCAAAGGCAGCGCCCCCCGCGGCTGAGGACAATGCGCAAGTGGGCGGCAAATCGGCGCTTGCTGTGCCTGTCACTGATACGCACAACGGAAGTGCATACGAGCTGCCAAAGCCTGCGACCCAGTTCTTGCTAGGGTACGCGGTGGCCATCAGCACCCAGCTGAGGTACTCACTGAGCGAGGGTGCAGTGAAGCGTCTTGTGCAGCGGCTGGCTGAAGCAGGTGCCACGGTCGCCAGGCCGGCACCCGCGGTTGACGGGATCGATATCACGCAGCGCGAGAGCGTGCCGGAATCGCTGATCACGGACTGGGACACAATCGACATCTTGATCTGCCAGCACAGGTCTGGATACGAGTACTCCAAGGCGTCGAGGCTGGGCAAGCTGGTGGGCACTTTTGTGTGGCTCTACCAGGCGTATCTCTCGGAGAGGATTGTGCCGCCGACCAAGCGGCTGCTGCACTACCCAGTGCCCACAACGCCAGTGCCTGGAATGGAGCACATGGTGATCACAGTCAGCCACTACACAGGTGCCTCGCGCGAGTACCTGAGACGGCTAATCATTGCAATGGGCGCGCAGTATACGCCCAAGATGACGAGAGCCAACACGCACCTGATTACGGCGGCGCAGGAGGGGCGCAAATACACCACGGCGATTGACTGGAACATCGATGTGGTCAACCATTTCTGGGTCGAGCAGTGCTATCAGCGGTGGAAGCTCCTTTCGGTCAGCCACCCGACCTTTACCTATTTCCCGGAGCTGCCGATGCTCAACTCGATGGTGGGCGAGACTGAGATTAATGTGAACAAGCTGCGCGCATGGGTGGATCCGCCGCAAGGGAATAGCCTGGCGGAGTCGTCCGACATGGACATCCTCAATGATAACGACTTTGAGCCGGTGGCGACAACCGCGGATTATAGTGGCGTGGCTATGAAGACCGATACGGGCCACATCTATGAGATCCCGTCCAACGCTGTGTCGGTGAATACGGGTGATAGCGATGACGACAATGAGGTGAAGAGCATCGCTGATTCGGAAAAGTCGGGCAGCGACAGTGCGGACGGCGAGTCGGCTGTGATTGGGCAGATGCAGCATAAGCCGAGAGCTGCCGCAATGGCTGCGTCGAAGACTCTGGGCGAGATGATGAAGGCGGCTAATATCTTCGAGACTGAGATGCGCAAGGAGAGGCTGAGCAAGTACCGCAAGCAGCACCATGACAGGCGCTCGCTGGTGCTCGGCGAAGAAGAGAGCGACGATAGCAGCAATGAAGCGGGCAGCGACGGCGATGCGATGGCTGTCGATGACGAGAAGAGCAGCAGCAGGAATAACCATATCTATGCTCGCGCTGGTAAGAGGGCGTCTGCTAAACACGCGGCTGGCGACTCAAGCAAGAAGCGCGCAGACAGACGCGGCTCGTTTACAGGCAACGGAGGGTCTCCTGAGGGCACGCCAAAGAGCCATGCCAAGCGGCAGCGGACGAGCAGCAGCCACACATCAAGCAGCAAGTCGTCGTACACGTCGGCAGTGAAGAACGTGCGCATCATGTTTACGCAGGTACGGCCAACACCCAGCGAGCAGAGGCAGATCATCGAGATGGGCGGCGACATTGTGGAGAGCGCACAGGCAGCCACCCATCTGGTGAGCAAGGACATCAAGCGCACATCGAAGATGCTCGCGGCACTGTCCTGCGGCCACATGGTGATTGTTGGACGCAACTGGATGGAGGACTCGCTAGAGCAGCGCAGGTGGATCCCTGTGGACCCTACGGATGAGAACGACGAGGCAGCCAAGTACCACCTGGTGGACCGCGAGGCGGAGGAGAGGTGGGACTTCAAGCTCAGCGAGTCCCTGCGGCTTGCACGCGAGCGCCGGATGTTTGAGGGCGTGACGGTGTACATCACGCCTAAAGCCGAGCCGTCGTTCTCGGTGCTCAAGCCGATTATCGAGATTGCGGGCGGCGAGGCGGTTGACAGCCTCCCAAAGTCCAGGCTGAACACGCTGATCAACGCCACTTGCCGCGTGCTGAGGAGCAAGAGCGGGGGCGACGATGCCATCCCGCCGCTGCTGGTGGTTACGTGCAAGGAGGATAGGGACCTGTGGCCGCAATTCGCACCGTCGCCCAACAAGCAGGTGCCTATGTATGTCACTGAGGCTCTTCTTATCGGACTGCTAAGGCAAAGGCTCCTGCGCAGGGGATACGAGATCAGCCCCTCGTCACCGCAGGGCTAGCTGCCGCTCGACGCGTAGCTTGATATGCGATTCTTCCTTCTCTCTTTTGTCGCTAGTGGCTCCTAATGGAACGAACCAGCACATTTTAGCGTGTTTGATTTGCAGCGAAAACGGGTGCAGCAGCTAGCAGTCGTGGGAAAATGGCCGAGCGCTCTGTGCAGAAAAGCCTGTCTGGAAAGGGTACACATTCCCGCTTTGCCCCTGGATGCAAGCTGGCTTTTTCTGCCTTGGCTTCACCGCTCTACATGGCCACACGGCAGGCCACCTCCTTCCCCTCGGTTCTGCGTCCTCGTCAGCCTGGTTCTGTCGGAGCGCGCTTGCATTCTCTGCCAGTGCTCCAGCACAGCTGCACTGCTGGCGCTTCGGTGTCCGGCTGTTGCGCATTGCAAGGTGTGCGTGACGGCCGTCATGTGGGTGCTGGGCGCCAGCATGGAGAACCAGGAAGCAGAAGGGAGAGCGTCATACGGCCCTCCTACAACACCCGCATCTGGCCTGTGCTTTTTTTTTGCCTCTGATGCAATGGAGCACAAGACCCACGGCCGAGCAGAAGGAGCAGGCGGGGGATCTTTGGGTGCATAAACTGCACACTTTATTTCATCTGTCCTGCTGCAGCTTGTCAGGCGCACACAGGGGTGGCCAGTGCTCGCTACCCGCTGGCAAGAGACGGCATTTTATTTGCGATGGCGGGGCGAGGTGCTATTTCCACACGTTGGGCGAGTGGGTGTTTAGAGTCCGCGCTTTGCCCCTTGGTTTGGGTGCTAGTGGCTGCCGACGGGCCCACGCGCATAGCAGCAGGGCGGGGCGGAGGCAAGCCGGCGCGCAGCTCCAGGCCTGTCTTCAAGCACCCTGCTGCTTTCATGCCCACCCGGTCAAAAATAGAACGCCGAAGGACGCATGTCTTTGGGAGCGACGATGGTGTGCTCGCTGTGGCGGCTGCAGTCATCATAAAATAACAACAGCCTTGTAGCGCGGCGGAAGAGGGGATTGGCCTAAACGGCCCCTCTACATGCCTGCGCATTTCCCCGAGCTAGAAAAAAAAAATAGAAAGCACAGGCCATCTCCCCAAATTTGGCTAATATCCCACACGGCCTTGCAGCGGACATTGCGCTATTCGCCTCGCCTGTTGCCCGCTCTGCTCGCACGTGGTGTGTGTGTGTCTGCACCACCAGGCTCCTTTAACCGCACATCGCTGCCCGCATTCTCCTGGAGCGCACTACTCTCACAAGGGGTTATGCAGTCGCTTTGCGGGAAGCATAGCGGCCAGCCACTCCTGGTCTGCCTTTAGTCCAGCGAGTGTGCATCCAAACTCCGTGGAACATTGCACCACCAGGCAGCAGCAGCGGATGAGGCTGCTTGCAGCGTCGGTATATAAAGGCGGTCGCCACTACACACTGCCCATCCCCAGCCCAAGCTCCCTTTCGCTTTTCCCATCCCAGACACCGCGTATCTACACTAGTGTATTGTATTCTTTTCGCTATCTCACATCATCGCAAATATATAATCTGCCAGCAAAATGCCGGACCCTGCGCCATTCCAGCAGCTCCCGTTTGAGCTGATGCTGGCAATCTGCGCCCAATTCCACCGCTGCCCGTGCTCCACGCCTGACGACCAGGCTTTCTCGCTCGGCTGCACGCGGAACCACCCGCCCGCGGCATTTGGCAACACCGAGCTCTCGGCCCTGCGCCAAACCAGCCGCTCCTGGCGTGCAGCAGCTCTGCGCGAGGGGCTCTCCCAGCTGGTGACGAGCAACCGGTGGATGCGGCGGCCCAACCGCGACCGACTCCTTGCGATCAGCCAGCGGTACGCTCGGTGCACACGCAGACTGGTGTTCCGGTCGTCTGATTTCTACCACAACGGACCGCGGCGCACAGAGGATGGCGGCTTGGCTGGCGAGTTCGAGGCGGTTCTTTCGATGGGCTGGCCCTGCCTGGAGTCTGTTGTTGTTGAGTGGTTTAGCGGCGACAGCCGGGACCACGCAAGAATCGCTGCTGCTGTGCGCAGGTACGCGCCACGCATTCGCGAGTTCTACATCCGCGACAAAGCGCTGTCTGTGGCCCAGCTGGCGCCTCACATTTGGGGCCCCTCGTCGTCGTCATCCCGGCTGGCCATAGGCGGCGGCATGGGCCGGTGCGCGGCGATTCGCAGACTGGCAATCAAGCCCTACGGCTACGACCAGCAGTGGGTGGCACTTGCGCCGGCGGAACGCGGTGCCGCAGCTATGCTCGTTGGGATGCCGGGCCAGTTCACCACTCTGGCTATTGGAGGGGCGGACTTTACGCCCGAATTCATGGGTGCGCTGCAGAGGAGCCAGCCGAAGCTGGAGTCGCTCTCGATCGAGCATGCGTGGGTCGACGCCCTTGCCACTGCGTGTGCCCAGGGCGTGTGTCTGCCCTCCGTAACCAGCCTCCATCTGGAGAACATCATGGTCAGCCACACTGCGCCGGTCCTGCCGCTGACTTCGCGGATGTTCCCCAACCTCCACACTCTCACTGTGCGTCATGTGTGGAAGCACGTTGGCGGGAATGCCAGAGACGACCGCACCAACAGCGCACGAGGCGCCGTCTCCCTGCAGAACGAGCACTGGCTGCAGCCCCTGTGGGAACGCAGGTGGCCCGAACTGCGCGTCCTCGCCTTGCCCGCTATAGCCGACAGCGATGCCGAAAGGCTTGTCAGCGCATGTCCGAGCCTCACACGCCTGGTCACCAATAGCCTGGACTACTCCGGCCCTCCCCTGTCGGCAAGCGGCCTGGTCACAATGCTGCACGGACTGCAGCATCTCCGCCACCTGTCGATCGAGCAGAGGAGGGCTGACGGCACGCCTGGATATGAGATCATGGACTCGGCGCTGTGCCGCCTAATGGGCGCTGCCAGCGAACTGCTGCATCTCCGTGGGAAAGCTGCTCGGCGTGCGTCGACAGCATCCACGATTATCCTCGATTCGCCCGTGCTTGCCGCACAGCCCGACCAGAGCACCAGCACTGCGATGCTTCTGGACTCCGACACCGAGGTGGACTCTGACGCCGAAGAGAGCACTCGCCATGGGGGCCACTGTGCCACTGCCTCTGCGGCCAGCCAGCTGCTGGAGGAAGAAGAGGAATGCGAGTGGGCGCCGACATCCTCCAAGCCCCTCAACACCCTGTACATCCCCCGCGCCTCATTCACCTCGTCGACGCTGGACATGCTCGCCATGCACCTGCCCAACCTCGTCAAGCTCTCTGTGACCCTGCGCAGCGATGCATTCTTCGGATTCAAAAAAGGACACAGTGGGCGGGCGTCTGCAGCGGGCCAGAAGTCGCAGAACCACCAGAGCCTGAAGTGGATTGGCCTGAGTGCCGACGAGGACATTTTGGCCGACTCTCTGTGGCTCTCGGCGTGGATCAGCCAGCGGTTCCCCAAGCTCCAGGAATGCAGCACCAACCACGCGCGGTCGCATAAGCGGGTGGTCGCAGAGCTGCGCGACGCTATGCCGCAGGTCAAGTTCACCAGATTCAACTCGAGGGCGCTGCAAACGACATGCAACTGAACAGCGGATCCACTCACTTGCACTACTAGCTCAGACACTTCATCCACTCCATTTTACTAATACTGTACAAATAGCTACACACTCACACCCATGCTATCTCCTGGACACACGGAATGTCACTGCTCGACGTCCTTGCCTTTGCTGGCCCTCCTGCTCTCCTCTTCAGCCTTCCTGGCGCGCACCAGCTGCTTTAGGAGCTTCGCGCGCACAATCGACAGGTTCGGCTGCATAACATGCACACCCAACAGGGTAACGACTACAAGCTCGTTGGCGCCATCGCAATTAATATCGACGCTGAACATGCCGTACGCGGGAGCCGGGAACCTTCGCTTCCACACCAGAGCATATCCCCCAGCAGGCAGCTCCTTGTAGATCAGGACGGCACCCGACACCGTCCCCACTATGATTTCCTTGCGCCCACTGAAATCCAGGTCATCGAAGTGCACCGACGTAATCAGCCCTTCTCTCGAGCTGCCAGGCAGCGAAAACACGCCGCCCAGTCCGCCCAAGCGCCCGGCGATATGCGACGCAGCCTCGGGCAACTTTCCAGCCGCGCTACCCATGAGCGTGGGCACTGGGTCCAGCCCCGCCACAGGCACGTCGTGGTACACAATGGCGTCCTCGCCGACAAACCCCACGAGCACATGGACACGAGGCGGCACCTCGTCTGTGTCCCGCCCGCCATCTCCCGGCGACTGCCAGCGGCTGGGAAAATCGCCCATGGTGCCAACCGGCCACTCTGCGTCATACACGTCGCCAGCCTGCAGCCCGCCGCTGCCTCTCTCGGCACTGGAGCTGGCTAGCTGCGTGATCCGGAAGTCGTACGCCGTGCGGTCGATCCTGTTCGTCTCGGGTGTAAACACGGTGGTCAGCACGGGCGCAGAATCATACACCTCCTCATCCGCCACCAACAAGCGGCGCATAAGCGGCGCCCTACCCACGGCGTCTCCGCCTTTCTTCGCCTCTTCTTCTTTCGCCTCATCCGGCGTAAGTGCGCGGCTAGCCTGCAGCGACACGACAAACTCCTGCTGCGCCATGACCTGCACATGATACGGCCCGATCACCCGCCCGTCAAACGCCGTAAATGTCATAGAGTCTGACTTGGGGCACATCAGCGGCTCGATCTCGACTATCTGGTCGCGACCCAGCGCGTACCTATGCACCCTATTGTCGTTGCCAGCGACCAGGAGGATGGGCGGCAGACCCGCGATTATGTCCTGCGATATCCTGAACGGCAGGTAGTCGAGGTCGAGCCGCAGCGTGCTTTCGTTAACCCGCAGGGCAAACAGCCTCTCCTCCAAGTACGCGTAGCTGTTGATGGGCAGCGCCTCAGCAGCATTCATTCTGGTAAACATGGGCTCGCCAGGCGTGGCGCTGGTCTCCGGGTTGCTGCCCACACTGGCGGCCGAAGACGGGGGTGCGGTGAACGACGATGGGTGGCCGCGCTGTCCATTGGCGGCCTCTCCATCTGCATGCTGCTCGGTGGTATCCGCATCGGGCTGTGCGCGTAGATTGGGCGATATGCTGTGCTCGCTGGCACTGGATTCGGCCACTTCCTCGTGCTTAAGAGCGTGCTTGTCAATAAAGTCCTGCGGTATCGGCGGCAGCGAGTCCGCGCCCAGTGCATACAGCCTGTACACACCCGCTTCATCGATGGCCGGCTCCTTTGGGTCATTTGCACTGAACGACCCCTTGACGTACGTAGTGAGCGCAACTACCAGCGTCGGCAGCGGCGGCGACTGGAGCCCCGCCGGATCATCCTCGCCAACGCCCGCCTGGCTGTGCTCGCCATCTGCCAGCGTACTGTCCTCGCGCTCATGCGCCCCGCCTTCGGTCCACACCTCGAACGCCTTTACGCCGACGCATGCCTCGTTGCTGAGATGCAGATCAATATCCATTATATTCCAGTACCCAAAGCCCGCAATGAAAAACTGCAGCCCCGTCTGCGTAGCAATGACCACGTGTGTCCGGGCAAGTGCCTTTTTGCTGTCGAGCCAGGCAGCAGCTCTCACCCTCTCCTCCTTAATCTCCCGTATCACACTCCTCTCGTGCTCCAGCAGCTGCCGTGTAAATGACGCCTGGTCGCGGGCCTCCTGCCACTGCGGCATGGCTGCGCGCCGGTAGCCGACGCCTGGAGGCGGGTGGTCGTAGATTAGCTGCATGGTGTGTGGACGCGGCAGGCGCACGGGCAGGTGTGAGCGCAGGAGACAGGTGCCGTGGATGTTGCTTCGGGTGCCCAGGGGGAAGCGGTGGTAGTGGATTTCGCGGAAACGCCGAGCAGGTGCATCTGTCGGCTTTTCTTGCATGGGATTCCCATGTGTCATTCTTGCGAATTGCAATAGAGTAGAAGAGGGGGTGTGCGGTACGGGAATCGAGCAGAATGAGAGCCAGGTGCGAAGGAAGGAAAGGGAGGAGCCACAGCGCCAGTGACGTGCCACCTCTGCATGCAAAGCAGGCCGGGTGGAACTGCAGCCAGTCGGCGAACCCTCGTGGACAGCAGGAAGAGAAAAAAAAAACAATTTTGGGGCGGGTGATCGCACCCTTGTAGCCGACTGGAGAGCACAGGAGCCCGAGCTCTGTTCTTGCTCTGCTCCCAATCCACTCATTTCAATACCCAGACCTCCTCTGCTATACACCCATTCGCCGCGTCTCCTTGCTTTCTGCGCACCATATAGCTGCTGTACTATAAACACAAATGGAAAAGTACCAGGTAGGCAGCGGCTTTCGCCCACGTCAAGCAAAGCGTAAACACATTCAGCAAGCACAGCCGCCTAACGCTACAGCTGTGTATCTGCTTATCTGTGCATCTGTAGAAGATCGAAAAGCTGGGAGAGGGGACATATGGCATTGTCTACAAGGCGCAGAACCGAGAGACCAACGAGGTAGTAGCTCTGAAACGCATCCGGCTAGACAACGAGGAGGAGGGCGTGCCATGCACAGCGATCCGCGAGATCTCTCTGCTGAAGGAGCTCAAGCACCCCAACATTGTTGGGCTCTTTGACGTCCTGCACACCGAGAAGAAGCTAACGCTGGTGTTCGAGTTCATGGACTCTGACCTGAAGAAGTTTGTTGACGCCTATGGCGGCGACCTCGACCCGCTCACCGTCAAGCACCTCCTGTACCAGCTCCTCTGCGGCATCGCCTACTGCCACAGGAACCGCGTCCTACACAGGGATCTGAAGCCGCAGAACCTGCTGATCAACAAGCGAGGCGACTTGAAGCTTGGGGACTTTGGGCTGGCGAGGGCGTTTGGCATCCCCGTGAGATCGTACTCGCATGAGGTCGTCACCCTGTGGTACAGGGCTCCGGACGTGCTGATGGGGTCGAGGCAGTATGACACGTCGATTGACATCTGGTCGATTGGGTGCATCTTTGCGGAGATGTCGACTGGGCGCCCGTTCTTTGCTGGCACGTCGATTGACGACCAGGTGCTGCACATCTTCAAGATCATGGGCACGCCCATTGACCCACAGGCGTCCAACACGGCGTTCCCGCCACAGCCAGTGCCACCGGGCGCCTATGCCCCCAACGGAGCGGCAGCAAACGGCGTGCATGACAGCAGCGGGTATGAATCGCGCCTGTGGCCGGGGTGCTCGCAGCTGCCCGAGTGGAAGCGCAACTTCCCGGTGTACTCGAGTGTTGCGCTGGAGCCGCTGCTGCCAAAGCTGAGTGCCAGGGGCATCGATCTGCTGAAGAAGCTGCTGGAGTATGCGCCTGAAAGACGGATATCGGCAGAGCAGGCGCTGCTGCATCCGTACTTTGACGAGCTGAGAAGCATGAACGCTGCTGCTGCTGCTGGCAATGGCAACTAGGGCGGCAGTGTATTTTTGTGAGTTCCCCAGTGGCCCCTCCCCCTCTTTTTGTTTCAATGTTTCGCCAGATGGCTGCGGTCTGAGGGAGGGGAGGAGAGAGGGGAGGGCTTCTTTTACCTTTGCTTAGCTTTGTCCGCTGCAACTGCTCTTCTTTTGTCTGTTATATTTGCAAATGCGACGCATCTTCGTCATCGCTTACATTCAAGGTGCACCGGCAGCTGAACAATGCGTCCAAGCTCATACTTTTTCGGCTGGGCTATTATTAGACAATACGGCTCCCTTCTCTCATTGAACATCGGTGCCAAATGGAGTAGCACCAGCGGCAGCTCATTGAATTTCCGCATGCAATGAACGGTGCCGCGGGCCTTTGCTCAGTTTGGGACCATGCTGGACCACGCGTATGAGCGAGCAGGTACCCGCCATTGTTGCAGCCCAAAAGCATGGGATCGGCGCGGCAGATGCGATGGTGCGGTCCTTCTACAAATTACCCAGCTTTGCACACAACCGCTGGCCCCTCCCTCCCCTTTATCTACCAACCGGTAGTCGTCTTGGCGTGCGCGCATGGCAATTTCCCCCTCCCTGCGTTTTTTTCCTTTGTCAGCGGCTTCTGTCAGCCAGCAGAGCGCCCCGAGTACACAGGCTCTGGCAATCCTGTGCGGTGGATATCCAAAACAATCTCCTTCAGAGCGTCGCGGAGAGGCGGAGAGACTCGCAGCACTGCCAATAAATAACCTGTGGGATCCACTCGCAGGCACCTTTGCAAAATCTGCCAGTAACGAGATCCAGACGTCTCTTGGCCAAACACATTTTCTCCTACAGCTCATACCCTCCTTGCTCCCTCCCCTCTTGTCGTCTTCAGCCTGCGCTTTGTACAGTTTTCGCAAAGGGAGATAATGATCCCGACATCGTCTACGCTTCAGGTCATTCCAGATTCCCCCGACATCCTCCTGTACGGCTCCAGCAGCGAGTCCCGTAGCACCATCCTCTCGGGCCGCATAGTCCTCCACTCGCGGTCCGCTCCCCGCATCAAGTCGCTCACAGTCACCCTTCGATCCCAGCGCGAGCGCCTGTTCCAGTCATCCAGCTCGCTGGCACCACCCACACACCTCTCCACAGCGGTAGTTGAAAACGGTCTGAGCAACACAGCATCCCTGCCTACACCCTACGACAAGGTGAGGGGCCAGCAGGAATGGCGCTTCAGCATATACGTTCCGGGGTCGCTCAGCGAGACTGTGTTCACAGCACCGGCCTTCGTGGCCTACGAACTGATAGCGGAGCTGCACTATGCCTCGGCATTCTACCTCACACTGGCTAGCAAGCCGGTGTCCGTTGCGGTTAAAAGAGTGCCTTTGGTGGACTCGGCGTGGGCGGTCATCGCCTCGGAGCCTATGAATGTGTCTGCAATGTGGCGTGGTCGCGTCGAGCTGACTGCGCTGACGAGGTCTCGCATTGTGCATGACGGGGACGCTGTGAAGGTGGAGGGCGTCGTGCGACCGCTGGTCAAGGGCATGCGGCTGCTGCGGGTGGGGTTCCAAATCCGCGAGTACGTCGAGGTGCCACTGGATGGGCTTGGAGGAGCGATGCGCACCTGCCAGACCGTTTGCAAGTGCACACGCGAAGTCACAGGGCCCTCGCTGTGCTTGGGAGCACTGGATGGCGTAGAGCTTGCAGTGGGGTTACCGGCATCCGCCACCGAATGCCACGACGCCTCGGGCGGGCTGCTTATTGACCAAGAAATCGCTGCGTCGAGTAGGCTCAGCATTCCACAAGCGTACAGGGCGATACAGTATGATGTGGCTCAGGGACCCGTCAAGGTAACCCACGACTTGGTGTTTGCCGCATCGGTGGTTGACGAGACGGGACAGGTGCATAATGTCAGACTGTCGTCGGGCATATTCGTTCTGCCCTTGGGCGTGCCTGAGACTGATGACGTGCTGCCGAGATACGAGGACGTCGGGAGCGACACTCTGTTACTTGCTGCTGGTCGGCACAAACCCCCGAGCGTTTCTGCCATATCCTATATCAGCCACAATGCTGGGCGTGTGGCCTGTGAGGGCGCCATGCCGCCTGTTTACTCCAGCCCTATATCAACGCGCTCCACGCTGTGACATTCGTTTTTAAGTTAGTTTCATGTTGCTCTATAATTTGTCCGCTCTGTTTTTCGTTTTGTTGTTTATTCCAGTGGCAGTCTCTTGTAATTAGCAAAGTTGTATGCGGTGCTCGTTCCAAAGGCTCACTGGCCGTGCGCCGTGTGGTGTCTCGCAGCCTCCTTCAGCTTAACCAACGTATACAGCAGCGTGTTAACCGGCGTCGGCACCCCGTGCTGCTGGCCCAGTCTAACCAAGTACCCGTTGATCCAGTCGACCTCCGTCTGCCTGCAGGCTGCAACATCCTGCAGCATTGACGACCGGTTCCTGGCCGTCATGCTCGCAATCCTCACGACGTAGTCCTCAATGACCTGTGGTGTCAACTCGCCATGCAGATGCGGATGCGCACGGGCATATATAGCAGCAATTTCCGCACAGGCCGACGACAAGTAACTCCGCATCGCCTCGGAATAGCCAACATCCGCACACTGCGGGCTATCGGGCGGCGGCGGCGCCAAGTACCCATTGCGGCAATCGGTGAGCGCCGTGACGGGGTTGATCGTGGCGTTGGCAGCTAGCTTCAGCAGCAGCTGCAGGTGCAGCTCGGACCAGTTGACGATGCTTGCGTCCAAAGGCAAGCTACCCAAAGCAGTGAGCATATCGAGCGTGGACGTAGGCAATGGGGGCGGTGGGTTCAGAAGCGACGGGCGGACTGCAAAAGTGCATGTGCCGGCGGCAGTGTGGTGCATTGTAAACGACTCATCAGCTGTGCGCAGACACCCGTGCGAATTCGTGCCTATGACGAACGACGGTATGCTGGCCATGCTTTCCCTCCGGTGCTGCTGGGGTGACGGGTAAAACTCCCTCTGTATTGTCTCGTACACGCCCATGCCATTCTGCATCAGCACCACGGTGGACTGCGCGTCCAGTCGGTCCTTCACCGACCAGTAGGCGCCGAGGGTGTCCTGGGCCTTCGTTGCAATTATCAGTCGTCTGATCGGCTCGTTGCTGCCCAAAGGATCCGAGGGCTGTACTGCCTCGGCTTGGCATTCCTCGGTAAACCATGGTGCAATTGAGCTGCTATCGGTGGCTGATGCGCTGGCGTTGGTGCCGTAGTAGAGAAGCTTGCGCGTTGGATGCGATCGCACCCAGTCGTTGTATATCCCGATGCGGCCGTTGCTGGTGTTGGCAAATTTGTCGACGGACTCTTGTGACCGGAGGAGCAGCGTTATCGGATGTCCAGATTGACGCAGGTGCGCCGCGAACAGAAGCCCGACAGCGCCGGCGCCAAGGACGTGTATGCGCGCCGCGCTGTTTGCGACGCCGAGCGACATGGCGAATCCCGAGAAGAACAGGCGGCTACCAAAACAAGAGCTGGCAAGGATGCAAGTGGCTCACCGTTATATGTCAGTGCTCGTGTCTGAAGGGTGTGGATGCACGGCGAGCAATGCATCAGCAAATTAGGGGTGGTGTGTGTGGTGGAGCCCCAAGTGCACGGCAGCACCCTGCACAGCCCATGAACGCTGTATGCTTACCTGCCCATTTGTGGTTTAGATGCAGTAGCCTGTGCAAGTATGTGTGCGACCGCTTGCCCTTGCTTAAAACTACAGTGTCACCAGCACTACACGCAGGTGGAGGAAGAGGGAGAAAGAGAAAATAAGAGCAGTACAAAGCCAAAATCAGGGAGAGAACAAGGTGGGTTGCGCGCTGCCATTCTCCTCAGACAAGCGCCCCTCCGCACCCCCTTATTTTATACCCTAGAGGGAGAACAGGAAAGGGCACATTCTGGTGCCTTGCCTCGGAGACTCGCTGGCTGCCTGCAGCGCAGGGCCGAGCAGAGAAGGCAGAAAAGGAAGCCAAATCTGCATGCAAGCACGCACGCCAGGCCGTCTCGTGGACAAGCAATCGCTGGCGGCGGCGTAATGCCAGCAAATCGCAACTCGCTCGGAGATTTATCCTCAAAATGGCTGCCTCCTTGGACACGAATTGCGCACAAGGCTCTGGGCACCAGCAATCACGCAAGACGTCACCGCCAGATGCCAAGTAATCAGGCAGAGATCGATTAGTGCACGTGACTGGGTCAGGATCAGACAGCGCCACGTGAGGCAACTGTAGGGAGCTGATGGCTGGCCAATTGAAAAGTTTTGACTGCAGCGAGGGGGTGCTTTTGGGCGTCAATAGCCAGGACACAAAACAGCATTGCAGCCAAATGGGCACCTGGTTCCTTCTCTCTTTTTCTTTGGAATTTCAAGTACGCCATACCTTGGTCACCGCTGGGACATTTCGTTCAGCCCGTTTTCGCAGTTAAAAGAAAAGCTCTACCGTCATTTTAAAATGTCTCAAGTCGCTAAGAAGGCCGGTTACCAGGAGCCCGTTGAGGCCCAGATCCACCGCATCCGCATCACCCTCACCTCGCGCAATGTGAAGAACCTCGAGAAGGTCTGCTCCGACCTCGTTCTCCGCGCCAAGGACAAGCAGCTCAAGGTCAAGGGCCCCGTGCGCATGCCCACCAAGCGTCTGGCGATCACCACCCGTAAGACCCCTAACGGTGAGGGTTCGAAGACCTGGGACCGCTTTGAGATGAAGATCCACAAGCGTCTCATTGACCTGGACTCGCCCTCGGAGATCGTCAAGCAGATCACCTCCATTGCCATTGAGCCCGGAGTCGAGGTTGAGGTTACCATCGCCGACAACTAAGCATGTTGGTGTGGGTGGTTCTGCGAGGAGTTGCTTCTTTACTTCTGCAGGCCTCATCGCGTAGATTCGTGGACAGCAGCTGTTCCTCTTGCCTAGCGTGTTTGCACCTGGTTTTCATACTGCATTTGCAAATACACTGTTCCACGCATCAAAAACATCTACGGAAGCACCATGTATGTCTGGCACTGGCTGGGGTCTGCGGGGCTGAGCCGTGCCTGTCGGCTTGCGGGCTCCTTTGTTCTGAGCCGCACGTGGATGGGGCGGCACTGAACTGTCCCCCTGTCACGAGCCCAAGTCCGCACTTGCATGACGCAGAATTTGCGAGACGGCGCATGAAATAGGGGTGTGATAGGGGGAGTCTGAGGAAAACGAGGTGCGCTCGCCCCCTGAAAACACGAGGATCGCACGCCCCCTGTCGCCAGATGCTGACGAAAAAGGGGGCGGGTGGCTAGGAAGGTGTGGGAACCGACTAGGGCACCCCTTTCCCCCTTGCCTGCCCTGAGCACCTCGTTCCAAACAGTACAAAAGCGGCTGGGTGAGACGGAGCAGAGCAGCGCTACTGTCAGTTTGCCTTTTGTCTCTCCTCCTCCAAGCATCCTACCTACACTGTATTCTTTGCAAAAGCAAGCACAAGCACAAGCACACAAGCACAAGCACACAAGCACACACCCCGCCAAAGATGGCCTCTTCTATGCCAGCCGAAGCTGCCAGCGCTCAGAACAAGACGAGCAACGTCTACAAAGACGAGCCCTGGTCGGAGCGCACCCTCTCAAACTACATCGTGCGCGCCAAGGAGCCCTTCAACGCCGAGGCCAAGCTCGACAGGCTCGTAGAAAACTTCGTCACGCCAACCGACCGCCACTTCCGCCGCAACCACGGGGCGATTCCCAACCTCGACGGCCCGTCGTGGCAAATGAGCATAGAAATCGCATCTGCATGTCCATCTGTCAAGCAGCACAGCGTGTCGGTGGGCATCAGCGACTTGTTCAAGTTACAGCAGTTCGAGGTGGTGGCTGTTCTGGAGTGCGCTGGCAACCGACGTGACGGCCTCAAGGCCATCAAACCCGTCAATGGCGTCATCTGGGGCCCCGGCACCGCGTCCAATGCACAGTGGGGCGGATACCGGCTGCGTGACATGCTGGTGGGCGCCGGGGTGCCTGCCAACCTGTGCGATCCCTTTTATGCGACGCCCAGACACGTCGAGTTTGCTGGGCACGGCGATGCGTCCGACGACACACACTACGCGTCGTCCATACCGCTGGAGTGGGTCATGAACCCGCTCAACATGGTCCTGGTGGCGACGGAGATGAATGGCCAGAAGCTGACCCGCGACCACGGGTACCCCGCCCGCATCGTGGCGCCGGGGATCATCGGCGCGCGCTGGGTCAAGTGGCTCAAGTGCATCCGAGTGCAGGACTGCGAGTCGGAGAACTTTTACCAAAAACTGGACTACAAGATCCTGCCGCCCATGGCCAACGGCGCCAACTGCCAGGAGTTCTGGCCCCTGTTCCCGGCCCTCATGGAGCTCAACATCCAGAGCGTCATCTGCCGCCCCACGCCCGACGAGTGCATCCAGACGGGCAGGCCGTACTTGGTCCAGGGATATGCGCTGTCGGGCGGCGGGCGTGCGGTTGACCGCGTCGAAGTGTCGCTGGATGGGGGCGAGACGTGGGACCTGGCCAAGGTGTTTTCGATCCACGCGAAGGACAGAAATGGCCAGCGCGAGTGGGCCGCGAAGAGCTGGGCGTGGGTCCTGTGGTCCTACCGCATCGACAGCGTGCCCCCGAGGTGCGAGATTGCGTGCAGGGCGTGGGACTCGGGGGGCAACACGCAGCCCAGCAATGCGGTGTGGAACTACAGAGGCGTGATGAACAACTCTGTATACCACGTGCAGCCGAAAACAGCGGCAGCCAGCCGCTTGTAGGCGACCTCCCTCTATTGCTGCCTGAGCAGTCACAGCTACGTGTGTGAGTCGTGGTGGCCGCTGCTGTGAAGCGGGCGGTGCTTGAGGATATTAGGGAGATAAGCGCGTGGGGCGATTGTTGCTGACTCATACTTGAGTCCAGTCCCATGGCTTTTGCCCCTGGCACAGCCGTTACTCAGCCCCCGCTTTGTGCCCAACAGAATCGCATAAAGCCCGGGCGCGCTGCTGCCAGACACGCCCTTCCTTTCTTTTTGCTGCAGACTTTCCAGATTTATCCACTTCATCTCCCTCTATTCTTTTGTCGCTGCCAATTCGCGCGCATTCTTCTAATTTCTCAAGCACAGCAAAGAGCATGTCTTCTCCCGATCGCGTTCTCAACGCCGCCGTGCTCGGTGCCACCGGCACCGTCGGTCAGCGGTTCATCGTGCTCCTGTCGCAGAACCCCATGTTCCGTATCCACTCCCTTGGCGCGTCCGAGCGGTCCGCAGGCAAAACGTACAGGCAAGCGACCAAGTGGAAGATGAGCGATCTGATGCCAGAGAGTGTGAAGGACACTGTGGTGAAGCCCTGCGACCCCTCGCAGTTCTCTGGCTGCGACGTCGTCTTCTCCGGCCTCGACGCCAGCGTTGCAGGCGACATTGAGAAGGCCTTCATTGAGCACGACTTTGCGGTGTTCTCCAATTCCAAGAACTACCGCATGTTCGACGACGTGCCTCTGTGCGTGCCCGTTGTGAACACGGACCACTACGCAGTTATCGAGAGCCAGAGGCAGAAGAGGGGTCTGAAGAAGGGATTCATTGTTACAAACGCCAACTGCTCGACCACGGGGCTGGTCGTGCCGCTGAAGGCCCTGCAGGATAAGTTTGGGCCGCTGAAGCGCGCCATCGTCACTACGCTCCAGTCGGTCTCGGGTGCTGGATACCCCGGCGTTGCGTCTCTGGATATCCTCGATAACGTCGTGCCGCTGATTGGGGGCGAGGAGCCGAAGATGGAGTCGGAGGTGCTGAAGATCCTTGGCGGCCTCACCCCCGACCAGTCGGCCTGCGCACCCCTCGAGGGGCTCAAGGTCTCGGCGACCTGCAACCGCGTGGCGGTTATTGACGGCCACACCGAGTGCGTCAACCTGGAGTTTGCTGGCGCCCCGCCGTCCATTGAAGAGGTCAAGCAGTGCCTGCGCGAGTACACGTGTGAGGCGCAGCAGCTGGGGTGCTTCTCGGCGCCTGAGCAGGCCATCTATGTGGCGGAGGAGGAGGACCGCCCGCAGCCCCGGCTGGATAGGAATGCGGGCAACGGAATGTCGGTCACTGTCGGACGCATTCGCGAGTGCCCCGTCTTCCACATCAGATTCACCCTACTCGTCCACAACACTGTGCTGGGCGCAGCGGGCTCCAGCATCCTGAATGCCGAGTACGCGGCCAAGAAGGGCTTCCTCTAATTCGTGCTGGCTTTCTTTTGGGCAGGCGATCTGCGTGTGTTGGCAAAGTCAATAAAGCGTCGCACCCCAGCGGCTTGTGCTACTAATATGCAGATTGACCAGATATTATCATAATGATAAGTCATGCTGCTTTGTTGTCATCACATTGTGTACAGCCTTGCAAGCAGGAGCAGCGCCTGGGCACCTGACACCGCCAGCGCTTTCTGCCACAGTGACAAGGAAAGAGTACATACCCGGTGAGTTTCTCCAGAGAACATTCCATGCTTTCCTGCCATAGAGCGGAAGGCAATAAATGGCCATCCTCGCGCCTCCCAGTGCCCCGCAGGGTATGCTGGCCTAGCCTTCTCTCTTCCTCCTCCTCTGCGAGTCAGCTCTTTCTTGCTTCCTTCTGGAACAACTCTCAGCCAGCACACCCTACCTTGCGCGCAACACCGCCATCCATGGCCCTGGATATCAGAGCCCCCCTCAGCACCTAGCACACATATCACCGCTCCACGCTATACTGCTCCCTGCTCCCTGCTCACTACCAAAAAACAACACTGTATTATTTGTACGCACCACCCGAACAAGAAATACGATGGCGCTGCTCGCTCGGAAGCCCCACTCCATCCACCAAGCCAGCGGAGTTAATTCAAACCCCGACACAAAGGCCGACAAGCAGTGCAACTTGAGTGCTGCCAGACAGCCGCCCAAGGAGCGGCGGCCCAAGAAGCTTCGGTGCATGTTCTGCGACTACTGGACCCTAGACGACAAGAGAGACGCCATGGTCAAGCACACAAACTTCTACCACGGGTGGAAGTAGCCACCCCGCACAAGTAAATACTGTTTATAGCCACACACCAAGCCCACGCATTCTGTCTATTAACTGAGGCAATAAAGCCCATTTAAATAGCCTACTGAAAAGCAGCGCTCCCAGCGCTATGGCCACAGGTCTCCGCCCGTTCCATTTGCCTTTGCGCTGCTTTCAGTAGGCGGGGAAGTTGTGGTCCACGTCCTTCTGCCAGCCAACCAGTCCGCGCTCAATGTCAAAGCACTCGCTGTAGCCCAGTTTCTCGCGGATAAACTGCACGGCCAGCTGCGAGAGGTTCCCGCGCCTACATACAGCATACACAGGCGCGCCCTCTAATTTCCTGATTGTTTCCTGCAGCTCCTCTTGGCGCTTCTCAAACTCCTCCAGCGGGATGTTCACAGAATTGGGCAGCCTGCAAATGTCAAACTGCACTCTATCGCGGACATCCAGCAGCAAATGCCGCCTCCCCTCGCTCCCCTCGCTCGTCAAAATGCCTTCGTACTCCTTGCACGAGATGCGCTGGCTCGGGTCATCTAGGATATGCCAGTCAGGTGTGCTGTCGTTGGGTCCCGATCCGCAGAACGCCACGTAGTCTTCGAGCTGTGTGACTGTCGGCGAATCGCCACACACTGCGCAGCTGCTCTTACGCGAGCGCAGCTTGATCGAGCGGAAGTGTGGCTGCGACGTGTAGGAGTAGAGCAGCATGCTGGGCTTCTCCTCCTGCTTCCTGCCCGTAAGCACCTTGACAACCTCCATGGCCTGCAGGCACCCGATGATGCCGGGAACGACGCCGAGCACACCCGTCTCGGAGCAGTTGGCCATAGTGTCGACAGGCGGGGGCGTGGGGAACAGGCAGCGGTAGCATGGCCCGCCATTGTAGTTGTACACAGTCAGCTGCCCGTCCAATCTTACGGCGCTGCCCGAAACCAGCGGCTTGCCGAGCATCACGCAGGCGTCGTTAACCAGGTACCTGGTTGCTGCGTTATCCGTGGCGTCGACCACAACGTCGTACTGCCGCATGATCTCCAGTGCGTTGGAGCTGTCCAGCAGTACCTCGTGGATTTTTACATTGCACCCGGAGTTGAGTCGCGAAAGACCCGTGTACGCCGAAACCACCTTTGGCGCGTCGCACGCAGCTTCGGTATGGATGACCTGTCTGTGCAGGTTGCTGTAGTCCACGGTGTCGTGGTCCACAAGACCCAGGGTGCCGATGCCCATGGCGGCCAGGTACAGGGAGCATGGCGAGCCCAGGCCGCCGGTACCGACAACGAGGACTTTGCTGTTGCGCAGCAGCAGCTGGCCCTTGACCCCAATCTCGGGAATCAGAAGTTGGCGGCTGTAGCGCCGGATCTCGTCGTTTGTGAGCCTGGCACTTGGCAGAGACGGGGCACTGTCTGTCTCCTTCTCCCTCTCCTTCTCCAGCCGGAGCAGCTCTGCCTCGATCTGTAGCTCCTCGGCCCTCAGCGCGCCCAGCCTGGACTTTAGCACTGCTATCCTCTCGTTACGGTCCATCTTGAATTTGCGTGCCAATGAGAATGAAAGAGGCGTATAAAGCGCAGCAAGCTCTGATCCTGGGTTCGGTTTTGATGCGTGTATTGCAATTTCACAAAAAGAAGAAAATTTAGCACAGACCTATATTTGATCGCACAAGTGCCGGTTGGGTATGGCAGCATGCTTCCAATCAAGACCTCGCAGAAAACGAGGCCTCCCGTGACCAACAGACCGACCAGCTTTGCTTTATTTGGAATATGGACAAACACAAAGAACTGCTGTGTGAAAAAGGCAACTTTTGCGTGCTGTGCACGAGGCAGGGATGGTGCGAGAAAGCGGCTTACGAAAGGGCAGGGGCGCCAGTAGCGGGTGGTGTGAAGTGAAGAGCTCTGGAGTAGAAGCCGCTCAGTCTGTTTGTTGTGATTGCCTGCTGGGGCACAGCAATCGACGAGTCCGAGAGATCAAGCTCGCCGCCTGCGGCAATGCATGAATACGTCGGCGGGGGGATGTCGCCGCATGACCTGTATCCCTGGAGCGCCAGCGGGCACTCGGCATCCGGTGCAGAGCCGTCAGAGGCCAGCGACATGGTGCTACTGTTCGCTGCACCCGCCAAGGAAGCGTGCCGCAGTGTGGGGTCACTGTCGGCGTGCTCCAGGGGGGAGGTCTTCACAGAGGATTCGATGAGCTCGTCCATGCCCGCGTCCTCGTATCTGGGCAGGTCCACGCACTTGAGCGAGAAGCGTGGCAAGACAAAGACGGGCGTAGCCAGGCGCAGGTTGTGCACCGCGCCCAGCTCATCCGTGATGGACACAAAGAAGATCAGGTCGTGGCCAATGCGAATCTGTCCACGGCGAATGTCATACTGTATGCCTGTGTACGCCTCAGGCACGCTAAGGCACCGCGAGGCTGAAATTTCATGCTGGATAGGCAATCCCGACGCAGACGCTCTGTTGTCGCCTCCAAACAAATCGGCAAGCCCATCCAACTCCTCCCCAGCCGTCCGGTACTCCCCTCTGGCGGCCTGGCATTGGGGCATGTCGATTGACGTGCCCGCAATGATGTTGGATGTGGTGAGTGCATGTGGCATGCCAAAGATATCAACGTCGTTAATGACCTTCTCCACAATCTGGAACCCAGCACGCAGCAGCGAGATTCCCTTTTCCAGCGGACGGATGATTCCGCGCACCGACATGGACTGCCGGTCGCTGACAACCCGCGATTGCGTGACGAGCGTGAGCTCCAGCCGCTCCCGCCATGCTGCGCTCTCCTCCACGCCCTCGCTGACCATCGTGGCCCACTGCGAATCAATCGAGGGCGCGCGCTTGATTGCGATGGCAGATGTCCTCGACTGCAAGAGCGACGAGAACGTGCTGGGTGTGCGTGCCTCGGCAATGAGCTCGTAGGCGATGTAGTTGTCCCTCGTATAGACGGTCTCGGCCATGGAGCCCGGCACGGGGATGGAGAAGCGCCATTCGTGCGAGCTGTTGCCATTAATTGTGTGTAGGATCTGGTGCGCAGTCTTGCTGTCCTCTACAAGCTGGGCCCGCAGGTCGGTGTGTGGTGTGATGCAATGCATGGACTGGAAAAGCCGCCGTTTCTGTGGACGCAGGGTCACCGTGAGCGACTTCACCTGGGAAGCGTATTTGGCGGAGATGACCACCCGGCCTGTGATGAACGAACCAGCGGCTTCGCTGGGTCCGCCGTAGAGGATGACTTCGGGCGAGTCGGGGAGCAGGCTGATTGATGCGCTGGAAACCATTGGTGTCGTTTTCAAAAGAAAGAAGCAGCAAGCAGTGAAAGGCGTAACAAGCAAGGGTAGGGATGGGGTTGGCAAATGCAGGTAAGGAACTAAAGGCGCGGCGGAGATGATAAATAAGGCGTCAGGATGCCAAGTGTGAATGGCGCGCGAGTGGTAAAGGTGCAAGGTGCAAAGTGCAAGGGAGGAATGCGGGACAAATATATGCAAGTGCAGAAAGTGATGGTTACATAGAGCAGTGGAGTGTGAGGATGAGAAGTGAGGTGAAACAAGAATGCTGGGTTCTTCGCGAGGGCTGGGTCCACAAAGGTGCTCTTTATGTGCAGTGCTAAAGGGCGAGAGACGCTGTGCTACTTGGACAGCACGGGCACTCCAATCTTTTGCATGTGCATGGACGCGGCTTGGGAGGGGGAGAGGCCCTGGCTTGCTCGCAGTTGCCTCCTTTTCAGCCTCCGTTGGGTGATGCTGAGAGAAGGGATCCGATTTTGCGCGGATCCTCTCGTCTTTCTGCAGCCAGCTTGTTTGCTTTGTGCCATGGGATACCAGATGGTGGATTTGCTGAAGCACAAATAATTCACGCATTTCCCCTGTTCTTATTTTAGGATGCAAACAAATGCCATCAGCGATGCACTGCAATGCTTTGCCTACCAGGCAGCAACAGCGATTTGCACCAATCTCTTTTTAGCACACAAAGAATGAAGGTTGCAAATTTAGAAGGGCCAAGACATCTCCGACGAGTGCCTAAAGAACGCCAGCCGGGAGCCTGTTCTGTCTTGGAAAGCAGGGCTGGCCATGCAGTTTAGTCTGACACATCGGCTATGTGCGCTGGCAGTAGATCTTCTGTCCATGATCTGTTGCAGCCCGGAGGCCCTTTCCCAGCAGAAACCTGTCCCAAGCCCCTCCACGCCTCCACTCGTTGCCGCCATTCATGCTCGAGGCAGGCGCGGTTGCGAGCTTGCTGGGCGGCAGCAGCAACACGGTAAACGCGCGCATCCAGCTTCGCAGCAAGATCGGGACTGGTTGGCGCCAAAAAAGCTCTTTCCGATGGCAGCGTCGGTTGCCTTGGCTGCGTTTGGACGCATGCGGAATGTGTGCCCGGGTCTTGAACGGACGCTGAGAGGCAAATGGCAACGCGTCGCTTCTGGACAGAGAAGCTGCAGCGGCTCACAGCAAGTGCCTGCTGTACTCTTGGAGAACAACACCTACATTTTCGAGGTAAGCAAAATGAACACAAGGGGCAGGCGGAGCAATGCACTTTGAGCAGCAGAATGCAAGATGCAAACACCCGACGCATGCCTTGTGTCAGTTGGCACCCGAGTTCCTTGTCAAACGGAGAACCAGGCATGTGCGCCACCCCGCTCCACACAGACATGGCCATTTAGGATAAAAAGAACTCACCCAGTGCCAGCAGCGCGCTCCCGCTCATGCTCTCGTTAAGCGACTGTAGCTCCGTCGAGCCGCTCGCCTCCTCCCCCACAACAGCCTTGTTGATGCAGCCCAGCAGCTCCGACGACGGCAGCGGCAGGGGACTTGCCATCTCATCGGCCTCTTCAGAACACCGCTCAATAGCCGCCTTCAATGGCCCAGACAGCAGCTTGGCTAGCCTGTCATTATCTGCCTTTCGTCTCAGCGGGTTCTCTGTGATATTGCGCATATCTTCTGACACATGCACTCTAGGCTGCTCGCTCAAAAACTCCCTGGCTGCCGCGCCCATCCGCGTCCACAGCCTAGACTGCCTTTGCGCCATCGGCAGGCGCGTGAAGTTGCCAAAGCTTGCGTGCCGCGGAAAATTGCCAAACAGCCTGTCGTTCCCGGTCAAGGGGAAGAACATGCAGTGCACAGAGGCCCGTTTACATGTGTCGCACTGCGGCCATGTGTGGTTGCACTTTGCATTGAGCAATCGGCACCGAACGCATCTGCTCCTTGTCTTGCGCTCGCCCAGGCGCGTGGTCGATGTGCCCGCATCGCGCTCCAATGGCTGCTCATTAGCTGCTGCCAGCGCACGCTCCTCCTCTGCAGCCCCATCCACACGCGGGCGCTTCGATGCCCCCAGCTCTTTACCCGATCGCCGTTTCTTTTGTGACATTGTAAAACGCAAGTAGCGGAGCTAGTGCAGCATCTTGAAGGCCATGGCCATTATCGCCGCCACAACATGCCAGACATGCAGTGCACCTGCGCAGTTATGGGAACATGCCAGATCCGCCTGCTCTGGTTCCTGGTGTAGAAACGCCAGATGCAGTTTGTGTGTGGCGCAATTGGGGAGCTGGCAGCTGTGGAATTGCCACTCAGGCCCAGGAAACGCCACACGCGGCAGACCGAACCACACAACAAAAGCGCAAACGCGAGCATTACGTAGATCATGACGATTATTACGTAGCCAGGCATCTGCTGCAGCACACCAGAGGCCCTCTAATTGGCACTCATAGTCGAGGCCTTGACCTCTCTTTCCCCAAAACAGCATCCCAACCCTTACCCCAATACGCATGAGGCGAGGGTGGAGATAGCGACGGAGCGCGGATCTAGAGCTGCTGGGAGAGGGACGCAAGAAAAGTTTGCAGCTGGGCAGAGCCATGGCATTGAACGCGTAACACATTGTGTATTAGGCAGCAAAAAAAAGCATGGAGCTATGCGACTAAGAGAGATCTCTTGAAGAACGCCATGGAGGACGCCGCTTAGTTGATGCGGATGAGCTCAACATCGAAGATGAGCTGGGCGTTGCCGGGGATGACGCCAGGGACGCCACGAGCGCCGTAGCCGTAGTCGGGGGTGATGGTGAGCTTGGCGCGCTCGCCAACGCTCATCTGGGGGACACCCTCGTCCCAGCCCTTGATGAGCTGGCCAACGCCGATGTTGCAGACGAAAGGCTTGTTGCGGTCGCGGGAAGAGTCAAACTTGGCGCCGTCCTCCAGGGTGCCGGTGTAGTGCATGGTCACGCTGTCGCCGGGCTTGGGGAAGGTCTTGCCGTCGCCGGGAGTGATGATTTCGCGAGTGACACCCATTGCTGGTAGTATGATATCTGAGCGTAAAAAGTAGCGATAAACTGAAGGTTGCGGAGGAGAAGGGCGCTTGGCTCAAGGCAAGCGCTACAGACCTAGGCCAGCCAACCCGGTAAGCAAGTTTGTCGCACGTTGGCCTGAGCGGCTCGCTCACTCGGCCCGGCTGCTTGAGCCCCCTTCTCAGTCAAGCCATCATCACGTGTCGGTTTCCTCTTGGCCGAGTAGCACTTGGCGCTCTCCTTTCCCGCATAGCTGCCCCTCCGCCTCCGACGCTTCGTTTCTCCTCGGTTCACGCTGCAGCATATACGTTTTCCCCTTCATACTCGCTCAGACCTTGCCTTCAGCCATTACCCACTTCCAGCACGGCGCAGCAATGCCAGCAAGGAGCTAGGGCGCAACGAGCATAGAGCCTTATTCCACACACATTCCGCCTTGTACTACTTCTAACCGCAGCCTATTTTTGTAATAGAAAAGCAGCCTTGGCCGTCATTCAGCCGCATAGCACACGCACGATGAGAAAGTCGCCCATCACCTCGATAGAGACCGAGCGCACTGCACACAGCTCCATGCACTCCTCGGCATACACGGCCACCACAGCAGCTATTGGCGCCAGCAGACTGCAGCAGCAGCAGCAGCAGCAGCAGCAGCAGCAGCCGTCACCAGGAACAAATGCGCAGACGCTTTTGTCGCCCGCAGAGCTAACCTCCATGTATGCGCGGCAGTTCGCCGCAACAAAAACAGCAGCACCCACCATATACCAGGCCGCCGCTGCTGCGTCAGCACTGACCGCACAGCAGACCTACACCCACGGACTAACGGTGCTGCGGTGTGCGCGGTCGAGGGCCCCCGTTGATCCACACGTTTACCGCGACTGGCTGATATTTGAGGAGAGACTGAAGCAGAGCTACAGGAGGCTCCAGAAGAAGAAGCGCAGCTATCTGGGTAAGTCGCGCAGCCTCACAAGAGAGCACTTTTTGTCGGCCTCCTCGCGGGGATACTGTCCAGAATAGCGTCAAATATGCATGCGCGGTTGACATTGCAGCTGATATCCCGTCCATATGCCTCCTCCTCTCTCGATTCTTCATGCGGATAGCACAGATCATTGCATTCGGCATTCTTGTACTTTACTTTGCATGGTTTGGATTCTTTGGCACAAAAACATACCGCTTCACGTGCAAGCTGCTGAGCGCCGGGTCGGCGTACTGCATCTACCTCATTGCCACGAACAGAAAGTTCCTGCAGTCTGTAAAATACCCGGCACAATGCAACCGCGTCTTGCACCAATTCCGAATGCGGTTCGAAGCAAACCCACTCCAGTCGTCCAGATCACTCCTCGCTGCACCGACTGTCCCGAGCACTGCGACTTCCTCGGGCGCTACCCATGACGAGGGGAGTAATGTGGCAGGCAGCGATGGCGGCGGAATGGCCGGCACGGCAGCGAAGCCACCGAGCTTTTTGGCGGAAGCGCAGCTGGCGTTCTTCCCCACCGTCCCACAGCAGCTGAGGGACGGGTACTTGGAGTTCAAGGCCACGTATTACCGCAAGCGCGATGCGGCCAAGAGGCGCCAGCAGGAGAGGCTGAGGAGAGAGAAGCAGCGCAAAAACTCGACCAGCATGGCGAGCTTTAAAACCAACGAGCGCAAGCCTAAGCGCCGCTCGCACCACCAGATCTACAGCCAGGCAGGCGGTGTCAGTCAAAGCAGCGAGGCAGGCAGTGGTGGCAGCTTGCCGGCGAGTCTGGCTGCTGCCGGCGGTGGCGGTGGTGCGGCGGCAGCGGGTCCCTTGCTGGCGGGGATTGAGAGTGCTACGGACGATGGATCGACGACTAGCTCCTCGGTCGTTTCTCGCGGCCCTGGTAGTGGGGCGGGCAGAAGAATGAACTCTAGATTGATATACGCGCTGCCCGAGCATTTGTCCAACTCGGAGAGCGACGCCCAGGATGATGTCATGCCCTTGAGCAGACATGCGCAGCAGGCAGCAGGCAGCATTAATGCCATGCTCTCTCCCAATGCGCCCTCTGCTGCCCCTGCTCACCCTGCGGTCTACTGGTCAAAGGACTATAGCCGCGATCGCAGCTAGAGCCCCGCTGCTGCACCCACTGCAGATGCAAGCTGGGCGGCATGGCGCCTTGCCTGCTAATTTTCTACTCACTCACACGCTTCGCCCCACCCCTTCCCTCTCCCTCTTTCCCCCTTTCCTTCCTTCGCCTTTCCAAATGCACCGCCGCTCTTGCAGCACAGCACCCCGGTGACGCCGCAGCTATGGTAGAGAGAAGTTATGATCAAGAAAAAAAAGAAAACAGCACAATGTCGAAAATCAGGTGTCTAGAAACAGTGGAAACAGCAGCGACCTCTGGCCACCGCCTACCAGTGCATGACCTCCACGCGGTAGCGCTCAAGCTTCTGCACGCGCTCCCAGTATGTGCCCGCAGAACCAGTGCCCTGCGCAACCTTAGCGTTGGGGTGAGCGTTATTCTCAAGACGCTCCGCCTGCGATCTAGTCATTCCATTGAGCAGGACCACCTCATCCAGACCCAGCTCGCGCTTCTGCTGAGCAAGATCGCTGGCCGCCCTTTCCTCCTGCTGCTTCTCCCAGGCCAAGTTGAAGGGAATGAGGCCGATGCGGAGCAGCTTGAGCTGGTCGGATATCCACAAGGCCTTGTTGGATGCCTTTGTGAGTTCGCCAATAAGCTCGTGGAGGTCTGGAGAGAGCATGATGTTCGAGATGTGGGCGTCCAGCAGGAGCGAGACCAGGTCAACAACCCTGTCCAGCTCGGGAGCACCAAGGAGCTCGCTGGGCAACACGAGGGCCGGCGCCCAGTCTCTGGTAAGCTCGCGAACAAGAGAGGTGGCGCTGGGCTTCTTGGTCTCCGCGCTCTCGCGGGGGATCTTGAACAGAGTCAGCGAGGAGTCCACGGCGGGGACGCCGTCAAGCGACCGCGTCTTGTTCCGGCCTGCCTCCGCAATAGTCTCCCTAATGGGGCCCGCGATATCTGCCTCTTCCTCGGCGGCGTCGTCAGCAAATCCATGGGTGCGTGCAATGGTGGCAGCAGAGACAAAGCGGGCACTGGCGGCCAGCTCCACGTTGGCGCCCAATGCCGACCAGCTCTGGAGCCAGATGATCAGCAGACGAATGATGCACGAGACGTGAGTGAGGGGGAGCTGCGAGAGCGCCAGCCGCAGAACGTCGTCGTTTCCTGCAATGTTGGCGATCGCCGACACAGTTCTGGAGACGTCCTCGGCAACCCGCTTAACATCATCGTCCATTTCGCGATCGGCCTCGGGTGACAGATCAAACAGGCGGTCGACATAGGCGTCGTAGTGAGAAAGCTGGAACCTCAGTGCCTCAACCGCCTGCTTCTCGGGCAAGTCGGGGCAGCGGCGGAGAGCCACGCCGACCAGACCCCACGCCGGGTCGCTGGTCAGGACAAGGCTCCTCTTGCGATCGACACGAGCGATCAAGTGAGGCAAAAGCCCCGGTGCAGGCGCATGCGAGTTTGCCAGACCGCAGTTGGCAAGCATAAACTCGATTACACGAGGAGCGAAAAGCGGGAGCTGGGATGTGCGAGAGACACCCAGGGGCTCGGCAAAGCATCTGCGCATAACAGTGGTCATCAAATGAGCGCTGATCCACATGGGGTTGTCATCGCTGATCCGGGTCTCAGGCGCAATGCTGACGCCAACGTGGTCCATGAAGAGCTTGGTGTACTGGTCGCTATCCACAGCGTCCGACACATCGGCAAGCTTGAGCAGAACCTCGTTTTCCTGCTGCTGGGTGGCTGCACGCCGCTTGCTGATCTTCAAAAACGTCTCTGCCGACGCCTTCTTTCCAATACCCTCGGAGGCAGGGGCAGTGCCGTCAACAATGGCTTCCCAGCCACTACGCAGAACGCCGAGCCCTTGCTCTTGCTCCTCGTGGAGCAGGATGTTTGACGAGTGAATGACATTGGGTGTGCTGGTCTGCTCATCGGGGTCGACGTAGTATTTGGGGTTGTTCTGCAGACGCAGCGATGCCAGAAGCGTGACTGGCGGGAGGAAGGTCGATGTGACAAAGGTCTCCACGCTCCAGGCAACGCTCGAGTTGGCTGCCGCCTGCGACTTTTTGCCCTTCTTTGCCGTGCTTGCGCTGGCAACCTTGGTGTCGCTGTCAAACGCCGAGTGGGGCATGTCGGTGTGCGCAACAGTAACAGCAACCGAGATCTGGTCGCTCGACGTGCCACTCTGGTTCAGCCGCGGGTTAAGCGTCTGTACCTGGTACACCAAGCGAGGCGAATGCGAGCCAGCAGCTCTAGATTGGAGATACTGAGGCGAGACGGCCAGCGGCTTCTCCGCATGAAGGCATCCGTACTGGAGGTCCCAGAGTGTCAAAACACTCTCGTGCGTGGCCTTGCTAGCATGCGAAACAACGCTATGGGTACCAGCAATAACCACGTATTTCTCAGTCAGCGCTGCCAGGGCCAGCTGTGACAGGGGCAGCATGCCGGGTGCCTGCAAATTGTTCTGGCGAGACTCCCTTCCGCGAGGCATAAACCCGCGCAGGGCCACTTCCTTCGACCGCTCGAGCAAAACCGGGTCGTCGAGAGCAGAGCTGCCGACAGTCAAGCTCAGCTGCGAAAGCACGCCTGTTTCGCTAAGCAAGGCCAGTGTGCCAGTGTCTGCATCAAATGCGCAGGTCAACGGCTGCGCGTGCAAGTAAGTGGGGTTGATCCTAGTGGTTCCCACCTCAGCAATGTTTGCCTCTGCGCCGTCAATGACCAAGAGCGACACGTAGTATGCCTCTGTGCCGGCGATCTCTGGATCGGGCGTGGAAACCAGCGTGATGGCCAGACGGTAGTCGCCGCCCATCCACTCGGCGACCTGGCGCGAATCGAGGTACGAGCGCATGCTCAGCGACACGTCCACCAGCTGGCACCATAGGGTGCGTGCCTTACCGGGGGCAGGCGCACTCAGACTGAACGCCTTGGCAAGGTCCTGAGCAGCCAGTGTGAGCGACCCATCGGTGTGTATGGTTACGATGTGGCCAGCGGCAGTGGCAGCAGGCTCGATCGCGAAAACGGGCGCTGTGTACCTGGCCTCGATTTTGTCTTCCAAGCCGACACTCTCAATGCCCTTGTCGGTCCACCGCCACACAACGGCGCCCTGATCCTTGGTGCTGATCCCTTCGCCCGAGCTCAGCGCCACGTAAACATACGAATCAAGCGCCTTGCCCTCTTCGTCAGCTCTCCTAAAGTACTTGGCTGGACAAGCAAAGCGGACGCTGGGTGGGAACGGCCATGACCGGAGGCACTTGCTGTCTGAAGTCGTGTAAATCTGGATGCCCTCGCCCTGAGCAGTCACCAGAACCTGGTCGCTGCCGGTAGTTTCGCTCTGTGCGCCAGTGTTTGAGCGATATAGCGAATTGATTGGGCTTACAGCCGCTGGGAACAGCGTGCTGTCGGTTGTCGCAGTGAACCTTGCTAGCTCAGCGGGGTCGTCGATGAACGCACTACCCATCGTTCCTATGTATCTCCCACTGGGGTCTTTTCGCGTAGACAAAGAGCGAAGCAATAATGGCGGCGTTGGAGACAGGCGCCAATAGCGAGTGTGTATGTGCGTGCTGTGGTGTCGTGTGGACAGACAGAGCAGACAAAGACAGAATGCAACGAAAAGAGCAGAGCAGGGAGAGGAGGCAATGGCAGCTGTTGTCTGCATGTGCTCTCCGTGCTGCCAATTTCAGTTTTTCCTGCCAGCGACAGCCAGAAAAGCAAATTTTCTTGCTCTGGGCAGATCAAATAGATCCTAATCGCTGGCTAATCGCATGCAGCGAGTAATTTTGGGGGGCAGATGCTGTTGGGCCGCCTCGGCTTGAGTGCACCCAGCGCATCACAAGCAGGCAGCAATCAGGATTTCAGGTGACCCCTATTGAGCGACGGACGGACAGCACGGAGAAAGGCCGTGGTTTCCCTGCCTCGGACCCCACTGCGCGCCGGGATAGTGGAGGAGCAGCCCATGCTTGATGTGCTCTGTTCAGTGCTGCCTACTCTGCTCCTGAATACACACGTCTATTCAGCGCTTTCCCTTTTCCCTGTTCCAATTTGTCAAAAAGCTAGAAATGCCGCCAAAGTTCCAGCTTGACGAGGACGACGACGCAGCCCACACGTCAGCCGTGTTTGTCAAAGCGCCCGAGCACGCCTACGAGGCTGTATACTCGCCAGCCCGGCGGTACCTAAGGCAGATAGTCACGAAGGAGGTCGAGCGGGAGATGCCGGTGCTTGTAGCGATCCAAGAGAGATACCGCACGCCGGGTCTGGACATGCTGTTTGTGCTGACAGGGATGCTGGGCAACCATACATTCTTCTTCCTCGCCCTCCCGTTCCTGCACATCTTTGGCCTGGGCCAGTTTGCGCGCGGATTGACCAACGTCGTTCTGTGGTCGGTGTACTTTAGCGGCGCTGCCAAGGACTACATTAGTGCGCCAAGGCCCAAAAGCCCGCCCGTCACGCAGATCACAAGGAGCCCTGCACACACGCTCGAATACGGGTTTCCGTCGTCGCACACGACGTACGTCGTAGGCACGATTCTCTACATAACATACTATATGCTGGCCGTATGGGATGTGTCGGTTGTGCTGGCGTGCGTGCTCTGGACAGCTGGCGCCGTTATCGTTGCTGGGAGGATATACTGTGGCCTTCACTCGTTTATTGATGTCGCTGGCGGCATGGCCATTGGAGCTGCTCAGGCATGGGCGTTTGTGTGCCTACATGAGTGGTTCGATGCTCTGATGCTGTCGACGGCCGGCCCGTTGTATATGGCTGCAATCCTGTACCTGGCGCTGACGACTATCCCGAGATCACTTGATTTATGCCCCTGTCTCATCGACGCATTCTGCGCGACGTCCGTCAGCCTCGGCGTGTTTGTTGGAGCCTGGCTGCATGCAAGGCTGCCGTTCCTTTGCATCGACGGACAGCACGACCGCATTGCGTGGAGCACATCGCTTACACTCGCGCAGAACACCCTGCGCGTTATTGTCTGCGTGGTGCTTATCGTTGTTTGGAAGCTTGCTTCAAAGCCCATCGCAGTGGGCCTAGTGAAGCGGTTTGTCATTGATGCTGGGTTTGTCGCTACTGCCGAGTACTGCGACAGCGACTCTGGAACCGATGTCGAGCTTGAATCCGATTGCGCGGCACCACTAGACAGCAAAGCTGCTGGCAATGGTCTGAGCAGCATGGCTAGCAGCTATTCGGGCAGCTCTGCCGTAAGCCTCGACCAGAAGTACATCATCCCGTCGCACAAGGACATCAGGGCTGGCCGGTACGGCACGTACGAGCTCATGGCTGCCCCGGAAAACATCGCACGCGTGCCCATTTATGCCGGCATTGGGTTTATCGTCGCCGCTATTGCGCCTGTCTTCTACTACCTTCTAGGGCTGATGCCCAGGTAAAGCGACGGCTCTCCCGCCATCGGCATCCGTTGTCCGAAGCGTGCCAGTGATCAGACCAATCAAGAACCTGATCGGCTGTAAGAGCGCAAAAACTTTTCCCTCCCTTGATCTGAACCAAGCCTCGCCATAAAAAGGCGGGTGCTGCCCTGGTCCGCCAGCCCGCCGTCTTCTTTCCCTTTATCTACTCTTCCCCTCTAATTGCTCGTTATTATTGCTGCTCTCTTATTCCGCACTCTGCCCTGCATCTCGCGCCTACCGCACGCGTCGCCTGTTGTGGACTGTGGGACATATGAAGGTACGCTATCAATGCTTGACTCGCGGACGGTCTGCAAAGGTCCGCCTGTTTGTTGCTCTGCGCGGTCTGCATCTGATGAGAATAGGTGTTTAGATTTCCTCGTGAAAGATGAGTCCTTGGTCTACTTTATTTACAAAATAGTAGTTCAATTGTTCCTACTGAGCCAGCACTGCAGCAGCAGCATTGTGGATGAGGCTACCCGTCTATATTAGCCATTGCATTTGCGACTAATATCTGCTCATTTTGCTTCCCCTTGCTGCTATTGGATATAGGTACTTCAAGCGACAAATACACCCTGTTTTTAGTGCTTCTTTTTGTGGCTTGTTAATTGAATATATGCAGATATACAACTAGGTTATCAAGTCAGTGGAACAGGTGCTGCTACACATCGTGCATGTTGCTATGTAGCCGATGTCTACGTAAAAGCCGCAGTGAGCGGATGCTGTCATGCGGATTGCGATCAACACCATACCAATCCCCTGCTACTGATACACGCTGCAATGGAAGCTGACTGCGCCATCATTCCCAGCGGCTCTCCATCTTTCTCTGCTTCCGCTTGTTTGCCAACGCAGAGTTTCCGTTAGTTACGCGGTTGACGCTCCACTATACAGGCGGCGCTGTCCCTACAGCCGGCCAGGCCCACGAGCTGCTAGAACGATTCAGGCATTTTTCTGCTCGGATGCTCGGTCTGTTCCCAAACACGTCAACGGTTATATGCCAGGACACAGTGTCCACCGACCGAATTTCAGCTGGTCTCACGAGGCTCACCATTGCGGAGTTCCTCAGGAATGTGAGTGCCCTTGTGTTTGTGAGCGGAGACTACCGCCATGATCCCGCCAGAGATGCATGGCCCACGGGCCTCACGAACATTCGGCTACAAAGTGGCTACTACTCGCATAGTTTTCCGGAGCTTGTTCGGCAGAATGCACCAACGCTCGCTGACCTATACATCTACTCGCCGAATCAAAGCACCTACAGACATGTGGTCCAATGCCCGGATGGCACTACTGTCATTTACCCGAATCTCAGAAGGCTGAGAACGCTGGCACTCGGCTATCGTGGGCCCTATGATGCAGCATCGCTGCCAGCACCACAAGGGGCGCCATTCCCGGCTCTCCGGCATCTGTCGATAGCGGACCAATACCCCTTTTCCAATGACGTGCTTTTTCGTGGCAACAGCACGACCCTCGAATACCTTGCGCTCAAACTGACGCCACACCTTCTGGACGTCATCGAAACATATCGCCTATTGGCACCCGGCAGCTACCCGCAGCTGCACTACCTCAGCCTTGGAAAGATGTTTAGGATGCGCTCGATGACAGAGCAACAGGCGCAGATGCTGATCAGGATGCCGTTTGAGCTGGGGCCAAACATCCAGGTCATTAAAACGCACATGTTCAACTATCCACTGGACTCCAGAATGCTGGAGTGTGTCTGGCGGTCCAAGTTCCACAGTGACATCCGCTATCTCAATGTTCACAGCATTCCATTGTTCCTAACCGACACAGTTCGCCTCGTAAGGTTCCTGCCTCGTCTAACGAGGCTCCTATGTAGATTCAAGGGCTACTCGGCGGAGAAGACCAGGTACATTCACGCAGATGATGTCAAAAGGCTGCACGCACACCACTTCCCGATTCGTAGCCATCTGCAGTATTTCGAGGCTGGGAGAAACCCGCATAGATCGCTGCGACTGCAGGGCGAGCTATGCTTTATGCTGGCCATCTTAGTACCTTCAATCCACCACCTGGGGTGTGGGAAGCATACAGGCAGCAGCACATCAGATGCCATTGAGCTGGCCTGCAAGCAGCCAGCCTTTCAGGAGCACGCCGGCAGGCTTGATACACTAAGGCTGTTTTGAGTCGCGCAGAAGCGCTTCCAGCAGAGAATGCACACAACGCAGTCGCCGCGCACCTGGTGCGTGGAATTGCCCAAAATTTGCTGCCCCCATCAAAAGGGATAAAGGCAGCTTTCTCGTCAGCAGCCAATTTCCTCCAGGGTTTGTGCCGCTGCATCTTTTCTCCTCGTCCTCCTTTTTCTAACCACATCGACTATTCGCTGTTTGCTGCTGGTATTCACGCAGAAATGTCGGCTGCGCACGTTCAGTCTGCTGATTCAGCCAGGTCTTCAGACTGGGCGTTCAAGCGCCTGTTCAAGCTGGAGTCCGAGTGCCGCTCTCAGACCCCAGGAGCGCAGGTGCAGGCAGTTGGCCAGTTTTCCAAGCTGCTCGACCAGTTCCCATTTCCTACGCTTGTCAGCTCAGCATTCCTAAAGCTGGGTGATTTGTTCAGGAGCAGCCCAAACTCGCTCAGATACCATATAGCCCAGGTCTTCGAGTTGTCGCAGCACCACCTGCCGCGGATTACGCATACAGAAGAGCTGCTCAAGCGCATCCTCACCGTGCTCTATTCAAATGACCCAGTTGCTCGTGTTCTGGCACTGCAGCTTATCGGGAATGCCTCCATCGTGTTTGCCAAGTACCCAGAGGCCCAGCACGGCGTTTTGCTGAGATACCAATCGAAGCACCCGCTTGAAATCGCCGCCGCTGTTCGGGCCACAGAGTGCATGCTCAAGTACTCGCCAGAGTTTCTGAATGTCGTGTGGGAGACGGTGACTGCGAAGGCCGGTGATGCGCACATTCTTGATTCAGTGCGCGCCCAGCTCATACACTCTCTGCAGCACGCTGCACCAAATCTGCAGCTAAGCACGCTGCTGTACGATCACTGCCGCACCTGGATGAGCGATCCGGATAATACAATTGTCATCAAGAGCGCTACTATGTACACGTGGAAGGCCATACTGCAGCGACATAACGAGCTGAGGTGCGAGGATGCAGAGTACATATCCAGCTTTTTATCGCTGGAGCCAGAGTCTGTGCAGCATGCGGCTCTGGGGGTTCTGGGGAAGTGGCGGCCTCACGGACAAGTGTCGGATATGACCACCGACGACATTGACGCAATCAAGGATCGGCTGACTACGTTTGCTAAGGCTCAGATGTCACTGGGCGTCGATGAGATCGATCTCTCTGGCGTTAGGCTTGCGGTGATGGTGCTGGCTCGCATCGACTCCGCCCGTGGAACCACTGGTGTAGGTGCACTGTGCTGGGAGCTCACACAGGCGCTTTCTCGGTGGAGCTTGGCAGCATACGCTGGCAGCGCCCCAGCAGCGACCACCGCACTGGATTTCCTTTATGACTGCATACCCGATGCCGATGAGAGCGGTAAGGATGCTGGCACGCCTCTTTCGGATGTAAAGCTGCGCTGCGTAGTCTCTAGCGCAATGCTGGCTATCAACGTTGCAAGCATCCTAAGCAGCCCAGCCCACAAGATTAAGGCGGCAGAGGTTACTGTGCAAACCTGGCGCACAATTTCACGGGCGTCTCAGCCCGCCGGCCAACTCAGGTATACCAAGCGCTACCTCAAGCTGTCGTGGAAGTGGTGCAAGAGCACGGGCACAGGCGCAGCTGTTCTGCAAGCGATAAAGGCTATGCTAGACACGCCCAGCCAAGCCATTGCACAGGCCATTGCCGCAATTGCGTCGGAGGGTCCATTGTACGACGATTTGGCAGCCGCCTGTATGGACCACATTGCATCCTTTGCCGAAGCTGTTGGCTCCACTGACGCAGCTGCATACAGCCGGAATGCGGCATGGCTGTCCATCGCCGTTGCGCTGACGACACTCGCTCAATCTCCAGCAGCGTCCTTTGCCAGCGATATGAGAGGCACAAATGCTCAGGCCGTAGTTGGCGCAGTCTCTAAGTGGGCTGCACACGTAGCCTCTTTAGCCGAAGGGTCTACAGCACGCGCCAGCTACTACGCGAGCACAAGCCCACCAGCTCATATTTGCTTGACGGTGCTATCATTGCTAGCAGCATGTGGCTGCTGGAGAGCCCTGGGTGCCTTTTGCAAAGCACTGCCTGCTGATCGACTGAGCAGCAATGTTGTCGAATGGATCTATGCCACCTCGTCCCTTGCAGAGGCTGAGTGCGCTGTAGAGAACACTGAGTCATACCTCAGGTTTGCAGATCGCTCGCTTACCTCCCTACGCATCCTCGACAACCAGGGGGTGAGCCGTGCATACCAGCTGTCTATCGTCCAGCTCAGAACCGCGTTTGTTCAACTCACTGATAGCTGGAGGCAGTTCCAGCCCGCTGTGCCGCCGCACCCATCCTCGATCTATGCTGCAAAGGCCCTCATTAGCCGCACGGTTGCTTTGGCGGACCAGGCAAACTTGATCATTGACTCGGTGTTGGCTATGGACGGAACCACAAGAGGATGGCTGGGCACCGCTCAGACTACGCTGGGCGAGATCATTCGCACATGTGCAGTCTCCAACGGCAGCAGCGCCAGCGAACAGATCGCACAGATAAGAGGCGCCGTGAATGAGGCTCTCAGCCAGCGTGCGCTGGGACTGAGGCTAGGGCCGTCTTTCTTTTCGTTGCCACCCAACCCAAGTATCTACATCGAGACACGGCCAAACATCGAGGGACTCGAGTCGCCATATACGGTTCTTTCTGGTAGCCAGCTCCATCTCACCGTTGAAGGATTCGTGCAGCTCCCAAAGCACAAATTGCGAGTGTCACCTCTGCGCGTGCGTGTTTCGACGTGGCTCTCCCAGCGGCCCTACGAATGCTTGAGCGGGGACCTTGCCATGCGCTCCAAATACAACACCGTCGCCCGCCAAGCCAGTCGGCCTACACCCAACGGCCGCGCTGGCCAAGATGCAGAGACGATGGCTGGTGCTAGTGACAGTCTGGCAGAACAAACAGCAGCGGCTCTTTGGGACAAGGCAATAGCATTTGAGTCCGTCTTGGACGGGACCTATTTCGAGTGCGCGTGCACAATTCCGACCCCTGAGCTCAGCTCCACGTTTGGGCAGGCCGAGACGAATATCCTCGTGCATGTTCATATTGACTGCGCGCTAGTCGATTCTGCAAACAAGGTGTGGTGGATCGGCCCACACAAGAGCTACCCGATGGTGGTATCGACCACATTTGCGTCATAGTAAGCAGCTGCAATAGACGTACTTGCCAATGCCATTGAATAGAAAGAATGCTAAGCTATCAATTTGAACATTCAATGAGGAGTGGCGCGGGAGGGGGACTACTGGAGCAGCTGGGGCATGGCGTAGAACTGCTCAAGGGAGTCAGGGTTGGCAAGCGTCGATGTGGTCTTTTCATCTACCTTGACAGTCTTTACCGCCGCGTCTGCGCCAGACTCCTGGGCGACGTGGTACAGGTCGCTTACAAGCCTCTTAACGGCGATCTCAACCTTCTTGCCATTGACTGTGTAAGGGATTCCGCCATACACAGGGAGGATGATGGCCGGGACATGTCTGGGCGACAGCTGGCTACGGATGTGGGCACTGATGCGCCTGACGATGCCGTCTGAGAAGGCATGGCCCTCAGCCATCTGCAGGAACATCAAAACACGCTCATCCACGCCTTGGCGCTGGCCAACAACAAGCGAGTCCGAGACCTCTGGGTAAGAATCAATGATGTTGTACAGCTCGGCGCTGCCGAAACGCACGCCGGCGGGGTTGAGCGTGCCGTCGCTGCGTCCGAGCATATGAACGCCGCCGGTGGCTTCGTTGATAATAACAAAGTCGCCATGGTACCACACATTCGGGTAGTGGTCAAAGTAAGCCGAGCGGTAGCGCTTGTTTCCTTCGTCGCCCCAGAAATAGACGGGCATGCATGGGAAAGGCTGGACGCAGACGAGATCGCCGCTCTGTCCAAGCACTGGCTGGCGCTCGCCGACCCAGCACTCAACGGCCATGCCCAGGCCACGCGTCTGGACTTCGCCACGGTAGACAGGGAGAGCAGTGTTGGCGCCGCAGAACAGGGAGCAGATATCGGTGCCCCCAGTGATTGAGCTCAAGCAAAGGTCAGCCTTGATGTGACTGTAGACAAAGTCAAAGCTGTTTGGCTTTAGCGGAGACGCGGTTGAGTAAATCGCCTTCAGGGTGCTGAGGCTGTGGTGCTCCCTGGGCTTGTAGTCCATATCCTCCAGGCTCTGAATGTACTTTGCAGAAGTGCCAAAGGCTGTGATGCCCAGATCATCAACCAGGCTCCACAGAGTGCCCACAGCCGGCTTGAGTGGCGAGCCCTCGTAGAGCACGACGGCGCAGCCAACAGACAGGGCGCCCACAAGCCAGTTCCACATCATCCAGCCAGTGGTGGTGTAGTAGAACAGTGTATCCTCTGGCCCCAGATCCTGCGAGATCTGGTGCTCCTTGCGGTGCTGCAGCAGCATGCCGCCAGTAGAGTGCACAAGGCATTTTGGCTTTCCAGTGGTGCCAGACGAAAAGAGGATGTACAGTGGGTGGTCAAACGGAAGCTGCTCGAACTGCAGCGCGGCATCGGCATCAGCACCAGCAATAAACGCGTCCCACCAGCATGCTCTGGCCACAGAGGAGACATCTCTGCTCTCATTATCGCCAAATGGGATGATAACAACCTTCTTTGCCGATGGCAGCTCCTTTGCAACTGCGGCAAGCTTGTCAACGTGCGAGTAGACCTTGCCATTGTAGCCGGTAGCGTCGGTGGAGAAGAGCAGCTTGGGCTCGATTTGTGCAAAGCGATCCAGCACAGCCGTTGCGCCAAAGTCAAGAGATGTCGAGCTACAAGGGGATGCACCAAGCAGTCACGGCATAAAGCAGCGTGGATGAGTCACCTGTCCAAACACACCCTGGGCATACGATCTTCAGGTCGTCTTTGGCAGGAAGCTGAAGCAGAGTGCCATGTGAAAAACAATGTTCTAGCAAGCCCTACCTCCAGATGGCGCCGATGCTTGCCGCAGCCAGGGCAAGTACCACGGCCTCAGCGATGTTTGGGATGTATCCCGCAACACGATCACCCGCAGCGACGCCCTCTTTGCGCATAGCCGAGGCACACAGACGAACCTGGTCGTAAAGCTGAGCAAAAGTGAGCGTCTTCAAGGCACGGCGCTCGCCGAGCGAGTATATTGCTGTGCGCTGGCTGTCGCGCACAGACTTGAGCACGTTTTCGGCATAGTTGAACTTTGCTCCAGGGAACCACTTGGGGATCTGGTCCATGGTCCTGCCGCGCTCAAGAACTGCGCTGTAGCTTTCGCTATACACTGTCCCAGTGTAGTCCCACACATCGCTCCAAAAGGCCTCGATATCTGTCACGGACCACGTGTACAGGTCCTCGTACGTGTCCAGATTCAGCCCACGCTTGCCATTCACATACTGGCGGAATTTGTGGGTGTTTGTTGCCTCAGGGTTCTTTGGCACCCACAAAGGCTGGTTTGTAGAGGTCGTCTCGGGCTGCGTCATCGGAGAGGGAGTGAATTAGGAGTGAATGCAATCAAAAAGAGAAGAAAAACAGAGGCCACGGAAAGCGCTGGGGCAAAAGGAAGGGGACTGGGCAAGACCGCTTTTGTGAGCACCTGGCTTTATTGTGTCCAGTGACCGTTTGGAAGAAAATTAGCGCTGACTCTGAGGCAAAAGCGGGGAGGGGCTGGCGTGGGAAAGCCAAGCGACCAATATGCATGGACAGCGAGTGTGGAACCGAGTAAAGGGCAGGACGATCTTGCCTAGCTGGAAGTTTGTGAGAGGCCCGTGAGCACTACCAAAAAGGCGCTGGCGTGGCGGCAGCAACGGACAACCATATGCAAGCGTGCGCGCGTGTGCGGCTGCCAGTGTGAGAACTAGGGGTAGCTGATATAGAAGAACCCGTTGGCGTTGGTTGTTATTAGCGCGTCAAACACCTGCCTAAGGCTCAGCTGCGCTGCTTGCATCTGCGCTGGCTTCCGCATTGGTGGCAGTGGCGGCTTGGGAAGGGCGGTGGCTGGGCTGGTGCTTGTATTGTTGCAGCGATCTTGTCGGCGCTCGTTCTCAAATAGCACAGCGCACTTGGCGTGCAAGTCAAGCACTGCTCGCTTTGGGTGGCTGAGCATCCTCTGCTTTGCCATGGGCACGCCTGTGGCAGCACGCGCGCTCCCGTGCAATGTAATCGCTGCAAACGTGGCACACAGGATGCTCAGTAGCCGTGGCATTTTTTGTTGTTGTGTATGTCCAGATCAAAAGGTAGAGCGAGTCTTGCAGCTAGTGAGTGCCAAATTGCATTCTTTGCATGAATTGCAAAAGGGAAAGGAAAGAGCGCTTTCTTCGCGCAGGCAGCAAACATAACGCACAGCACCACAGCAGCAGCATTGCGAGTGCCTGGTGAAACCATCTACTGCATGCGGATACATGGCTTGAGGCTACTCTTGTACGCAGTGTGAGACAGTGCAGTAAATATATCAATATTACAGCCTAGAACATGCTGCTGATCATTAGCTGCATGGTAGGGCATTATTAAAAATAGCATGTATGCGATGCATATATTGGGCAGACGTATTTGAACGGGAGACAGAGTCGACGATAATAATACCAAGAGCTATAGGATGAAAGGTTCAGCTCTGAGCTACGGTTGGACTGGAGAGGAAAGCACGGCGATTAAGTGCTCTGAAAGTAAAATATGTCCTCAACTGATCTGTGGACAGCCAAGGCGGTTGGATAGGCGGAGGCAGCAATAAGCGTCATATGGCTCATGCGGTTCTCACTGAAGGCTGGGCTGAGAGCTGAATGAGTCGCATTTGGCCCGTGCTTTGTTCGACTGGCCGAGTTGATCTTGTGCATCGAGCCCTTAGCCTCGGATCTGGTGGCTTTTGGATATGCCTTTGTAGTGCCTGCTTTTGTGCTGGTACTTTTGTAAGTTAGTGGCGGAATCGGACCAGAATCCATCGGCGCCATGGTTGCGCTGTACTTAATAGTCGGAAATGGCGGTGGAGCAGCGCTGAAAGGCCCAGCCGAGCTGGTGCCATATGGTTTGTGGTGTATATGCTTCGTGCTATATGGGGCAGTGTTTGCAGTGCTAGTTGGTGATGTTCCTGGCTTTGTGCTGTGCGTACTATATGGTGTGCTGTGTGTACTATATGGTGTGTTGTGCTTGCTGTATGGCATGTGGTGAGTGCTGTATGGCATGTGGTGAGTGCTGTATGGCATGTGGTGAGTGCTGTATGGTGTGTTGTGCTTGCTGTATGGTGCGCTGTGCGTGCTGTATGATATGTGGTGAGTGCTGTATGGAATGGGGTGTGTGGTTTGCGGTATGTTGTGTGTGCTGTGCGTGCTGTATGGCATATGGTGGGTGGTGTATGGCATATGGTGGGTGGTGTATGGCATATGGTGAGTGCTGTATGGTGTGTGGTGAGTGCTGTATGGTGTGTGGTGAGTGCTGTATGGTGTGTGGTGAGTGCTGTATGTCATGTGGTGAGTGCTGTACGGCGTGTTGTGTGTGGTGTATACCGTGCTGTGTGTGGCCTGTGGTGTGTTGTGTGTGCTATATATGCTCTGCGTACTGTATGTGCTCTGTGTGCTATATGTTGTGCTAGGTGTGATATGTGTGCTGTATGGTGTCGTCTGTGTACTATACTCTGCGCTCTCCGTGCTGCTTGTTTCTATGCTCTCCGTGCTGCTTGTTTCTGCGGTCTCCATGCTGCTTGTGTTGTATACTGTGCTACTTGTACTGGAGTCGTATGATTCAGATATGCATGTATGCGTAACATCAGTAGAGATCTGCACCGAAGATGTTGGCCTGGGTTCAGAGCTGGATGACTCACTGGAGGATGTGCTGGATGAATATGCGGTTTCTAGCGGAACAGTTGTGACAACCTCAACAGTAGTTGTCATATAGATTATATCGGTTGTCACCAGTAAGGGTTTAGGAGCTGCACTGCTAGCTACGCTCTCGGACGGCAACGAAGCCGAGTATTCGACCGCTGATTCGCTATTATTACTGTTACTAGCACTAGCGAGGGCTGACGCATCTGATTCATGTGGATGTGAAGGCGAAGCAGCTATTGCTGTCACTGCAATAGATACATCCACGCTGGCAATGTATGCAGCAGTGGTAGGCAGCAGCGGTGGAGGTGGAGGCACTGAAGGAGCTGGTTCGTCTGCATGTGAGGGCGAAGCAGCCGATGCAGGAGGAGGAAGGGGGGCTGGTGACGCTGTTGGTAGAATAGATGGCTCTTCACTAGCGCTGTATGTGGCGCCTGTGGATTCTGATGTTGGAGCAGGCATAGGAGCTGGTGCAGGAGCTGGTGCAGGAGCTGGTGCAGGAGCTGGTGCAGGAGCTGGTGCAGGAGCTGGTGCAGCCGAATAACCTTCAGGTGGATGACTCGCAAGCCCCTCGCTTGCACTATTGGCAGCACTAGCAATACTTGGTGGTGGTGCCACTGCCGTTGGATGACCACTGGCTGGTGCTGGTGCAGATGTGGGTGCTGCTGTATCGATGGCAGCCGGTGTATTTGGTGGCAGTTCGCTTGAACCATAGACAGAAGCAGTGGCCATTGGTGTTGGAGGAGGAGGAGGAGGAGAAGGAGGAGGAGGTGGTGGTGGTGGTGGTGGTGGTGGTGGTGGTGGTGGTGGAGCTGCTGCTGAATGGCTACCAGATGGTGCACTCAGAGGTGGCTCGCTTGCACTATAACCAGTAGCAGCAGCCTTTGGTGTCGATGGAGGAACAGGTGCTGGGGGTGGTGGTGGAGGAGGAGGAGGAGCTGAGGGTGGAGCTGGGGGTGGAGCAGGAGCTGGGGCAGGGGCAGGAGCTGGAACTGCTGGCACAGGTGGAGGCGATGGATGTGAGGGTGGGGGCTGTGCCGCTGCCACTGCCACTGCCGTTGAATGATCCTCTATTAGCGCATATGAAGGCGGTTCACTTCCAGTAAAAGCGGCGCTAGTGGGTTTTGGAGGTGGGGCGGCTACTGCTGTCGTCGGTACATTTGGAGGCATTTCACCCGTGCTACATGCAGTACTGGTGGGCGTTGGTGCTGGAGCTGGTGGAGGAGCTGGTGATGGTGGAGGAGTTGGAACGGGTGGAGGCGGCGGCGGCGGTTCATATGTAGGAGCAGGAGCAGGAGCAGGTAGGGGTGGGAGCGGATGCACTGGTGCAACTGAGTCACTGCCATCCGGCGCACTCGAAGGCGGCTTACTTGCACTATAAGTGGCACTAGCAGGAGTTGGTGCGGGAGCGGGAGTTGGTGCAGAAAGTGGAGGTGGAGCAGGAGGTGGAGGTGGAGCAGGAGGTGGAGGTGGAGCAGGAGGTGGAGGTGGAGCAAGAGGTGGAGGTGGAGGTGGAGCTGTTGCTGGAGCTGGTAACGGTGCAAGCGCAGGTGCGCTCAGAGGTACGCTCTGGGGTGCATTTCCAGGGCTGTAGGCCGCGCTAGAAGGCGCAGTTCCAGCGAGCGAGGCAGAAGGAAGCGCTGGATCACTGCTCAGTTTGCTAAACGCTGGCTGTGCAGAGCCATAGGTGTTTGGCTCACTTATTGGTGGGCTACTCCCAGCGTAGACAGAGCTTTCTGGGTTTTGTACGGGAGGCGGTGCAGGCGGTGCAGGCGGTGCAGGCGGTGCAGGCGGAGGAAGAGGCATGTCAACCGAGGATTGGGCGACACCAGCAGGTATAATAAATGATGGATGTGCCGAGTAGCTGCTGCTAGACGGTGCACTTGGCAGAGAGTTTGCGCTTTGAGTGGGGTACACAATTGGAGGTACCTGTGACGATGGACCGGCACTACCATTATTATAAGCACTAGAAGGGGCTGGAGCTGGAGCAGGCGCTGGAGTTGGGGCTGGAGCAGGCGCTGGAGCAGGAGCAGGAGCAGGAGCAGGAGCCGGTCTATGATAGCTTAAATACTGCGACGCATGCGGGCTGCTGCCACTTGGGGTTTGTTTGGCATAGACAGACAGGGCCGACAAAGGCGGTTGCTGGTTTGCAGCTTTGTTGTTGGCGTTTGCGCTAACAGCAGCAAATGCCTGCGGTGCCATAGGCGCGATTTCAGGCGGTAGCTGCATCTCGGTGGGAGGGTAGTCAATTGGAACACCGAAAACAGGCATGTCAAACACATCGCTGGCCTGGGTGATTGAAGCATCGGGAACACCGGCAGAAAGCGCGTCATTGGCGTGACTGGGTGGGATGGATGCATCATGAGAGACGAGATCAAAGATCGAAACACGGGATCTTAGCGGTCCGTCCTTGTTGTCGTAGTCAACAAGCGTGAGGTCATGTTCTACTTGCGAGCCGCTGCTTTGCTGAGCGGGCGCGCTGGAGACATTTGCGTTTGCACTGGGCTGCTGGACCGCGCTGTATGGTAAGGGATTGTCTGTTGGCTCCTGACTCTCAGGGGGATTGGCACCAGACTGTGGTAGGCCGGCTGCAGCTGTTGCCAGGAGGGCAAAGGATATTGCTATGCGCATAGTGTGAGGAGGTTTGGTGGCTCGCACTGCGGGTAGCGCTGAATGCCGTGGAAGCGTGCAATGGTCTAGGGATCTGTATGATGGCTATGTGTGGCGTGTGGTGTATGGCGTGAGAGGAAGGAAAAATTGGCGGAGGTGCTCTCGTCCAAAATAAAGAGTTGAGAGGTGAGACGAGTACGCGCCAATAACCAAGTGCTCGTCCACTACACTTAAATAGGCAGCACTGAGTCTGTTCCAACGACAAGCACAAGCTATGCGCATTGACACTGGCGAATCCCCTTCTCTGTGGAGAAAGAGGAGCAAGGTGGCGGGAGATGCAGGCTGACACATTAGTTTGCCAATATCTCCACGGCACCACATATTGCACCAGCAGCACACTTGCTGCATTGTTCGTGGCATAAAAGGTGGAGAGAAACGTGGTATATGGAGTTTGAAGCAAGAAAAGAAAAACACCATGGAAAACCCGAATGAGCGCGGAGAGATGGGTGGAGTGAACCAGCAAGAGAGGTGGCTTTCCCCTCTTTCCAGTGCGGGGGACAAAACAAAAAAACTGAAATGAAGGTCTGGAGCACTACCAAAATGTTGCAGACCTCAAACACTGCATATTCTCATACACATGTGGCTTGCTCTATCTTGCCAGGTTTGTGCGCAACATGTCCATCGTAGTTTGCGGTTGCATCGAATCGCATGCACGAATAAATGCCCTCTTGTCGCTCCTCCCGACTACCGCTCTTGGAGCTGCTCCAAATACTCTGAAAGCTTTGCTGCTCCTTGATCCCACATGCGCCGGAGGTTTTCTGCCTCGCTCGAGTTGAGCAGCCGCTGAGCAATTTCCCTAGCATTGGCCCCAAGCTCCTGCAGATCAAGCTCGCCAGACGCGCCCCTTGCATGTGCGCTGGTCGAGGATGGCCGTCCAAAGAACTGGTCCGAGCTAATGCTCTTTGCGCTGTTGAACCGCGATGCGGCGTATTCAGGCTCGTTTGGTGTGTTGCCGCCGAGCATCTGGCTGGACGAGATTGCCTTGGCGTTCTTGAACCTCTCCTGGGCGCTAGTGGACCCTGCACCTGATGGCGCTGCATTGTTAGTGCTGCTGCCAACGGTCGCTCCGAATCCACCGAATCCACCGAATCCGCCAGGTGCAGCATTGCTGCTGGCACCATCGATGGCGCCGAATCCAAGACGACCAAACCCTGCGTTCAACTGCTCAACGCCCCTGCCGCTATCAGCTGTGCCCCCGCTGCTGCTCTGAGGCGCAGTGCGCGAGGAGGCGCTCTGGGCAAGCTTCGGTGACAATGCAGTATTTGCTGCGATGGCAGAGGATGAGCCGGTCTTTGCTGTCGATTTGGTGGAGGCTGCAATTGCGTCATGCATTGCCTGGAGGCGCTCTTCTTCGCGAGCCTCTGCTTCCGCACGTGCAGCTGCCTCCTCAAAGTTCACAATGGGCTTAGCGCCGAGCTTCTTTGCACCCCCGAGCTTCTTTGCGCCTCCAAGCTTCTTGGCACCAAGTCCGGTGGTCTTGACCGACGACTTCAAAGCTGCAGTCCGTGCTTTGGCCGTTGATGCTGACGTCGATGGGGCAGTGTTTACCACCCTAGCAACAGGCGTCTGTGCAGACTTGGCCTTTTCTGAAGTCGCAGGGGCACCCTCTGTCTCAGCCGAGCCATTGCCAGCTGCATCATCATCCGCAGAGACGTCCTCAGACGCCTCGCGGCTAGGGAGGATGACAGAGGGTAGAGCAAACCCCTTAGCGCTGGCAGGCTCGGCTGGCGACCCCTTTTGTGAGTGCTCAGTCTGCTCGCGCTCAAAGAAGTCATCTGCTGCTGCCGCTGCTGATCCTGCTCCGCCAAGTGCCGAGTCCGCATTAGCGATGGACACACGGCCATCAGGCGAGGCAAGAGCGTCTTGCTGAGAGAGCTTCTGCAAGCGAGCCTTGTATAATTGCGCAGGGCGACTGGTGTACTTTGATTTTGAGTCGCTGCTGCTGGTGCCTGCTGAGAGGAAGCGAGAGCCGCCATTCTGGCGCCAGAATGCGGCAGCGTTGCCGTTTCCACCGACCTTCATAATGCGCAATTGGTCCCAGGTCCACGAGTCCAGCACAGTAGAGCGGACAAATGAGATGTGCACACCCATTGAACGATGCACAGCTGAGCAGTCGAGGCACAGGTAGATTCCGTATGTGACGCTTGACCATGTTGGATTCTTGCTGCCGCAATCGAAGCATGTGCGGTTTTCAGGCTGCTTGCTTCTCAGCTGCTTGAACAAGGCGGCAATTTCCTCTTTGGTAGGCGCGCTGGCTGACATAGCTTTCTCTTTCTTCGCCTTTGGTGTTCAGAATTTTGTGTTGCTGAGGGAGTGGGATGGCAGATGTGCACCAGTAGTGTATACGGGGCGGGTAAAACAAGAGAATGCAAAAGAGAGTGCATTGCGCTCTGCAAAGTCGCCTGTGCAGGCATCGTCACAAGTGCCCCGTATTGCCCGCTCTGCCAGCTAGGGGAGCCAATTAGCCTGTAGGAATCGTCCAGCGCAATTCCCGATCAGGCTAATCTGTAGATCGAGATTGGGCAGTCGCACGAGCTTCACGCCCTTGCACATCGCCGGCTCTCGCTGTTTGCAAATGCATCTAGTCCTAGAACATACGAGTATCGAATCGGCTGAAATTACAGATGCGGCGTATACATAGATACATGGATGCCGTATGCAGAGTCCCATTTGGACGCCAAATGCTATTGCAGAAGTAGCCGCCTCGCTGGCTTTGTCTAAGTAGGTGGTAGAACCGGATGTGCGTTGAGGAGCGCCTATTGCAAACAGCCGTACCCTGCTCATGACGGCACCCCAGACGACCGAACAAGTGCTAGCAAGTAGCGCTGCTGCTGCTAGCGCTCTCCCAAAATGGCTGCGTCTGGATGGCGTCGTAGCATCCAAGATGGCAATAGCACCATTTACGTTTAGGCAGCGAGGCTGCGCAGCTTCGGGCCAGGCACACACGAGGAGAAGCGTTTTGTGCATGGACCTGGCACCTACTCATTTGGCGGGGCAGGCTGCTGCGATGTACGCGGCAGTGTCTTTTTGCAAGTAAGCTGAAGCGACATACTAAAATGCGATGCTGTGGTTGGCTGGAAACAGCTGGATGCCATGGTGAGTCGGCAGTGCCTTGCATGAGATGAGCTCCAACCAAAACACACACTGCTTCCCAAACATCTTGCTTCACATTTCCTATATAACAGCTTTTTGGTGTTAAGCAGTCGAGTGTAGCTGGGTGGAGGAGTTCACATGGCCATGTGAGACATGGCAAGTGGCTGCAGCGGTGCTGGGTTATATTCTTGTCTCTATTTTGGTTATTGCAGATATAGACAGCACATTCTGAACCATCGGCTGATTTCCTGACAGACAAATCAGGAAAACGGGCTGGCAGGGGAAGAGCGGCAATGGCAGGAGAAGAGCGGCAATGGCAGCAGGCGAGTTGTACAGAGTGGGAAGAGCGGGTTTCCGAGTATCGAAAGACATGCAAAAGTGATGGGCATTGTACATATCGTGGCACCAATTCCATGAAATGGGGCAAAAGACGGGCGGCGCCTTGTGCTCTATACAAACACATCCACACACGCACATATACCTGCCCATCCAAGATCGATCTCTGCCGCCCTTTGCACAGCAGTGGCCCTCCTTTCCAGCACCCATTCAAGTAGTGGACGCCTGCCTTGGTGTGTGCTTCTACATAAGCCCCGATGGTTAGCAGCCGCCAACACAGAGAAGCGAATGGGGTTTGCTGAGTGCAAGGTGCGTTGAGTGGCAGCAGACTCCAAGCCTCTTTGAAACAGAAACGCTCTCTCAAACAGTACCCCGTTGGTGGTGGTCACCATGGAGCACGCGTTCATATCCTCCAGGCCACGCTGCCATGACTGTGCCATCGCTGCCACCATTTCTGCTGATGCTGCTTCTGCTTCTGCTGCCAATGCTGCCGACGGATTATCGACGAGCCAACGGAAAAACAAAACGCGCAATGTGCATGAAAAGTGGAAATTTGTGCAGCTTTGTCGAGCGCAAAGCGTCATCTGCCCCACCCAACAAACCCCTTTCGTGCATCCAGATATACTGGAAGGCGCAGCTCCTCCAGCTTCCGGGTGATCATCACCCTTCGGGGCGTGCTACATCTCTTTTGTTTGCCAGGGACTCACAACCATTGCTGACACCACCTCTGATCTCCCTTCAGCGCGTTTATAGCCATTCACAACTCGCATGTAAGTACAGCAGCACCTCTCCTTTGCTTGCCCCTAGACCAGCTGCCTGATGCTTACCCGACACTAACAGGGCTGCCATTGTGACGTCCACATGCTCCTATCAAACAAGCTGGGCCCTTGCTTGGAGCGCTTTGTTCACGCGCCTTGATTGTATTTGGAAGCCATTTTGTATCACTTGTTCTTTTTGCGTCTCATGCCATGTTTCTTTCTATTGACCGCACCCCCATCACACATCGACTCTCCAGCAAACATTGGTGCCTCGGTATTTAAAAGTCTTACGTTGCAGGACATCCTTGGGCGAAAGTGCTCTCTCTTTTTACATGGCTATAGAGAAGCACTGCTCTCAAATCGCGAGTGGCTCTTGGCTCAGCCTTTTCCTGAAGCTTTGCCAAGCGCCGCCGCAGTTGTGTATGTGCACACATCGCTGCTCAAAGTCGTGTCTGGGTGAAGGAAAAGACGGTCGCAGCCACCCCGCTGGCAGGGGTTTCCCCATCGCGGTCCCCATCGGCTTATATAAGGTGCGGCAGTGTGCATACCATTGATCTGTCTCCACACACACCTCAGCTTGCCGCCATATCACCACACAAGCAAACATATCATACTCCCCTCGCCACGTATTTCTGCGCGTAGACGACCTCCAACAGCAGCGAGTGCAGGACACTCATATAAGCACTACGCAGCTGCAGCCTTTTTGTCGTCATTGGCCAAAGCGCAGCAACCACTGCATCACATTGTCGTTTGTCATTTTGGGCCAAGAGCAGCAGAAGGATCACCTCGCACGCAACAAGCATCTGAACCAGCATCCGATTATATGCATCGCCAACAGCCAGCGCTCCACACCTACCGCCACTGCACAGCCCAACCCAACCGCAACCCAACATCCTAGCCGTCGCCCAATCAAGCCCGACGCGCAACAACTTGATTACCTGTCCACACCCATTCTGCTATTTTGTGTCGTTTTTATTCTAGGCCGAGCATTCGCATTCCAGGTTCATACACGCAAACCGCTATTGTCGCTCCTCTTTTTTTTTTTTTTCCTTCATTCTCCTTCCCATTTCGCCCCTGCTCTATTTAATTGTCTGTTGACCTGTGCAGCTGTTTTGCCATACCCTTATCTGAACAGCCTATATCCTCAAAGTGTTAGCAGACCACCATTCCCTTCCCCCCAGCTACATACGCGCTACATATACATATTCTCGCACTTGTCCACACACCCACTTTTACGCACACATCTCCAAAACGCGCGCACCGCGCTTCTTTCCTCGCCCATTCCTCTACTATTCATCTGTGCATTGCGTGGCCTACAAACGGTGCCCAGGCATCTTTTGCCGCAAAACCGCTTCGTCTATTCACACCTGCAGGACTGTTTGCTAAAAAGAAATAACCCAAGACCCCGGTAAGAAAACGGGTTGGAAAATCACTCTACACCTGCACGCTGCAAGTCTATATCACAGACCACCATCGGCTTGATTACCGTCGCTAAGCTCCTGCCACCGCTGGTGCTGCTACTGGCAATATGAATGAGCCGGTGGAGCACAGCCTGAATTGGTGCCGTCTATGCCGCACATGCCTCACTTGTCCGCGAAACCCTCGTCGTGTGTTCAGCCAGGACGGATGCGCTTGCGAGGAGCGCTTGATGAGACATCACTTTAAGGACGTGCAAGGGAACGGGACCACAGACTTTCGCTTCCGCCATTTGACGAGGGAGGAGAACAGGGGCCTTGTGAACCTGCTCAACCAGATGGACAGCACCGCGCCTGACATCGAGCCCAACCTGGTCAGGGCTAATCTCTGCGGCACCTGCCAGCAGCGGCTTCGTCGAGCGGTGGAGGCTGCCATCGAGCCGCCGGAGGCTCCTTCTGAGAGGACCTTCGACTTCCGTCGACGCCGATCGATACGCGCAACAATCAGCGAACGCAACACAAACGCTGCAGCTGCAAATACCATGACGTCTTCTGGTAGCACCCACCGCATGTCTCCAGTTCTCGAGGGTGCTGCTGAACCCCAGATCATTCGACACCATACATCGGCACCAATGAGCCTCGCCCCTGGCACAAACCAGCCGGGAGATACACAACAGCTCCAGCAGCGGGCCCCAACAGGTGGTGGTGGTGTCCCTTCTTCAATGGCAGCAGCGGCAGCATCAGCAGCACAGCCCTCGCCGCAGAGATTCGGAGATGCCGACAACCCGCTCTTCGAAGAGCCGCAGCGGTTGGGGAGCATTGAATTCGACAGCAGAGCATCGACAAGCCCTAGAGGCTTTCGGGGCCGAAGGTAAGCAGCCACTCCATTATTGTGCCGTTCGCCTATACGTAGCACTCGAGGAGGAAAGAATGGAGGACAGCCTGCCCATCGAATGGGGGGACGTGCACTATTGTTCAACAATGGTATTCGCTCAACAATGCGATGTGGTGCTGCTGTGACATTGTAGATGTATGTTGTTCTTTGTGTGTGTCCGACATTCTATAACAAACCCCAGCACTCAGGCTGCAAATGCCACCACATGCAAACACAGGTGTGAACACACGCGTTAACTTGCTATTCCTGGCTGCTTCTTTTTTATCCTGGCGTAGTGTGGTTATACACATCACGATTTTGGATGCAGGCGGCACAAGGCTGTTTTCCGAGCGAGTCCATGCTGAAATGACGCTGCACGAGCTGTTCTACGCCTACTATCCAGATGCGCCACGCACCATTCTGTTCCGCGAGCAGTCCTCGGGGTGCCTGGTGTCTCCTAGGCTGTCTGTGCTCAAAATACCGCAGGTGGATAGCATGATCGTCGTTAAAGTACATGTCCCTCATGGAGTTCCGAGAATAAACTGGGATGCGCCGACTCTAAACCCCATCGACGCCTCTGCCGCAACCATGACGCCGCTGCCGCCTGCTTCTTCACTAATGGACAGCCAGATGCACCACCCCACTGGTTCGCTCCAGTTTGACCAGCCTCCGCCCCATCATGCGTCGTTAGCGCGCAGCCAAAACCCCGTAAGGGTGAGTGCCAGCGAGCCACAGGTGGTGTCTTCGGTACCTACGCTCATCCCGCCCCAGCTTCGCGCACCATTGAGGGACCCACACCAGCATCCTCAAAGTTCGCACTCTCGGTTCACTGTCGACGTTGCACTACAGGCGGAGCAAGACCAGCAGTCCCCTACAAAATCTATTCCCGAGAAGCGACTCCGGCTTTGAAATGATGCCAGCGGCTAAAGAGCTAGAGCTGTGCCCAGCTCGATGCTGGCGTTGCATGTCACTCATTCACCCATCCACCCATTTATCTCTTTTGCCATGGCGTGGTCGCATGTGGCGGCCATGCTTACCAACTCTGTACTTGTTATATTAAGCGTCCTCAATGGCCAAATGCTCCACACTATCTCCAAGCTTGTAATATGGATGCACAGCAGAAATTTTCGCCCACCAGCAAGGGTGCCACTCCAGCGATGCTAGCAAAACTTACTGATGCAAGAACACCGCTTCATGCCGCTTATTCATGCTACATCAATGGCTGTGCCCAGTACCGGTGCCAGCATGAACTGACCCAAGCAGGCGAGTGCCAGTGCATCTCTACTCTCTGGCCTGCCCCGCATGTTGGAATTAGCCATCTTACCACCTTCAGCCACCCAGAATGTTGACACATCGCAAGAACTGGTGCCGAGTCTGTGGCACCTGCTTGACGTGTCCACGTACTCGCCAGTCACAGTTTCAAAGAGGAACCTGCAAATGCGAGGAGAGGCAAGCTAGCCATGTCCCGCCAAAGAGAGTCAAGAGCGAGTCCTTGCTCAGCTTCCGCTACCGCCACCTCAGTGCCGAGGACATTGACATTCTCGAGGAAATAAGACCAAGGTTCCAATTCCCAACGCTGCCTATTGAGAGAGCGCTTGTGCGTGCCAACATATGCAGCACTTGCCAGCAGCGACTGCGCCGAGCACGCCTGGCACGCTGCAGACAAGCCAGACCTGCTGGTCCCAAAGATAGTACACAGGCACCTGCGGAATCGAGTGCAGCGAGCGACAGCGACAAGTCGGTGGGGGCTCTACTTTCATCTACCTTTTGTGCTGCAGATGACGCACCGCAAAACAATACGCCGAGCTATTCCAGGTTTGGAGGCATTGGCGCCTCCGCTGACGCTGCCTTTCAAGCGCACCGCTCAGAGCTTCGAAGCACATTCACGACTAGCGCTTACCAGCCCAGTGCCATGCAGCTGATTGAGAAGCGTGGTGGAGCCGAGCAGCGCATCGCTGCAGACAAGGCTCAGATAGATAGCACTGCCATGTCGGCTGCAGATAACACACAGGGCAGCCTGGACTGGAAGCTGAGATCAGCTGCCTTTGGGGGTGCGGAAATGGAAGCAGCAGCAGCGCCGCGCTTCCAGCACCAGTGCCAGCAGCAGTGCCATTTCCCAGTGGTGCAACCCCTACGGCCGCACCCTGAGCCCCAACCACGCGAGCAGGCTGGAACTGCACCCAGCGCGTTTGAACGGAGCGATCTTTATGAGGCGTCTGTTGAGGAGCTTGATGCGACCCATGTCGACTTGGAAGAGAGCGGCCAGATGGTCGGCGATTGGCACCGGCTGCTCCCAGTCCCCAACTCAGGCAGTGCTTCTGGCTATGAGGGCATGCTCTATGATCACAATGCCAGCCTCAGCACCCCCTTATTCGCTCAAAGGTATGCACAGCGCACCTTGCTGCGTGCTATTGCTCCTACACATGCAGCGGCTGTGAATCCATGAACGCATCCCCCATTATGCGCGCTTCGCTGCCACCCCCAAGCTGAAGCACAACCTATCTTTAGAGCACCCTGGATGCCGCTCTCCAGCTCCACCCAATCCAGCCTGCTGCTGGTGCCTATTTTTGTCCAAGCTGTGAGCCTCACAGCACGTGCATTTAACCATGTAAGCTTCCACTCGCAGTCCCAAACTCGCCGCTTCCACACAAGGCTGGTGCAGTTTGAATAATGCAGGCTGTGGATGCTGCTGGATGCATCTACGAACGCAGTTTGCTGCTTTGTGTTCTCAAAAGAGACCGTCTGACAGCTCAGTTTGATAGCCCGATCGCAGCGAGCCAAATAGCAAACATGTGCCATGCAAGGAGCATAGCGACTGGCAAGGCGCAAATGGCACAGGGCATCACATGTGTGGTGGATGGTGCATTCTGGACTCCAGATGTGTATGCCTTGGGCCTTCCGCTTATATCTGCTCCAGAACATGCCAGCACCTGCACTAACTAGTTTTGCATGTCGGTTCCTGTGTCTCCACTCCAACAATCCGTCATCTACGCGCACAAGCATTTTCTTATTATGAGACCCGTTTATAGAGCACCGCCAAATGTCGAGTTCCGTGACGCATCCAACTCGGTGCTGTTCAGAGAGTCGCTGAGCCACGATTACGCGCTGGAGGACGTGTTCTACCAGTACTACCCCAACGCGCCTCGAGCACTTTTGTTCTACGCCCAAGGAAACATTGCGCTGCCAAAAAGAATAACACTGGAAGAGCTGTTTGCTCGGTGCCCCGTCAGGCAGCTGCCAGTAGTGATTTGGGTGAAGATGCCGATCACTGAAAACCCCGCTCACCAGCCACAGTGGAAGCTTGTTCCATAGCCCCAAGGAAATGAGCGGCACTCTTAGCTACGACGCTGCTTCACTGCTGGACAGTGCACAGCCAACGCCGGCACCCGCATGCCTTGATTGCAGCTCGGCTGCTGGCTGCCTACTCGCATTTCCACTCAGGCAGGCCTGGTTAGGCAACATTCGCAGTGCTTTTTTTTTTTTAAATGCAGTTGAGTGGATCGCACACAAAAACACTGATATTACAGCATGTGCATGGGCTTAATAAAGAAGGCGTAGACAGCCAGAAGAATCAAGACGTGCCTATCCAATTGCTGAGTAAATGCAGTTGAGTGGATCGCACACAAAAACACTGATATTACAGCATGTGCATGGGCTTAATAAAGAAGGCGTAGACAGCCAGAAGAATCAAGACGTGCCTATCCAATTGCTGAGTCCCCATCCACTATAGAGCAACGCTACTTGGCAGCTGCTGTTGCCAGACGGCGCTGCTTCACATCCCAGTTGTACACACGGGCAGTGTTGACCTCCATGGTCGTGATCTGGTCACGCAGAAACTCCAGATCCTCGATGGTGTCCTTGAGATTGCTCTTAGCGATCGCAAGCTTGCTCGACAGAAGCTCCTGAGCCTCATCCAGAGTATATTCGAGCATGACGTTAGCGCCAAGCCACAGGTTGACGGTCTCTGTGGGCGGGATGGTGGCATGCGCATAGAGTGTGTCGTTGACCTCAAACAGGGTCTTCACGGGCTCGTCGGAGCCGCGCTTCGAGATGAAGAACTCGACTGTGGCCAGGGTCTTTTCGATCTCGGGGATCTTTTGCTCCAGGCTGCCCCGCTGCTGCAGCTTGCTGTTTTCCATGAACTTGTACTTGCTCACAGCCTCGGTGAACTTGCGCAGTGTCGCCTCGACTGTGTCTGTCTTGAGATACTCATCGACGTTGTCCACAAAGGGCGCCTTTGGGATTCCTCTCGGGTTGGCCTCCATTTCTTGCCGCTGGACACGAAGCAGAGCGAAAAAGCGGGAAATGCGAAGGGGAAAAGAAGCGACAGCTAGCCGGTTGAAACTCACGGCCGCCGGGTGAGACCCCAATCCACAGACGGGATCACTCGTTCAGGCCAAGCAGACAGCAGTTGTGGGCGATCCCACGTGCACAGCGTAGAGACATTGAGGTTTATTGAACACCAGAGACATGCGAATGAAAGGAAAGGGCAAGTGCAAGAAGCGACTCGAGTAGTGGTCGTGGATCTAGCATCAGACTGCGGGGAGCTACGACAGATGGAAGCTCTGCTGGCCCTCATTTGCCGCATGGTTCCACCGCCTCTTCAGAACTTCGAGCGACGAGTAGTCAGGAAGCTTGATATAGTTGGCGCACGTCATCACACTGGGCAGGTAGTCGTCGGGCACCAGCGGCGGCTCGCACATCTTGTGGACCAGGGTCAGTGGCGGGTGCAGTGCGCGGAAGCCGCCAAACGGCAGACGGGGTGACCCAGTGACAAACTGGAGGAACTTGCGCCTGTCCTCGTTGCCCAGACACTCCATAAAGCTCAAGAACATCTGCACTGCAGGGGACGACAGCGAAAAGCCGTGGTCGGCCTTGACGCTGTTGAGCAGCGTAGGCATGCTCCAGTCCTCGCTTTCGGGCGACGGCCCAACAAGCCGGCTGAGCTCGGCAGGGGTAAATATCGACAGGTCGCTGACCGGGAAAATCTTTCCAAAGCCCTCGCAAAAGGCACGCACCTGGCTACGGATGCCGACATCCAGAGTCCACGAGGCTACAAGGTCGATGTACGCGTGCACGTTGCTGATTGTGACTGGAATTCCCGAGCCGCCTGCACGCAGCTCAATGTCGGGGTGTCCAGGGAGCGTGAAATCGAGGGACAGGTTGTCGACTGACGCTCCGGTGCTGGGGTCGCGGATCGCTTCGGTCTGGGCCAGCTTCTGGTCTGCTGAGAGCGCTTCATCTGCGTAAACCTCGTTCTTGCGGTCCACAAATTGCTGCAGATACCCCAAGGACTTTGCTAGCCCTGGGTCCACACGCTCCAGCTGGCTCCACGTCCAGGAAAGCTCGCTGCCTACAGAGGGCGGCAGTGTGGCAGCACCCTCGTCATTCCTGGTGCATGGTGCATGCAGCGCATGCCGCTGAACTGCCGCCCAAAACTCCTCATGGAGCGGAAGATCCAGAATGCGGCCATCGATCAAGCCCTTAGCAATGAAGTGGCCAGCAAACTTGAACAGCTGCACGGCACGGTCAGCAGCTGGCAGCGCAGCTGGCGACGCTTCGGAGCCGCCACTTGTGCCATCTGCGCCATCGCTATCGGCTGCAAGTGTTGTGGACACTGCTTGCGGGTCAATCGGACAGGGGAACAGGCCGCAAGGCGCATTGACATATTCGGGCTGTCCATCAGCAGTCACGGGTGTCGTCACTGCTGTCGCTGCGCCCTCATCGCGCCATAGGCCAAGCGGCCTCTCCTGCAGGCTGCGTGACACCGTCGCATAGAATTCCAGGGTTGGTCCAAGACCCGTGCCGACCTCGTCAAAGTACTCAACTTCCAAAATAGTCTTTGCGGTTCCATAAAGCTGAAGAACCTTCAAGGCCGACTCGAGCATCCGGTGGCGTGAAATGCGCACCTTCAGACGCTGGATGCGGCCCAGCGGGATCTGGACATCAGACGCCGTGCGGCTGCCATTGCGTGCCTCGCGCTGAGCAATAGCTTGCCAGCGGCTGATGTTTCGCGAGTAGCCAAAGCTGGTGGCCTGCAGATAAGCAAAGCGTGCGTCGAGCGGGACCAAGAATGGCGTGTAGTGCACAAGCTGGTGGCACCAGCGCGGGATTGCCGAGCAGACCACAATCAGAGGGTCATCGAGCTGGCGGGTGACCTTGGCCGAGATCTTGCGGTTGATGAACAGCTCCGACAAGGCATCGCCGTTTAGCACGGCGCCTGCCGTTTTGCCAGAAGCTGGCGCCTCCTTGGCATACGCCTCCACAGCCCGAGGCAGCAGCTCATGGAGCGATTTAATAACCTGGATGATAGCAGCGCTCTGCTCGCCAACGCTGCTTGCAAGCTGCTGCTTGTCGATGTGCTGAGCGTGGTTGCCAGCTGTACTGGCGTTTGGGTCACGTTGAGTAGCTGCCCCTGCTGCTGCTGCCGGCGAGGGCTGGCCAAACTCTACGTGGAACTGCAGCGTGAATACATGCGCCCATAGGTTGCTATTTCTCAGCGCCTCGCTGCTCCGGCAGATCCCATTCACAACGCGGAATATGTTATCTGCGGATGACACAGCTTGCCTAGTACCATCGCACTCCAGCGTAAAGACCAGCCGCCAGTCATGCGCCCTCTTGTTAGCCGCATTACTTGCTGCCACATCGCCGCCCTCGGCACGGGAGCCATTTGCGTTGCTGCTGGCTTCACCGTCCCTGCCCACATGCTCGTCTCCACTCTCGCTGCCGTCGTCGCTGGCTTCGTTGTCATCGCTCATGTCAGCGTCAAGCCCTTCCAGGAGCCCGGCCCCACGAAGATCAATGCCCGATGACTGTGCAATCATTTGCAGCATCCTGATATGCTGTCTCTGCGCCGCATCGGGCCTACTCCTACCGTGTCTGCGCTGCCCACCCTCACCGGCCGATGCCTGCTGCCGCTCAAGCTGTGCCTGCTGGGGTCGAAGCGTGCTGCTGCTTTCTGCGTTGGCCATATCGGATCTGGCAGCGCCCGCTGCTGCAGAGTCCTGAATGGTGCTATCCCTGTGCTTGTGGCGGCGCTTTCTGCCAATCGACAGCGCAATACGTGGCCGCAGGTATGCCTCAAGGACAACGAACGTAGCAATCGCATGAACACTGACCGTGATAGGCAGGAACGATTGGCGCACACGCTCCATGGTACTGGCGACTTCCTTGGCCACATGGCTGTCCTCGATGGACCCAGCAGCAAGCTCCTCCACAGCCTTGGCGTCGGCTGGAACGACCTTGAACCGGATCTGCTTCGTCAGCATATTAGTCGGCGTACGCGCCTCATCCGACGGAGACTGGTACGCCTCCTGGATCTGCACATCCTCTGTGAGATCCAGCGCCTCTTGCAATCTGTGCATCAGAATGTTGAACGGAGCAACAGGCTTTGCGTCTGACTCGCTTGCGCTGGCTGGCTTCAGAAGGTATGCAACAAGACGGCTGGCCACTTCTGTGCCTCTGGCACCGTCCAAGATGCCCAGCAAAGTGTCGATAAGTCCGCTCTGCATAAGCTCATAGCAAGTGATACTGTCCGACGAGCCCAAGCATGCAACCAGCTCCTCAATTTGTGTGTGCATAGCGCCGCTATGAAGGCCGGTGCTTGCCGAGAGCTGCTGAGAGATCCGCCTGAGTTTACCAAGTATGCTTGCATCGCCGCTGGCCGACAGCGACGAATCAATAGACTGCAATGAGTCGTGGAGGGCTTGAGCCTGGGAGCAAACCCACTGGAGCAGCACCTTCATGTCCCCGGAAATGGCGCCACTGGGACCGCCAGCCGGGAGTGTGAATTGCCTTGTGCTGCCAGCTGGGTTTGTGCGCGACGAGTTCGGGATGTGGACATTCAGGATCTTGAATCCGTGGGCCAGGCAGGTGCCGGCGATAGCACCCTCTTCGCCTTCACCCTCACCCTCACCCTCCATTGCCACATCGCTGTTCGACTCGGGCAGCGGGCTCTTGGAGTCGTTTGACTTCTCGAGAGCCACCCTTGTATGCGATGCCAGCTCGGCCAGCTCGTTGGCGACACCTTCACGAATAAATCGTTGGGCGTACAACTCAGGCAGTTTGGCAAGGATGATGCGCACGAGCAGCAGAGAAATGCCCGAGAGCAGCGGAGAATCGGGGGTGGAGATGGTGTTTGCAACAAACGTCGACAGCTTGACATCTTGAAGCGTCACGCGCAGCTGCTCAGTGCTCAGGTAAAACACGATTTTGAGGATAACAAGCAGCGACCGGTACCGAGCCGCCGTGTTCATTGTTGACAAGAATATATCGATCATCGATGGCACGAGCGAGTGCTGCAGCTGCTGAATAACCCTCGGCCGGGACTCGATAGCCTGAAGGCGGAGGAACTGGTCCTCGTCGGCAGCATCAACCTCGCCCGCAGGCTTTGCGCTGCCGCTAATCATCGACTCGGCACGAGCGAGCGCCGCTGGCGACGACGGCAGCTTGGGCAAGAGAGCAACGAGGAGACGCAGAGCTTCCCATGCTTGCTCTGGAACACGCACCACTGATCCTGAGCTCTGCTGCGAGGGGTGGCTGCTAGTAGCGCCTGACCCAGCCTCTGTCTGGGCGGAGTCCTTCGACTGCTGCGCTGCAGACAGGCCAACGCACTTGAGCATGAGTATCTCTTCGAGTGCTGGAATGATGTCCATGTCCAGGATCTGTGCAGTGCGCTCGCGCGAGCTATAGACGACGACGACCAGGATGTGCAGGAGGAGAGTGGCAGGGGGGCTGGATGCAGCCGTGCTGTCGGGGCGAGTATGCCGGACAATGCTTTTGAGCAGGTCCGTGGACACAAGCTGCTCGACCTGGTCTGACGATGAGCGGAATGCGTTGACCAGATGGAGAAGTGCAGAGCAGGAGCTCTCGACGATTTTTTGGTCGGAATAAGCCATTGTGCGTTCGAGGACCTGGACAGTGTCCTTGGCCTGAGAGAAGTGCTCGCCAGCAACGCCCTTGGCGCAGTTAGCAGCGCACGCAAGCGCAGTCCTCTGCGTGCTGGTGGCGAAGAAGTCAAGGAACATGAGGCAAGCAGACATGCCGCCGGCGTCACACACCTTGGCTGGAAACTCCCGGGAAAGGTGCTCCAGAGTCGAGAGCGCCTGCTCGGCAAGGTCGATGTACTCGATCTCAAGAAGCTTGCTGCACAGAACTTCAATTGTGCCGAAGCGCACAAGAACAGCACCAGCAAGAGGCAGAGCTTCAAGCAGATTCGACAAGCACCGGCATGCCAGGAGCATGATGTCCGGGTTGCTCGGAATGAACCCAGTGAGCTCGCCATAGTCGCCCCCAGCCCCCTTCAGCAGGTTGATCAGCACTTGGCACAGCTCTCCGATGTTGAGCCCAATAAGCGACTCTTCGGTTGAGATGGACAGCAGCTCAGTGAGCTCTTGCAGCGCAACGAGCTGCTGGGTCTGGTCGTCGTGCTTCCTGAGCGCAGCAACAAGCGGGCGGAACTGGTTGGCGCTTCCCATGCGCGCAATACCGCCAAGGTCGAATCCAAACAGGTTTCGGCGAATACCCTGATGGCTGCTTAGTATATCGGCAAGGGTGTTCAAGCCACCATCACCGGAATCCTCGTCGCCCTCGTCGTCGCTATCGTCCTCCTCGCTCCCCTCGCTGTCTTCGCTCTTTTCTCCATGGTCATCTTCGTCATCGCTGCGACAATAGTTCCCCGACTCGTGGCCGCTTGCATCAGAGCCGTCGTCGCTGGAGCTGTTTTCGTCGACATCCATAACGTCAGGATCCACGAAGCCACGGCTGCTGACGTTCTCCTCTCCTGTAACGGCATCGAACTCGTCAAGATCCTCGCCAGAATCGATAGACTCGTCGGCATCGTCGTCTATCTGAACATGCTCGTCGGCATCGCCTTCCTCGTCGGGATGGTAGAGGTCCATTGCGATGCCCATGCTGCTGCTAGACATACGGGGCAGTTCAGAGGGGCCAGGAGCTGCATCCAACTCCCCCGACAGGTCTTGCGAGACGAGCGGGACTCTGGTAGGAGACTCGTCAGATGTGACTTCGACAAGCGGAGGCAATGGCGAGTCGCCTCCAGTGTGGCCAAAAATAAGGCGCCCATGCGGGGTCCTACATGTGCAGAGCGGAAAACTCAACGGCACCGAGCAAAGCGATTAGCGCGGTTTGCGTGCGACTCGCAGCACACATCGAAAAGGCGGGAAATAACAGGGGACGCCTCAATGAAGGGCGAGCGCATTAATTGATCCCTGGGGGGTCAGATGCCTGGAGTGGGCATTCCATCGCCAAGGCTGGAAAACAATAGCAAGCGAAGAAACATACGAAATGTGACAAAGCCAGACAAAGCCATGGCCAAACACACATGTCCACCCCATGAGAGAACAAGGCCTCTGCAGCACACGCACTAGATTGAGCAGAGCAGAGCAGAGCAGAGCAGGGAGGTGCTGTACGTACCTGGCCGGAGAGGTGGTGCTGTTGCTTGCGCTACCGCCGGGCCTACTTCCCCTGGGCCGTGCTGGCGTTTGCGGGTTGCTCATAGCCGATGGCTCAGAAAGGGTATCAGCGCCCTGTGGCACAATGCTGATTTCTGACGCTGAGCTTTCCTTTGTACTTGACGTAAGCAATGGGGGTGCCTGGGTGCTATTTGCCTTTGCTCGGGTCTCTGTTCCAGCGTCTGCTTCTTTGGCGCCCACTCTGTCGCCCCCAAATGACGGTGGTGATGCAGCAGCTACCTCGACTGCCGCTCCTTCGACTTTGCTGGTGCGGCGCCTTCCCGTTGTGGTAGAAGCTGCTCTTGTACTGCGTGCACGCGCGGCGGCTATCTCTGCGCGGTGTGTTTCGTAAGGACGACCTGGATGTCGTGCCGAAGCTGCTTTTGAAGCCGGACGCCTGTGTGAGCGATTGCGAGGCACGCTGAATAGCTGGTAAAATTGCTAAATGCAAGTAAATGCACTCGCAATTTGAGCCTTAAAACTTGGTGGCGGGGGAGGGGTGTAGGAATGCTGCTGTCTACGCTAAAAATCAAATGCAGCAATCAGCAAGTGAAATGCAGCTGGCAACAACAACAAAAAAAATCACTTTGCAGTTGGCGGAGAAGAGTAGTTGAGCAGCGGCCAGCTATGCTGCGTGTGCTTGCTTTGCAAGTCCGCCTAGTAGCGCCTGTAGAAAAGCTGAATTTGGCTGCAAGGACCAGCGAACACTAGGGCGGGAAGAAGAAAAGGAAGCTTGAAGGCGGAAGGAGGAAGAAAAGCTGCTGCGTGTTTTTTTTCTTCAACAGACCAGCCTTGGTGTTGGAAGTTTGCGAGCAGCCGAGAGGGGGGCTTTTTCTTCGCTGGTGCGAAGGGGCTTTGATCGATCGCAGCACCCATATGGAGACGACCTGGCCCCACTACACAAATGCCGCGCACAGCGAGAGCAGCGCTTGCAACGTCGCACACTCCACCAAGGCCCGCGCCACCCCTAGACTCGCTCCACCGAATATCTCTGCAGACACAATGGCTGGCAGCTCGGACATGGCAGCTCTTGCCCAAGCGGTGACTGGCGCCGGCGGATCCATCAGCGAGGACATCCGGGTTTGCGCGACTCCATATGGCGGAAGAGGTGTCTATGCAAAAAAGGCAGCACTGGGTGAGCTGGCTAGAAGCAAGGCGCCACTTGCCCACATTCCAAGCTCGCGCCTGATTACAATCGGTGCAGCGGCGCAGTCGGACATCGTACTCGACTGCCTTGCCGCGTGCGATGAAGCAGCCATGGGTAAGGACTCGGTCGCACTGTCGCTACTTCTGCTTACCGAGCGGGCTCTGGACACGCAGTCCGAATGGAAGTGGTACATAGATACGCTGCCGCAGGCTGGATCGAGCGGGCTCTACTTTGACAGCACGGATCTGGCAGCACTGCAGCCCACTCCGCTTTCAGCAGCCATCACGGCAAAACTACGCCAGCTGCAGCACCAGTATGCGTGCTTTGCCGATGTGCTGGAGAGATGGAAAGAGGAGAACAACATTGGCGGGCCAGTCGGGTTCGACGCATACAAGTGGGCCAACTTTATTGTTTTGTCGCGCGCAATCTCCATCCAGAGCTTTCTGTCCACCCCTGACGCGGACACGGTCAGCGGCGACTTCAGCGAGTTTCCACACGCAGAATGCGACAGGGCGCTTCTCCCCTTCCTCGACATGTTCAACCACAGCGAGTCTCCCACCGCATTCTGGACATTCAAAAGCGACGGGTCAGCTATGATACTCGCGGGCAGCGAACCCGATGGTCCCGGCATCGACATTGACGGCGAGAGCTTTGTAGAGCTGCACTTTTCATACGGCCGGAACCCAAACACCGAGTGGCTATATGCCCACGGATTCCTGCCAGAGAACAACGCGCACGACTACTGGCCCTACTTTCCAGCGTTCGGCGGCAGCAGCCAGATGATGCAGATCAAGCAGAAGTGGTTGCACGAGCTTGGCATTTCGCCGCGCATATCGTTTGCGGACCCAGACAACCACCACAAGGACGTGCTGCAGAGTGACGGCTACAGCTGTGAGACGGACGACTACGCCTATGACTCTGACGATGCCCGCAGCGGCTACGTCGGCACTACCGTTCTGCTGAAGCTCTGCCTGGCGTTTCTGAGCGATACGTCCGACGACCTCAGACAGAAGGTTGGAAGCGTAGAGCCAAAACCCCCAGGCGTCGGAGTAGGTGACGCACTAGTCAACGACGCCATGGAGCTGCCGCAGATTCCTGGGCTGCGTGCCTTTGTGCTCGAGCAGTGCATCTGCAGCCTGCAGGATGTGCCACGCGCCATGCGCGCGAGCATCAACATGTCTCGCAAGCGAGTCATCAACGACTACCTCAGGAAGGAAGCTGCGCTGGTTGAGCGGGTTGTTGGTGCGCTTCGCCAGGATCTCTCTTCCGAGTAAACAGCAGTGCCTCGCGTCACGTGTGCAGCATACAGATCTGCCTGTGCCATTGAGCGGACCGGTTGGGGGCGCAGTAGCAAGAAAAAATTTCATAAAGGCGCCACTTGCGCGGCAGCACACGGCTCGCCTACCTTTCTCCTTTTCTTTATTTCGAGAGCAAAACCACGTCTTTTCTCTGCTAGAGATCAGAGCAATTCCCCCAACAAGCATCTGTCTTGAAACAACTGGCGCGTGAAACCAAGAACGCCAGAAAGGAGCGGCAACAAAATTCCGGAGATGGCTGACACCACCACAAAGAACGCTGCCGACAGCGCCGGCGTTGAGGCCAAGAAGGTAAGAGCCGAAACGCAATGGCGCAAATCCACGCGCTTCGCGGTCGGGATACTCGGATAAGTGGCAGCAGCAGTGGCAGCAGCATGAAAGACGCCCGCCTAATATGCTGCTTCGCCCAGCGCAACGCTTGTTTTTGACCCGCCTTTTGTAGACCGTCAAGCGCGACACCCTCATCGAGATCGAGAAGAAGTGGCAGAAGGACTGGCAGGACAACCACGTGTTCGAGATTGACATGCCCGAGGACGACAGCGTTGCCCCGGAGAAGCTCCATGACAAGTACCCCAAGTGGATGGGCACCTTCCCTTACCCCTACATGAACGGCGCTCTCCACCTTGGCCACGCCTTCTCTGTGTCCAAGATCGAGTTTGCCACTGGCTGGGAGCGCCTCAAGGGCAAGCGCGCCCTGTTCCCGTTCGGCTTCCACGTGACGGGCATGCCCATCAAGGCTGCTGCCGACAAGATCGCACGCGAGCTCGAGATGTTTGGCCCTGATTTTATCGTCCCCGAGGCCAAGGACGCCGACGAGGATGAGCTGAGCGAGAAGGTCAGCGAGATGTCTGTGGACAAGGCACCCAAGGCCGGCGAGGGCTTCCACAGCAAGAAGACCAAGGTTGCTGCCAAGTTCGGCGACAAGAAGTACCAGTTCCAGATCATGCAGTCGCAGGGGCTCTCCAACGAGGAGATTGCAAAGTTTGCTGATGCCGAGCACTGGCTCAAGCACTACCCGCCAATTGCCGTCGAGGATCTCAATGCGCTTGGCTGCAAGATCGACTGGCGCCGCGCCTTCCTGACCACCGACCACAACCCCTACTACGACTCGTTTGCGCGGTGGCAGTTTGAGCGCCTGCACGAGATGGGCAAGATCAAGTTTGGCAAGCGCTACACGATCTGGAGCGCCAAGGACGGACAGCCCTGCATGGACCACGACCGCCAGTCTGGCGAGGGCGTGGCCCCCCAGGAGTACACTGGCATCAAGCTGGAGGTTCTGGACTGGAGCGACGAGGGCAGCCAGATTGTCTCTGCCATCCCCGAGCTCGCTGGAAAGAAGGTCTTCCTAGTGGCGGCCACTCTGCGCCCCGAGACCATGTACGGCCAGACCAACTGCTTTGTTGGCACCAAGCTCGAGTACGGCTTCTTCCAGTCTGCCGATGCCAGCGAGGTCTACGTTGTGTCGGATCGCTCTGCGCGCAACATGTCGTTCCAGGGCCTGTCGCCTGCCAACGGCAAGACCGTCAAGCTCGGCGCCATCGGCGGCCAGGCCATTGTTGGAACCAGGGTCAATGCCCCCCTCAGCCACTACAAGGACGGCGTCTACGTTCTGCCCATGGACAACGTCCTCGCCACCAAGGGCACCGGCGTTGTGACGTCGGTGCCGTCTGACTCGCCGGACGACTTCACCACCCTGCGCGACCTCAAGAAGAAGATCGACTACTACGGCATCAAGCCCGAGTGGGTTGAGGGCTTTGAGCCTGTCCCTGTTCTGTCGACTGCTGCTTACGGCGAGATGACTGCCCCTGCAATCTGCGAGGAGATGAAGATCCAGTCGCAGAAGGACCGCGACCAGCTGGCCAAGGCCAAGGAGGCGGCGTACAAGGAGGGCTTCTACAGCGGCACCATGTCTGTCGGCGACTTCAAGGGCGAGTCCGTCCAGGAGGCCAAGCAGAAGGTCCGCGATCTGCTCATTGCCCAGAGCAGCGGATTTGCGTATGCCGAGCCCGAGGGCCTCGTCATGTCCCGCTCTGGCGACGAGTGCGTCGTTGCCCTGTGCGACCAGTGGTATCTCGACTACGGAGAGGCCTCGTGGAAGGCTCTGGCTGAGAAGTGCCTTGGCGGCATGAACACCTTTGGCGACGAGACCCGCCACCAGTTCGAGCTCACCCTTGACTGGCTCAACCAGTGGGCGTGTGCTCGCACCTACGGCCTTGGAAGCAAGGTGCCATGGGACCCCACCTACCTCATCGAGTCGCTGTCTGACTCGACCATCTACATGTCGTACTACACCATCGCACATCTGCTCCACCGTTCCCTGGACGGCAGCCAGCCCGGGCCTCTTGGCCTCACCCCTGAGGACATTGACAACGCCGCCTGGGACTACGTCCTTCTGGGCAAGGAGCTCCCTGCTGGCCACAGCAAGGCAAAGGAGCTTGAGCAGCTGCGCCGGTCCTTCCTCTACTGGTACCCCGTCGACGTGCGGAACTCCGGCAAGGACCTGATCCAGAACCACCTCACCTTCTGGATCTATATCCACACAGCGATGTTCCCCGAGAGCGAGTGGCCCCGTGGCGTGCGCACCAACGGCCACCTGCTCCTCAACGGCGAAAAGATGTCCAAGTCGACCGGAAACACCCTCAGCGTCCGCGAGTCCACCGAGCGCTATGGCGCCGATGCCACCCGCCTTGCGCTTGCCGATGCGGGCGACAGCATCGAGGACGCCAACTTTGAGGAGGCCACTGCCAACGCCGCCATCCTGCGTCTGTTCACCCTCATGGAGTGGATTGCCGATGCGCAGAGCGCCCTGGTCAAGTCTGGCCAGTCTCCCGATGAGTCGGTCCAGGTCAACGACGTCGCCCTGCGCGCTGCCTCGTCCCCGTTCACCACCATCGACCGCGTGTTTGAGGCGGAGATGGACAAGCTCGCGCTTGCCACCGGCGCCGCGTACGAGGAGATGATGTACCGCGATGCCCTGAAGAGCGGGTTCTATGACTTCCAGATCTCGCGCGACTGGTACCGCGAGGTGACTGCTGCCAGCGGCATGCACCCTGTGCTGATCCGCAAATGGATCTCTCGTCAGATCATCCAGCTCAGCCCCATCACCCCTCACTGGTCCGAGCACGTCTGGAAGACGATCTTGGGCAACGCCATGTCGATCATGGATGCCCGCTGGCCGGAGGACCTCCCTGCCGAGGCCAACCACGCCATGCTCACCGCTGGCGACTACATCCGCAAGATGGTCAGGTCTGTGCGCGATGCCGAGACTGCGATGCTCAAGAAGAGCAAGAAGAAGGGCGGAAAGAACGCTGCGCCCACTGCCGAGTTCAAGCCCAGCGACCCCAAGGTCCTTGATGTGTACGTTGCCGGCGAGTTCCCCGACTGGCAGGAGAACGTCATCTCTGTCCTCAGGGACCACTTTGACGCCTCTACGGGCAAGTTTGACGACAAGGCTGTTATTGCCTCCCTGGGGCAGAAGGGCGTGCTGAAGAACAAGAAGGCCATGCCGTTTGCGCAGGAGATCAAGAAGCGCGTTGCGCTCCTTGGCCCCACTGCATTTGACCGCGCGCTGCACTTCAAGGAGCTGGACGTCCTTGGCGAGATCGTGCCTTATCTGAAGAAGAACCTTGGATACTCGGAGATTCGCCTTGTTGACCTGAGCAGCCCCGAGAGCGACCTTTCGGATGCCCAAACCAAGGCTGCTGAGAATGCGGTGCCGGGCGAGCCCAGCTTCCTCATGGCCAACATCCAGTAAGCGCGCCTGTGCCGACACACACTCCCTTCTCGCACCTGCTTTCTATATAAATTGCACAAACGGATTGTTTTGCACCCCTCCTCCGTGGTAATAGCAGCATTTGCCTACAACAAGCCCCATCTGTCCATTATTGCCCAGCGTGCACAATGCCCAGCGCCCTCCTGTTTGCGTAGATGCAAGGGCAGCTTGGACGAGCAGCACCTCTTGTGGGAGCGCAAGCCCACGCGCTGCTGCACACAGAGCTCCCACAGTGGGATGCCACAATGTGCACGGCCTCCTCTTTTGTGCTGCTGCCACGTATCTGTGCCCGGACCCAGCACGCTACAGGAATCCTGGCTGCTGTCTGGCTAGCATACACGCACCTCATATGAATACCACCAGTATACGCTGCCATTTACGGCAAAGTGCCCTTTGCTGCTGCTGAACCACCCTGGAGGCAACAATGCGCAAAAAAGCGCCTTGCGTATATGGCCAGCGATCCTGTGGGGCGAGCACCTCCTGCCCCTTGCTAGCGTCCCAAATAATAGGACAAGCCAGTGTGAAAATGGATGCCAAATTCGGTCTGCTGAGCCGCGCGGTATGTGTGCTAGATAGTGTCACTAGATAAAACAGAGCATGAGTGTGAGCTGTGTCTGCTGTTTTTGGTAGACGGCCAGCACCTGCCCGTTCAATTCCTTTTATTCGCTATTTTGACCGGAAATCAACCGTACGATGGAGCTGCCGACACAAGTTGCAATTAACGTGTCCTGTTTGAGCGATAATGTCTGAGCAAGTGGTTGGACAATCAATGTGCTCCCTGCAGTCCCTTGCCGTTACGCGCGCCCTAGGTGATTTCCGTTCCAGCCATGCACCGTGATTTGAACAAAGAGACAACACATGCCTCGCTCCCTTGTGTCCCCACAGTCACACACATCCCGTGGGATTGCATGAGCTCCACAGCATCAAGGACACCACGGTCGCTGGCGGTTTGCTACGAGACATTGGAGAAGAGCGCTGCTATGACAGCACGGAAAAATCAGCCTTGCTCAGCCCCATCCTTTGCCGCACGAGACAGGTGCTAGGAATAGCGTGCTCGTGCCGTGGGCAAGTGCGCAAAAAGAAAAGCCATGCTGAGCAGGCGAAGCGAGGGATTTCAGGATGATGTGCATGCCGTGTCATATATGAGGGCTGCTTGTGAGCTTCATATTCCCAACAAGCGGCCGTGGCCATGGCGGGGCTCAAATTGGGGGGTTTGTGTGATGTGATCCCGGCCGAGCACAAAGCAGAAGGATGCATTAGGACACCCCGGAGCGGAGGGAGGGAGCCACTGGAGGTGTGCGGGCTATTCTGGCCAAAATCAAAAGAGCACAAGCAGACATCTGCCTGTTTTAGGTGGGCGGTATGGCTTGGCTTACTTAACGCTGCGGCGCAAGTGTTTCCTAGTAGGGCAAGACGAAGTATAAATGCCCACAGCTCTCCTTCGCGCACGTCTCCTCCTCGCAACATCTATTGCTTTTGGCATCCACTCCATTCAAAAGGGGAGCTGTGTTCCCGCCTCATTTCTCGTCGTGACGTAAATCAGCCTCTCGCCTCTCCCAGCCGCCCTGCGCTTTACTGTTAGCATTCTGTCCAGCCGAGGGCAACTCAGCAGCGCAGACAGCCTGTCCATAGCCACATCCGCCCGCCCCTCACAAGTCACCTGGAAAGCAGAAATCAATTCCGGGTACGCGTAACACCCAGCAAAAACCAATGTTGGCCCGTGCTTGCCTGTTGATGGCCCTCTGGCTTCGGCTTGCGCTCGCAGTGCTTGGCGCATCGGGGAGACTTGCTACACTCGAGCTCGACGAGGTTCCAGACACCGTGCTGAGCAGCGGCGTCCTCAGCAACACGGTGGTGGTGGGGTACACGTACGAGTCCGGGATTGATCCCAGCATCATTCCCTGGGGCTCCCTAACCCACCTTGTCCTGGCTTTCTTCAGTGTTGACCAGTCGGGCAACGTGGTCCCTGGCAGCAATACGAGTCCCCAGAGCATAGTTGACCTGGCGCACAAAAACGACGTCAAGGTGATTGCGTCGATTGGCGGCAGCGGCGATGGGTCCACTGTGCTTGCACAGGTGCTGAGCAGCAACACTACGTGCACGCACATGGCGGCAGACCTGGCAAACAAGATCAAGGAGTACAACCTGGATGGCGTGGACTTTGACCTCGAGTTCCCCAACACCGCGCAGCAGATACAGGACCTGTACGTGGCGCTGAAGGGCACGCGGTTTGCGCTGGATGCGGCGTTTGGCGCGAGAAACAAAACACTGACAATGACGCTATACTCGTCCAAGGGTCTGCTCGGACCGAGCGCACCGCAAACAGACGCAAAGCCGTTTTCCGACGTCGTGGACTACGGACTGCTGATGGCGTACGACTTCTTTGGGAGCTGGGCCGAAATCAGCGCACCCAACTCTCCCTTTTACGATGTGCCGGGGTACCCAGGCCTATCATTTACCTCCTCCATTGCCGCGTGGCTGAAATCAGGGTGGGACCCGAAGAAGCTGGTGGCTGGGCTGCCCTACTACGGGCGGACTGCAATTGTGAGCGCCACCACGGCTGGTGCCAAGACGCAGTTCATGCCCAACTCCGGCGCCGCTTCGCCCGGCGGCCCGGTCAGCAAGATCACCGGTGCATGGACGTGGACGGATCTCCGCGACCCCAAAGACGGAGCACTGAAGACGCCACAAGAGGCGCAGCAGGGGTGGCAGCGCAACTGGGACTCGACCACAGAGACGCCGTGGCTGCTCCACAACGACTCGCAGACATACATTGGCTACGACGACTTGGACTCACTGGCCATCAAGGCCAACCACATCATCACAAGCGGCCTTGTTGGCGCCATGGTGTGGATGGTCAACTACGACTACAAAGGCGAGCTGGGGTCGGTGGTTGCCAACTACACCGCTGCATGTAAGAGGCTGGCCAAGGAAGCGAGTAATGACCTCGAGTCTTCTTTGGGCTCCGAAGGCATATTGAGCGAAGACGGCACCAGCAGCGGAGACAGCAAGAAACCCGGCAGCCACCAATCTTCACAGCACAATGGCGGCTCAATGTCGTCAGCGGCATCGTCGATAATATTGGCAAACGGAGTAATTATCCAGTTGCCCCCCGTGCTCTCTCTGCTCTCAGCTATGCTTGCGGCGTCCCTTGTCATGGCATCCAGATAGCAGCACTGTAGTGACTGCCACTGCTGGCCCCAATGTACACGCGAAACATGTATTTAGCACCTCTCGCGCCGCGCTTCTCTCGCCTCTGCAAGCCTTTCCTCCCCCTTGTATCTTGCAGCTTGTTCAACAGCAGAATGGCTGCCCATTCGATTCGGTGAATCAACATTCGTTTAATTGTGCTGGCCATGTGCGCGCTGTGCGCATGTGAGCAGCAGGAGTGCTTCTTAGTAGACGGACGGCGCATTGGGAGGACTAGCATGCGCGCACCCAATTCCTGCTGTAGACAGCTCTCACGTCAAGCCCTGCCTCAATGAGTGTTGCATCCAACACCTGAGCAGCGCTGTGTGAGTGTGCAGCAGAGGTGGAGTGTGGGAACAAGGTGGTGTGGGAGCGGGCGGAACAAGGTGCGCTCCATGGTCAGCAGCTAGCTGGGGGGAAACACACCAAGGGAGCATGCACCTCCCCGCTTCACACAGCACACGCCCCCAAGTGCGCTTCCACATCTTCTCCCTCGCCTTTGCTCACCGAGAAAACAGCAAAAGTGATTTCTTGCACATTTGTCAATCTGGCCCCTATTGTTAGTACAGCCAGAACGGGATTCCCACTCACAGGCGCTTTTATATTTAGTAAGCGTTCCTCCACCCAGTTCGAAAATAGGACTGGGAGGAAGGGCACACAGTATATGGCTGCTAAAAATACAGGCTGGTTTGGATGCAAAAAGAAAAACTCCGCGCTTTTGAGCAAGGCGAATCTCCTGCGGTGCACGAAAGCCATATGCCAAAGAGATATGAGGCTAGAGAGCCTGGCGCCATCAGGCTAGCAGTGGCATCCGCTTGACATGCGCAGCACGCTACCACCACATTTCCAGTGCATCTCCCCCAACCAGAGGCAGCTGCAGGCGGAGCAGCAGGTCCAGAGAGAGTGGCTGTGCAGCAGAGGGCCTCCACTGCGATTGTTGCACTTCCTCCCTTTCTACCAACTTCCCGCCGGCCTCTCAGCAGCGTTTTCCATGTAACCAGCGCAAGAACAAGTCGAGGCAGAAGAAAGAGGTGGGATAATTGTTAGAAACTGCAGATTCCCAATTTGGCATGGTACAATTGGAATAGTGCGGCAACTGGCGTGTTCGCCTAGCCAAGAATGTAGCAGGAGGAGAGTATGGTGCAAGGCATCCCAATGCGCGCAGGCATCAAGCAAAAGGCGCTTGGAGGACAGCGCAAGGGATGGCTGGCCCAATTCCAAGCCCCGGCTTCCCTCGCTCGTCTCCTCCCAGCAGTTAAAAGGAAGGGTGCAGGGATTAAGTTTGGTGGAGGCTGACATGAATCGGCATCCGTGTGTCTACCACTACTGCTCTTTCTACATACAAAGCCCCTCTGCTCTTCCATTCTCCACCCTGGTACCAGCAAAGCTATTCCCAATTATCTCCTGTGCTCTGCGCATCTCACCTTTGCCATCTACGTGTAGAGCCTGCAACCACGCACTTGTCGCATCCAGTAAGCTCCATACAGCCATCCAAGCTGCGCAGCCCGCACATCGTGCTTATCTCTACGTGACCTCGACGCGCTCGAAACTGGGACTCAGGTGAGTTGTTCTAATGGCGCCCCACTGCTCTTGACGTATAGGCCCCCCAGCATTCCACCACACACCTCGTGCGGCAGTCCAAATACATGCTGCGGCATGCACACGCCTGTTTTGGAGGAAGAGCTCTGTGGCACTCAGTAGATGCGGGGGAGGCGGATCTAGGTTGCGCACGCCTCCTTCTCCTTCCTCCGCCCGTTTCCGCGTCTATTGTGCCTCTAATCCCCTGACGGGACATCAAAGGAGGCGAGTAAGGCTGTGTCGATGCCACTAGGCGGAAATCTAGCAGCAGCCTGCTTGAGCTACACGTGAGTGCTGTTTATATCTTTGCGAGAATACGTGTGGGCTATAAACGCCTCAGTCCGCACAGCCCTTGCTGCAGTGCAGATGTGGCAAGGGGGAGTGCAGTTGCACAACAGCATAGCGTGGCCTTGCAGAGACAACCCTGCTACGGAGATTATGTGCGCAGCAGTAGCGCTGATATCCAGCTAGAACTGCTCATTCCTCTAGATCATCGCCATTCTTGGCCGTGATGTAGTGTAGCGCCTCCAGTGGCTCTGCCCCTCTTGTTTCCTCTGCTCATAATGTACTCCGCTGCGGGCTGTCTTTCCCCTTAGCACACCCTTGGCAGAGTGTGCTTACAAAGACTGCCAAGGGTGTGCTAGGGGGAAAGAGGATGCTCATGCTGTGCAGCTGTAAGGGGGGAGATAAGTAGTAGATGTCTACTGCGTGCATGCGGGATATCGCAGCGTAGCAGAATATATAAATGCTCCTCAAGGCTTGGCGCATAGGGCACAAGGCATCCCCAGAATGTTTAGCGACATGCTGTGCTCCTTTGACCCGCCCCCTCCTGTCTAAAGCTGCGACCATTTCCCGTCATTCGAGTTACCCACCACTTGCACACGCCACTTAACCCAGCTTGTGCCTTCCCCTTTGAATTGTACTATCTGTAATACCACTGTATGGTAACCATCAAGCATCATAGACACAAAGCATGTCAGCAGCTCATATCCCCTTATCCATGCAGTCGCAGGTTCGCATTGTTGCCATAAGAGCCCTCCTTTTGGGCCTCCTGGCCGCCCTTCTCTCGGCTGCCAGCGTGTCGGCGTCGGCATACAAGGGAGACCGGGTGGTTCTCGGGTACTTTCCTGTCCAGCGCGTGCTAGGCGACATCCCCTGGGACTCTCTGACACATGCCAACATTGCATTCGCATATGCGGACGAGGACGGCAGCATCTCGTTCAAAGGCTACGTAGTCAACTCAACCACAACCAGCGAGCAAAACGCAATGTCGCTGATCGCCCAGGGCCAGAAGAACGGCGTCAAGATGCTTGTGGCTGTTGGCGGCCAGGGCAACTTCTCCAACCATCTGGGGGCAGCCCTAAACACCAGCTCCACGCGATCGGTGTTTGTCTCAAATGCAGCCGACTTCATCCAAAAGTACAACCTCGATGGAATCGATATCGATTGGGAGTACCCGGCCAACATGGATGAGGCCCAGAGCCTGCTCAGTGCCCTGCAGGACACGCGCAAGGCACTCAATGACAAGTTTGGCATAGGCAACAAGCTGCTTACCATGACGCTGTACAACCACCCGTACTTGGGCCCCAACCTACCCACTGTCGACTACACGCCGTATGCAGAGGCCGTCGACTACGGGTTCATGATGGCGTACGACTACTTTGGCAGCTGGGCAGACGCCTCGGCGCCCAACTCGCCATTCATCGACGTGCCATTCTACCCGGGGTCATTCCGCAACACCACTGACGCGTGGCTGGATGCCGGGTGGCCGGCCAACAAGCTGATTGCGGGGCTGGCGTTCTACGGCCATTCCTCCATCGTCGCCACTGATATGTCCAAAAACACCACCAACCAGTACGTGCCGATTCCGAGCCACAAGAGCGTCGACGGCCCAGTTAGCCATATCGAAGGCACATGGACATGGAAAGACCTGCGCGATCCAGACTTGGGCGGCCTGTCTGCGCCACGGACCGCTCAGAAGGGGTGGGTGCGCGCGTGGGACAACCTCACGATGACGCCCTGGCTGTACAGGAAGTCTGATAGCCTGTACATCGGCTACGACGACCAGGACTCGCTGGGAATCAAGCTGGACTACACCCTGCGCAAGCAGCTCGCAGGCGTGATGATCTGGGAGATCGGGTATGACTACAACAACGAGCTGCTCAGCTACGTAAGAGACTTTATCAAGCAGGTGGACAGCGGAACCGTGCCCAAGAACTGCGCTCCAAGCGACAGCCAGCTCGATAACATGTACAGGATCTCGCGCAACCCGAACTTCTTCAACCGCCGCTCATTGATCTGGGACACGCGCAAATCCAGCAGCACAAACCAGTCTCCGCCGATATGCCAGTTTGGAAGAGACACGCAGTCCGATTCCTCGTCGGCTGCCGCGTCTTACCCGCTGTCGCTTGCTGCAGCTCTCGGCGCTGCAGCCCTTGTACTGCTGCAGTCAGCCATCTAATAGACCCCCTCCACAGCACACCGTTTCTTTTCTTTCCCCGCTTCTCTTGCTAATCGACACTCCATGCCTTGTAACAGACGCACTTCATGCTGCGAACCCGCAAGTCTGCGCTTCCATTGCCGCTATTGCGTGTGACACTGCCCTCCACCGCCGCCGCCGCTGCTGTGAGCACCCCGTGAGACTCCTGCCCACTGGCTCTGGCCTGGCTCACTTTAAAAGCTGGATCGAACATGCTAGAAGGGTGAGGGGGAGGCGCGAAAGGTCTAGGTCTCCCAGCCGCCTACTCCCCCATCCTCAGCTCGCGCTCTTTTTGCACTGTCTCCCGAGGACCTCTTCCTCCTCTTTTCTTCTCCTGCATCTCCTTCGTTCGCTTTTTCCAACACCGCTTCATCTCTATCTCCACCTCAGCTGTCCTATCCTCTGTGTATTCTAACAAAAGATACAGCCCTGCTGCGCCTGCCGAGCTCGAATAATACACCCACGTTCGACCTCGCCATCGTCTCGCCTCTCTATTCTTTGATACACGCCTAGCAGCAGCGCGGCAGACAGCCAGAAAGACACACACACACACACACGCTCACCTTGGAAAGATGGGCAAAGACTACTATGCGATTCTTGGCGTCTCCAAGGACGCCGACGAGGATGCGCTGAAGAAGGCGTACCGCAAGCAGGCGCTCAAGTGGCACCCGGACAGGCACAAGGACGACAAGGCCGAGTCCGAAAAGAAGTTCAAGGACATTTCCGAGGCCTACGAGGTTCTCTCCGACAAGCAAAAGCGCGCAATATACGACCAGTATGGCGAGGAGGGCCTCAAGGGCGGCGTTCCCGGAGGAGGCGGTGCTGGCGGATTCCCAGGCGGTGGGTTCCCCGGAGGCGGCCAGTCCTTCCATTTTACATCGAGCGGCCCTGGCGGCGGGTTCGGCGGGTTCACTCCGTCCAACCCTGAGGACATTTTCGCCCAGCTGTTCAGTGGGCTTGGCGGCCACGGCGGCAGACGCGGCGGCCATGGCGGCGCTCAGTTCATGGATGTCGATGGCGACATGGGCGGGGCCGGCGGATTCCCTGGATTTGGATTCGGCGGAATGCCCGGCGGCATGCACGCTGGCGGCCATGGCGCGAGGCAACAGAAGGAAATCACCCGCCCCCTGGCCTGCACGCTTGAGGAGCTCTACAACGGATGCACAAAGAAGCTCAAGGTCACCCGGCGCTCCCCCAGCCATACAGGCGGCCTGGCAACAACGGAGAAGGTCCTGCAGATCGATGTCAAGCCTGGATGGAAGGCGGGCACCAAGATCCGGTTCCAGAAGGAGGGCGACGATCTGGGCTACGGCGCCCAGGACATCGTCTTTGTGGTCGAGGAGAAGCCGCATGCGGAGTTCAAGCGCGAGGGAGACAACCTCAAGACCGAGCTCCTTCTGTCTCTCGACGAGGCCCTGTGCGGGTTCAAGCGGCCCATCAAGACGCTGGGCGGCAAGACCATCAACATCTCCAACACCAACAGCGTCATCAAGCCCGGCCAGGTCAGCCGCATGGCCAACTACGGCATGCCCATCTCCAAGCATCCTGGCAGCTTCGGCGACCTGCTGATCACGTACAAGGTTCAGTTCCCGGCCTCGCTGACAGAAGCACAGAAGCACAAGATCCACGAGGCTCTGACCCAGTAATCCGCACCCGCACCCGCACCCGCACTCGCACCCACCAAAACGCAACCTGCTCAGCACATATCCATCTTATTCCCCCACCCTGCCTTTTGTTGATTCTCACCATAAATCTATCTTTCCTCTTCTAAATACAATTCTACAGAGCACTGCTTGCTGATCAGTGATCAGTGTGGATCACGTGTGGATACCCACCAGCCAGACCCGGCTCGCTAGTGATACATGTCCATGTTTCGCTGGGCCGCTGGGGGGCGGCGTGCTGGCCCGCGCAACACACCTCCCATTCTCGCTCTGCCTACCCATTTCTCTCCTTCGTCCACTCTGCCTCTTCTACATCTGCAAGCACACGGACACGCACCAATTGCCAAAGAAGGCCAGAACATGAGTGACTACGAAGGCGGCCCAGCCAACGACGATGATCTTTCGCTGCCCAGAGCAACCGTGTACAAGCTCATCGGCGAGATGCTCCCCGGCGACATCGCCTGCGCCAAAGACACAAGGGACCTCCTGATCGACTGCTGCAACGAGTTCATCCACCTCATCGCGTCCGAGTCCAACGAGATCTGCGAGAAAGAGGCAAAGAAGACAATTGCCGCCGAGCACGTTCTGTCGGCGCTGAAGGAGCTTGGGTTCGAGAAGTACGTGGCTGAAGTCCAGGAGGCCTACGATGAGCACCGCCAGCAGCAGACGAAGGATCGGGGACGGAAGAGCACGAAGCTGAATCAGCTGGGAATGAGCGAGGAGGAGCTGCTGCGTAGCCAGGAGCTCCTGTTTGCTCAGGCGCGCATGAGGTACCAGAGCCAGTCGACGGCTGCTCAGTCCCAGGACGGCACTGTTCCGGCACCCTCCAGCAACACCCAGTAGAGCATGGCGGCTTCTTTTCTATACATATTCTCCTGCAACTCGCACGTCCACATTTAATCTTGTTTCTTTTGATTTTTGTCCAATATAACATTATAATCAGCACACTCAGCACCAAGAGCGAGTGATGTGTCTGGATGCACGAGAGGGAGGCAGGTGACGGGGGATGCAGTGCAGAGTCCTTTGCGGCGTCTGGCTGCCCATGGCTTGGTGCTCCGGAACATGCGTGCTGGTGGTTGCATAAATTGCGACCACCCCAAGTCTCCAGCGGCAGCAGCAGCACCAAGTAGAATGAGGGCAGCGCTCTCGGCATCTCCTACCCTCTTTCCTTCTCCCGCCGTCCCGCATGCCTGGCTCCCATCGATTATTTTGTATATGAATACATGTATGTAGCATAGCATTGGCACACTTGATGAACACTGTCTTTTCAATGCGAGCCTCTGTCGACGACGCCAACCCTCTGGTGGCTCAGCATGGTCGGCCAGCGCTGCCACCACTCATCCGCGTATCAAGCATGAAGGAACAGCACCAGCAGCCATCCAGCACCAACACCGCCTATTTCCCACCACTGCCGCATCGCGCACGCATCCTGCCACCAACACCAGCAACTACCCTGGCAATCAACACAGCATACAGGGCCGAGTCTAGCCCTACTTTCAGCGCTCCGCCAGCACTCGCCGGCACCAGCGCAGGCTCTGCGGATTCCGCTGCTGCCCAATGCATGGTGCCCGGTTTGAAGCGGAAGCGCGCAGACGCAGCGGATCTCAGCATGCCCGAAAATGAGAGCCGGCTGATAATCGAGCATGGGCATGGCGAGCATGCTCGCGCACTTACCGACAGCCTGATAGACATGGACAAGGTAATGAGGATGCTGTCGAATATGGATGCCGCGCACACACGGGTGGATCCGAAGCTGCAGGCGCTGCTCGAATTGGTCACCAGGCAGGCAGCATCCGTCCGCCTAGCCACAGGCGCCTCTGGCGAGCAGTAAATAGCCCTTCACACTACGTAGCTGGAGAGTATGAGTGTTCTGCTTGTTATAACAAAAACATGTCTGAGGCAAATAGCTACTGCCAGTCTAGGCGAGCTTGCTGGCTGCTGCGTCGATGTGAGTGGCGAGGGTGATGTCACGCTCGGACAGGCCCTGGCAGTCGTGTGTGGCCAGGGTGATTTCGACCCTGTTGTAGACGTTGAACCACTCCGGGTGGTGGTCCATCTTCTCGGCCTTCAGGGCCACCGACGTCATGAAAGCAAAGGCCTGGTTAAAGTCCGCAAAGTTGAACGTCTTGTTTATAGCGTCGCGGTTGTCAACAAGAGCCCAGCCGCCCTCGCTCAGCAGAGGGGCAAGTTTCTGTGCGCGCTCTTCAGTTGTAAGCTTGGCCATTGTAGAATAGCGGTGGTTAAGTCGGCGTCTGGAGATATTGGAAAAGCTGCAGGGAAGAGAGGAGAAGGGCTGTGTCAGCGACCCCCGCAAGAGAGCGTGCTTAAAGCGCGGCGCAAGCCTTGTGGCCATCATGGCGGCCATAGTCGTTTGAAAACCACCAACCGTGGGAAGCATTACACGCCGATGAGCAGGCTGCAAAAGGCAAGAAGGAGGGAAGTCGTAGCACAAAGAAACAAGGATGCGCGACGGCTCCGCTTGCTGTCTAGAAAGCCAAAAAAAAAAAAAAACAGCGCAAAATGCAATGATGGGTCCATGCATCGTCAGGAGAAAACAAGGCTTCTGTTTATTCAAAGGCCAGCAGCGAGCGGTTTCTAGCAGACAGCTACACCTTGATGCCATGGTGCTGGGCCACCTGGGGATGGAACTTTTTGATTCCGTCGACGTGTCCTTGGGCAAGCAGCGTGGCCGGGCTCTCCAGCAGCTCACCCGCGACCTTTGCGATGTCATTCGCAGTGATGGCCTCGATGTGGCTGACCATTGTCTCCGCTGGGATCTTGTACCCGGAGATCTGGATCTGGCGGCCCAGGTCCTCGAGCTGCACCATGCGGCTCTCCAGGTTCATCAGCAGATTGCTCTTGAGCTGGTTCTTTGCGCGCCTGACCTCAAGGCTGGATGGGCCCTCCTGTGAGGCAAACGGCCGGCGCAAGGAAGAGCGTGGCGAAACACGGGACTTGCCCGATGCCACAGCCTCGAGCTCGGTGGCAATGACGTCAAAGAGCGCATGCTCGTTCTGCGGGCCGCAGGACGCAGAGATGCCAAACAGACCCGTGTCGGTGTAGCAGTGGTGGAATGCCACGCAGGACTCAATCCACGCATGCTGGTTGAGGACACGTGTGTACAGACGCGAGTACATGCCCTTGCCCGGGCCGCCCGCTGAGAACGAGCCGCCGCCGCCAAGCAGCATCTGGAGCGTGGCATAGGCATACAGCCGGTGCTCGTCTGCGATGCCAGCGCTCTTGAATCCAAGGTAAACTTGGGTAAACTCCATGTCGGGCTTTGACTCGAACCATGTGCCGCCAGTGTAAACCGCCTTGCCCCCAGGAATCGCTACTCTGCTGCTGGTGGTGCTGCTGTTGCTGCCTCCAGCTCCCAGGATCTTGTTCAGCCATGTCCTGTTGCCGGCCGCATCAGCAGCAGCCTCAGTTGCCTCCACGGGCGCTGCCGAGGGAGCGAGATCAGCAAAGCCGTTCTCGTCGCACAGACGAACAAGCTCTTCATGGTCCATGCCCACTGCCGCGACAACCATGCGCTCCGGGCTGTACCACGCCCTGTGGTACTTGGCAAGCGACTCGGGCGTAGCAGCATTCAACTGCTGGATCGGGCACAGCAGCGGGTTGCCCAGTGTGCCTGTCTGGAACGCAATCTCATGCAGCTTCTCTGGCAAAAACATCTCCGGCTTCGACTCCACATCCTGCAGCTCCCAAGGAACAGCCGCCTGCAGCTCCTGCACATCCTCGGGCAAGAACTTGGGGCGCAGCGTTGTGTCCGCCAGCAGCTTCAGCGCGGTAGGCACGTCGTGGGGGAACACGGCCGCCTGGTACATGATGCATTCGCGAGACGACGAGCTCATGACGCTGCCGCCCAGCTTTTCGATCATTGCCAAGGACTCGGCAGTTGTAAACCGCTCCGAGTTGCGGAACGCCAGGCGATCCAGCAAGTGCGCGTATCCAGAAGTAAGGCTGTTCTCGTAGCGCGAGCCGGCATCAACGTACACGCCGACTGCCGTGAAGTGGCCAGGGCTGCGCTCCGACGCCACTCGGAGTCCGTTGGGAAGCGTTGTGATGTATGTCTGGCCGTCGGCCGAGATGTCCGTTCTGCGCTGCGTCTTTGAATTCAGCGGAATGCTGGCCTCTGCTTGCCCTGCAGACGCACTAGTGGTGGTCGTTGATTTGAACCTTGCGCTCATAATGCGCAGGCTGCCGAGGCCGCGAGTTCTCAGAGTGCCTCTCAGTAACGCCGACATTGATGCTTATTCGTGCCAGAGCCACTCTAGCTTTTTGGTCTATGCAAAATAAAGTCTATGAAAGGGAGCCGCAAGCACGTAAAGCAGCAAGAGGAGGTAGACAAGAAACGCGAGGGAAAAGCAGCCAAGAAAAAAAGACCGCAAGGGCGGCAGCGGGTGCTGCTGATCACCCAATGAGGGCCGAGGCGTGTGGCTTTTAGTAAGCTGTCAGCCGGGCAGCGGCGCTCTTGTAAAACTCTGTGCGCGGTGGGTTTGCAGCTTCGCGCTGAACAGCCAGGAACGCCAAGGCAGGCTTGTTTTCTACGCGCTGCTGAGCAGCCTCTTGACAGCCTCAGCGACCTTGCTCTTCGGCGCCTGCGCCGGGCTGATATCCACCTCGCGCATAACGGCGCCCATTGCCTTGACTCCGCTAACGCCCAGGCGGTCGATGACCTGCTTGACCTGGACCTCGATCTGCTCGCTAGTGAGCTGCTCTGGCAGGTAGGTGTTCAGGATGCTGACCTCTGCCTCCTCCGCCTTGGCCAGATCCTCGCGACCGCCCTCTGTGTACGACTGAATCGAATCGTGGCGCTGCTTGATCGCCCTCTGGATGACAGAGGCAACGTCAGCATCAGACTCCCTCGAGAAGGTCGAGCCCGCAGAGGGGCTCTTCTCTGCGTACAGGATGTCCGAGAGGACGCACTTGATTACAGCCAGTCTGTCCTTCTCCTTGGCCTTCATCGCTGCTTTCAGATCAGCCTTCAAGCGTGCGTGGATAGTGGTGGCCTGCGTGTCTGCCGCGGCTGTGTACTGCCGTGCTGCTGCCATACGCGCGGCTGGGAGAGCCCAGCGCTGGATACTCTGACGGAACATCATGGCGCTCTACAGTGCTTCTATTAAGGCGTGCTAATGAAACAGACAAGACAAAAAGGCGGGAAACCAGAGATGCAGAAGAGCAAAAAGTAATAATAAAAAAAGGAAAGAAGCACTGAGGCGTGCATAATCCCAGCAGCTTCTTTTGTGGCGACGATTAAGCGCCCACGCAACTTGGCGCTGGGGACAGGGGGCTGTGGGCCTGGTTGCCAGATAGCGCCCCTTTCGCTCGCTGTGGTCTTTGGGTCTTGCTACTCAATGTGGAAGCGCGATGCTAGAATGCTCTGCTGCTCCCCTTCTCCTTGGATCCGCCAAGGCGAGTACACTGCAACATCAACCGGCTCAGCGCCTAGCGAAAGTGGGCTGTTAGATACGGATGCCAGCGAATGCAGCCTATCAATCATCCGCTCAGCGACCTGTGGAAGGGCATCCATGCACACGGCAAAGGACAGCAGTGCAGTGAGGGGCGTTCCCAAGCACAGCTGCGTGCCATTCCCGTCGTCCGCTGCCGTGGCTTCAATAACCTCCGCCTTTGTGCAGTATAGGTGTGGCCGAACAATGTGCTGGACACTAGACACACGGAGCCTCAGACCGGGCTGCGGCCGGTGGCATAATAGAGCTGGCGAGGGCTCCACGCTCAAGCAATGCCACCACACACAGTATTCCGATATCGCCTGTGTGGCAATCTGTCTGAACTCGGCCATGGCTCTGCTCTCCTTGCGCAGTCTTTTTGTCGGTGTCTGCTGAGTAGGCGTGGGCTGCGTTTGCGACAGCAGCGCCATGCTGGAAATCTCTGGTCTCTGGCTAAGCAGCGGGCGCTTAATCTGAGCGCTTTTCGAAACGGCGCTTTGTCGATACGACGACATGGGGCGCCACGGAGAATTCGGCTGTGATAGCGCACTATTCCCATTCGACACCTGCTGTTGTTGGTGCTGCTTTCTCTGTTGGGTCGGGGTTAGCAACGTAGGATATTGGGGCGGCAATGCAGTCCTTCGAGGGGTACACGGCGATGACATCTCCAAGTGTGTGCTCCGAGCAGGCAGGTTTGTGTGGTCGCGAATGTACGACAGAGGCACTCTCACTGGCAAGTCAGCAGCAGCTCTCGAGTCCATCTGATCTGCCAGGCGTGGCGACTGCTCAGACCAGTTCTGTGCACAAGGCGCCGTGCCTTGCTGCGTCGGTGGACCCCACATCTCAGACACTCCGCTGCTTCTGCTGGCAGCCGTTCCAAGGCTGAGCATCGGGCTGGACGCCGTCAGCGGCGTTGAGAAAGTGGCCGCGATATAATCTGTCTTGCTCGCTGGTGTAATTCTGTTGTCAAAGTCTCCATCTGCGATGCCAGAGGCCAGCCTCGCCATTAGCTCGTCGTCCTCGATGGACTCTGCGCGGTCTATGTGTCGCCGAGACGCTCGCTGGCTCGATGGCGGCCGCTGCGATAGGCGGAAGCTTACCTGCGACAGGGGCTGAAGCGTGGGGTTCAAATGCGTTCCGCTCATTTGAAGGCAGGGATGCAATATATGGCGTGGCGGCTAGAGCCGTGTGCTCTGCAAGCAAATGGGGGAGAAGAGCGGGGAATGCAGCTGGAATGAAGAGCAAAGGCGGCCTTCCCACTGACGCGAAAACGCCAGGGATGGAGGAAGGCTGCGCAGCCAGAATGAAACGCCACCAGTGTTTTCAAGGGGATGCAGGTGGCACAGGGGACATGTCCGCACGTCCTCTTGGCGCGCCAAGAGGGATGAGGGGTGCAGCAGCTGGGCGCCCAAGCACACCAGAGCGGTGATGTAACGTGTGGTTTCTGTTGCGCCAAGAACGGGCAATGCATATTTAACGTCCCCTCCTCTTCCACCCCTCACTTCCGCCGCTGCAAGCTACCTTTTTTCTCCTTCTTTACTGCCTTTTTCTTCTCTCGCCCCGCGCTTCTTCTGCTTTTTGCTTTTCTTTGTTACATTCACACGAGCTGCCTTTCAACAAGACAATGTCCGGGCGTGGCTACGAAGCAGTTGGCGACGGCAACATTGGGGTCGAATCTGAGGCAATCTCGCCTTCCCACGGCAACAGCAACATCAACGACAGCGTCGGGTACGAGACAACGATCCCCATCCACCCAAAAATCCTTGCGCCGCTGAGCTACATCCTCCCAGTCATTGCCGGCCTCATTGTCATCCTCCTTGAGCGCCGCAACACCTACGTCCGGCTCCACGCGTGGCAGTCGACGGTTCTCTCGCTTATTGTGTACATCAGCTCGGTCTTCTTCTTCTGGCTCCGCCCTGTTGCTGGACTTATCCACCTTGCCGGCTTTTTCGCTGCCATTCTGTGCATGTTCCGCGCGTGGAAGGACGCCGAGACCCTGACGTTCTTCAAGCTCGGATTCATCGGCGATTTCGCGGAGCGCCAGGTCCTTGGCACCACTGTCCTCCCCTTTTAAGTGCCTTCCAGGCAGAAAGATTCGCCGGTGGTTTCTGCTATTTTCTTTTCACGTACCTACCGTTTCCACTCCTACTTACTGCAGCCCCTTTTCTCTTTCGGTGCTGCTGCTGCTTCCTTGTGTGCGCTTGTGCCAGCCGTGTTTAATAGAATGAGCGATATTCTTGCTGAAAATATGCACTTCTTGGTGCTTGATTTCGCGGCTGTTTGCGAAAGGTAGCGGAGAGCATTCTGGAGCTCCTGCTGCGTCTCTGAGCCATGATGTTCACGAGCCGCTGTGGCCCTCCGGAAAAGCCCAGAGTTCCTGGGAAAGCGCTGCGGGTGAAACCACAAGTGTGCATGTGACTGGTGTTTTGAAGATCTGGACAGGCTTGCGCGGGGGCGCAGGGCTGCAGAACGGCCACGCGGCACACCCGCAACCCGACACTGAGGGCCGCGCGCGTATTATGTAACGGGCCTGCCTTTTGAGTCAGTCGACAGCACACCAGCAGCCCCCGATCCTTGCTTTCGGCGTCAGTCACGGGGCCGCTCTTGCTATAAAGAGGCCATAAAAGGCGCTGCTGGGTCCAAGGAACACGCAGCCTTTTTCTTCTTGACAGCAGAGCCCATCTGACAACTCTTGGTTTATCGTCACCTACAGAAGCAGCCCCACATATAGCCCCCCTTATCTTTTGATCTCGCAGTTGCCCATGACAGTTCTCAGCCGCCTGGCTACCTACGTCTTTCTGCGGCCACTGCAGCTTCTCTTGTGGTCGCCGCTAAGAAGAATCGTGTATCTTTACATTCGCCTGTACAACAGGGTCCCGCAGAAGCTGCAGCTTGCCAGGAAACTCGCAGCCAAGAGCGACACGTCCTTGGACAACTATGGCCCGGTTCAGTTGCTCTCTGCAACCGAGCTTGCCCGCAGGATCCGCTCAGGAAAGCTCTCCTCTGTGGCTGTTGTGAACACCTACATCGAGCGCATCAAGCAGGTCAACCCCTTGATCAACGCCGTCGTTGCTGACCGATTTGAAGATGCACTGGCTGAAGCACGTCTGGTTGACCAGATGATAGCCAGCGGCGACATTCCCGACGAGTGCAGCCTTGAAAAGAAGCCGTTCCTTGGCGTGCCTGTGACCATCAAGGAGTCCAATGCTGTCAAGGGCATGCCCAACACCCACGGGCTTGCCTGGCGCAAGGACAAGTTCAGCCATGCAGGCGAGCACTCTGAAGCAGTCGGACGGCTGGTGGCCTCCGGTCTGATTGTGCTCGGTGTCACCAACATCCCTGAACTGCTGATGGCCTGGGAGAGCGACAACACGCTCTATGGCCGCTCGTTCAACCCCTATGACTTGAGCCTAAACACGGGCGGCAGCTCTTCTGGCGAGGGAGCAATACTTGGCGCTGGCGGATCAGTCATTGGGCTTGGGTCGGACATTGGCGGCAGCATCCGTATGCCTGCATTCTTCTGCGGCGTGTTTGGCCACAAGACCACTGCTGAGTGGATCCCCAGAGACCCGCCATCAATTTTGGGACACAACAACGAGGAGGTCTATGCATGCGCTACATTCGGCCCCCTATGCCGCTACGCCGAGGACATTGCTCCATTCGTTAGTGTGCTTATTGGCCGCGAGCTTGGAGACCCCCTGGCGGTGGATCTGCGCAAGCTTCGCGTAGTCGCCGTTCCCGATGGCCTTGGGTTCCAGCCATTTGTGCCTTCGGTGCAGCCTGATATCCGCGATGCCATCGTTACTGCTGCGAACTACCTTGGCCAGCAGGTTGTTGGACACGGCAACGTGTTCTTCAGCAAGTCCCTCACTGGATCGGATCAGGTCGTTTACTGGTACTCGCCATACATCACTACGGGCGAGGTGCCATATGCAAACAAGCTCGGAGGCGAGAATCTGCCCGCCTTTAGCGTGGCAAGGGAGCTTATTCCATTCATGTGTGGCCGGTCTGGCTTCACTGGAAATGCGTTCAATCTCATGCTGATGAATGCAATCGCAGGGAAGGCTACCCGCAGCGACATTGCGCCTTGTCTTGACAAAATGCGCGCACATGTTTATGAGCTGCTTGGCGAGAACGGCGTGCTGCTGTTCCCGCCACATCCAACAACAGCCCAGCCCCATGGCGTCTCATACTTCAACAATGTGAGTTTTATCTACACAGGCATGTTCAACATCTTGGGACTCCCTGTCACCCAGGTCCCTTTGGGCCTCAACAAGGACGGCATGCCGCTCGGTGTCCAGGTTGTTGCTCGCAAGGGCGAGGACCTGAAGGCCATTGCTGTTGCTCTGCAGCTCGAGAAGAGGTTTGGCGGCTGGATTCCCCCTCGCCGCTTCGGTGCCCCCGTTACAGAAAAGGAGGCCGAGCAGCTCTACATTCACAAGTGACCTCTTCATTTTCCTGCAGCACACTCTGGCTTCAGATGTGCTTTTCTCTGATCTGTGTTCCATCTTATACATGTCTACACATTATTTTGAACACATGGGACCCGAAAAGTACGATGGCAGTGGGCCTGTCTATCTTGCATTGTGCTCGCTGCCTGCTCTGTGCTTGACCCACCCGTCTGCGCCAACAGATGTCCACATGGACTGGTTTCTTTGGCGCTCGTTTCTTGAAATGGCCCCTTTCCAGGTAACGGCGTTGTCATAGTTGCTTGAGTGCACCAGCGTCAGTGGCGATCTCAATGGCTGCGGCCACATGTAGTCGGCACTTTCCATATCAGTGCTGCCTTTTGGTTGGCGGGCATCCGCGTGCAGTCGCTTGAAAAGCGCCTTCCACTTTGCCACAATTCGCTTAGAGCTGTCTTGCTCGTCACGGCCACTCTTGCCACTACCAGCGGTGCTGCTGCTGTCTCTGCCTCTGCAAGCGGTGCTGCTGCTGTTTCTGCCTCTGCAAGCGGTGCTGCTGGACGTGGCTTCTGAGCAAGCGAGCGTGCAGCTAGAGTCTGATGTCGCTGTTGGATGTGAGAGCTGCTCGGACAGCGTATTCAATCTGCTGTTACTGTCACTGGGCAGTACACTACAGCTGCCATCGAGGGCATCCTCTGGTACAACCAGCGTACTAGAGTGCGCTGCATATCCATTGTACATCTCCCGTATTCTGACTGCCGGATTGGGCACTGCTTTTACGTTAGTGTGTGTAGAGTAGCCAGGTACTCTTGGTGCTGTGTGCTGTGGGAGAGTCTTGCATCTCATTTTATCCGCTGTCCCGTCTCTTAGGCGATATCCCCAAGCTGAATAGCTGGTGAACTCTGATGTCGAGGCCAAGCTGGAGGGCGCCCGCCGCGCTGGCGAGCAAAGAGATTCAGCGTAGCAGTATCCAGACATCCTCCACTCATCCGATATATAGTATACACAAGAGCACAAACGACGAAAAGGAGGTGGATTAGACGCACAGATGTGAGAGCCAGAACAAAAGACGCCTGAAAATGCCAATTAGCCACTAGGGATGCAAAATACAGTAGAGATAGGGGAATTGGGGTCCAGGAACAGGAGGTGAGGCTAAGGTGTTATCTAATGGCTAGCCACAGCGTCAAGCGCCAGGGAATAAAATTAAAGGCAGAATAGGCCATTGAGCAATCCTGGCCATGTCAGTGCAAGTCACAGCAAGGCGGGTGATTGAGCACACGCTCTCCCTCGCCTATTAGTTCTCCCTCACCCATTGGCAGCGAAGAGTGAGGACAGAAAGAGCCCCAACCACAATCTCCGACACGCTCCACTTCAGTTGTGGTAACCATTTTTTTCAGGTGTATAGTAATATTTCATTTCTGCTATAGCCACGTATCACCGTGGCAGACATCCATGACGTATGGTGGTTCTATTATAGAAATCCCTTTTTGCCACTTGATGACGGCCCCGAGCTACTTTTGGCAGTGCGGCAGTTACGTAGCAATACTGAGCGGTGCACAGGGCAGTATATTAGCCGACATAGAAAAAGATGCAACGAGCATACACCGCCTATCAAAGGCAGCGTTTACTGTTGATACTAGTACTGCCTACTACCATGGCTATTGTTTTCATTATTGGTGCAACTGCTGCTGCTGCTGTAGCTGCTGTTGGCGCTTCCTTTTGGCAGAATCCTTCAGCTTTTCCCAGCGGTCTCGGTATTTGGCCATCTGCGCCTTCTGCTTCGAATTTTCGATTTGCAGTACCTGCAGCTGCGATTCAAGTTGCCGTACTTGAGCATCAGTCGCTGCTGCGTGGGTGGCTGGCGGAGCCATTGCTCGCCTTGGGCTTGGCCCCTGCTCGTGAACACGCGGCAGCGAGACCGCGTTGGCATGTCTGTGGAACTCCTCCCGGAAGTTAAGAATGCTGCTTTTCAGCATGCTGTTTTCCTGTGCTGCCGACTCGAGAGTCCGAACTCGTTCCCTCAAGTGCATAACAAGGTCGCGCAGTCGTTGGTTCTCTGCCAAAAGCGCTGCCATGCTGGCACTGTGCTTGTCCCTGGAACTGTTGCCATTGCTGCTTCCATGGCCAGTATCTGCCGCCTGCCCTTGCAACACCCCCGCTGGTGGTGCCAGGCTCTCTACAGTATTTGTTTGCGGCGGCAGCTGCTCCGCATCTGATGTCTCGTCAACTTCGTCGAGCACTTGCAGCGGTGACATCGTTTTCGGCGTGGCTGCAGCCGATGCATACATGCTTGAGGACTGCTCCGGGTTTGGCCCAACAAAGTAAAACGACTCCATCACGCTCCGAGTAGATGCCGAAGCATCCAGCTCTTTGTTCCCCACGCTTCTACCGCTAGGCGGTACAGTCGGCCGTGTGAATGCGGCTGGGTTAGCCAGCCAGTTCTGCATGTACTGCCAGAAATCCTCAAACTCGCGCTCTTCTTGTGCACTTGAGCCTCGGGCAGCAGTGTCGGTTGTTGAGCTGTTTGGCGCAACCTTGTCTGCAGCAGCCACTCTGCTGTCTTTCGGTGGCCCACCTGTGGTGCTGCTGGGCTCTCCAGCATCGCTGCTGTTCTGCTGCCGCTCTCCCTCACGCTCGCAGTATTCGGCCCACCGGGCATGCTTGTTTGTCAGTGATGAAATTGTCAGCGTGGCCACTGGATCAAATTCAAAGTCGTCCACTTTCCGGTACGCCTCTGACGCCTGTCTGTGCAGCTTCGCTGCCTCGTCCCAGTTCCGCTCGCTCTCTTGCCCTGCTGCCTGCCGCGCAAGTTTGTTTGCAGCTTCCATTGGGTGTATAAAGGTGCAGTGCTGCTATGTGATGTAAATAGGGTGTCGACCAGCCTGTGGGCCTTGCAAAAGCAGCAGCCCTCATGGCTGATGGCTCTAAACCCAGCTAACTCGCATGTGTGGGATGTTTCAGGTGACCCATGCTGCTTTATTGTTCATCGACTCGGTACGGTAGCTTGAAGTAGCCAGCCGTGTACTGCTTATAGAAGCTGCGGCAGGGGTGTGCTGAGAGCAACGGGGAAGCCAAGTAGGCATGCCAAAACACGTAAGCGCTGCACAGCTCGCGACGAGCATCTGGAATGCCAACCCGAGTGCCAGCAAGCATATTGTCATGCACGTCATCCAGAAAACTCTTTAGGTGGCTATCGCGGCTGAACAGACGGCCAAAGGCAGGGCTGATGGCATGGGGCCAGGAGATGCTGTTGCGAATCAATGTACTGCATATGGCTACAGTGCAGCGACCCCTTTAGCGATCCGCTCCATCTTTTCTCTCGGCAGCTGAGCATGCAGCCCAGCAGCGGCAGGTCCGGGATAGATGGCTCTTTGTCGTTTCTTTTCCGGGACTCTTCTTTTGAAGGTATCGAAATCAGCGCACGGGTATGAGAACATGGATCCAAACTCTGCCAAGCTGGCCAGCAGTGGCAGGCACCCAACTTCAGACGAGTTATTAAGGTACAAATCAGTGGAAGCCTAAACGGGCGCTAGACAGAAAACGCTCAGAAATGCGGATTCCAATCGGACGTGTCACGCCACATGCGTGCATTGGCCTCTCGCTAGGCATCGCCATAAAAGACCTCTCTGCCGTACAGCTCGCGGCGCGCATTTGGGATCCCAAACCTGGTGCCAGCAAGCGTGTCGTCATATACGTCATCCAAGAAACTTTTCAAGTAATCGTCGCGAGTAAACAGATGGCCAAACACAGGACTCACCGAATGCAGCCAAAAGACGCTGTTGAGCACGAACGTGTTGCAAATAGCAATGATGCAGCGACCCCAGTAGTACGCCGGCCCGTTGAATCCGACCACAGTGGCCACAAGTATCGAGTACACCGTCAGGATAGACATGATTGGAAATATCATGCGGAAAATCTTGAAATGCTTCGCCACATTCCTGACCATAAAGAAGAACACCCATCCGACGATGACGTTGCCGCCGAAATACCCGTACACCCAAAAGACGTAGCTGTAGTTGTATTTGCAGGTCGGCATGTCCTTGTAAACAACGTGCATGACAGATAGGTTTCCTGGCAGTGCCTCGGCGAATATGCTGGTGAAGAGGGCTGGCAGGAATATGACCAACATGGGCCAGTACTCGGAGGCAAGCCCCCTGAGCGAGGGCGCCTGCCAGAGCGTGGCTGCCCTCTTTCTCTTGAACACGCGGTAGAACTGAATCATCCGGAAGTTGTGGCACGTAATAAACACTCCAATGCCGAATGTAATCAAGAACCATGAGCCCCAGAGCGTGCATGGTGCAAAGATGCCCGTGTACGAAGCCGAGCCACTGACCACGGACAGCGAGATGGCGAAGAGCATTATGCCTATGCCCACGGCAGCTGTCAGCCATGGGGTGATGGCTTTGATGGGCGGGTACTTCCGGCACACAAGCAGGTAGGTGGATATAGGAATGTTTGTCAGCACAACAGCAATTTGAAGATAGAAGAACACATGATCAGACGTGTTCAGCTCTGTAAACACAACGCCGTAGTCGACAGAGTTGGATGACATTTTCGCGTGTATGAGGGCTATATTGACAGCGGGAGGAGGGGTAAATGGACAATGAAATAACAGCAACTGCAACAATAACAATAGTAATATAGATGGATGCCAGAGAGAGAACCAGAGATGAGGACATGGAAGTACAGGCGATTAGAGTTGAAATGACGCCTCATGAGAAACGGCGACTAGGGCGGCGTTTGTCAGCGACATGCGTTGGTCCTCTCTTTCTTCTCTTTCTTCTCTCCCTCTCCCTCCCCAAACAGCATGGACTGAGTTTGCATTAGCGGGCAGACGGTGCATGCTCCTCTGCTCAGATGACAAGTATTTGTTGCAGCGGGCTGCTTTCGCCAGACCTGTGCATTGAGCGCCATGCATGGATATTTAGCGCAAAACAGAATACAGAGCCGCTGCTTTAGGGACCAGATTAAAAGTTGCTGGCCACATACATGATGCAAGCAGGCGCAAGCGTGCATGAGCCTGAGCTGGATGTATATTTAGCATGCATATTTTGCTGGGAACACGGACATAGTAGCTACCACAGCGTTTGATCGCCATGAGCTGCATATTGCATTGAGGATTCAGCAGATAGCTCCGAGTGAGCTGCCTGCCTTCTATCTTGCGGATAGCGCAGAGCCACCGGCAGTCAGCCGGTACTAGTTCCTCAGGCCATAGAGGAGGCGGTCAGGCGCAGCACTGCAGCACAGCACTCGGCGTCCCATGCAAACGCGTTGCAAAGGCAGGCAGCAATGCCCTCGCTTTATTTCTAACATCACACTTGTTTCCAACTGCCAAATACACGACCCGCACTCTCATTTGCTGGTATGCGTAGATCTACCAAGCCTAGTGCGCCCTTTTCTGTAGATTGGCAAAGGCGCGGCCTTGCTTGCTGTTTCCAACAAGCCTGTCAATGCACCCCTTGGTAGGCTTGTCCTTGCAGGCACCGACGATGTACAGGTCCTTGCCATTGGGGCCGGCAAATTCCAGATTCGTAACCTCGGCGATGCTAGCAAGCTCGATGTAGGCCAGGAGCTCTCCTCCGGGAGAGATCTTTGCTACCTTTCCGGCACCCCAGCGAGCCACATACAGGTTGCCCTGGACATCGGTGCGCATGCCATCGACGTCGTTCGATGCTGAGTTGTCAAGCTTGCCAAAGTCGACGAACAGGCGCTTGTTGCTCACTGTGCCCTTTTCCGCGTCCAGGTCAAAGACGTGGATGACGTTGGAGACAACCTTGCCGCCCTTGTTGATGGCCTCCGAGAGATACAGCAGCTTCTCGTCAGGGCTCACCTCGATGCCATTTGTGCGGTAGAAGGATCCTAGCTTGGTGGCAACGCCCTTCTGGTCGCAAGTCCACATGTCGCCATCACCAATGACAGAGTCTGGGGTGAAGCGCATGCCCGACAAGAACAGGCGGCCAGTGGTGTGTGCAATGGCCAAGTCGTTGGGCTGCAGAATATTGGCGTCCTCACAGAAGGTCTCGGAATGGAAGAACTGGCCCTTGTTCCCAGGGTCCCTCAAGCGCACAACACGGTGGTTGGTGACGTCGCCCAAGTAAGCCTCCTGGACGCCATTGCGGTCGATGTTGAAGCGGATGGCGTTGAACCACGAGTTGGTTTTCACCTTGTCGGCGAATAGCACAGCCTGCGAACTGTAAGCGCGACCAGTGGCTGCCTTGTTGTCGTTGAAATCCACAGCATAAAAGTTGCCTTGCCTATCGACGCCCGCTCCCTCGATAAAGGCGCCGAACTTGGTGGTATTCGCCGTGAGGTAGGGCTTGGCATGGTACACACGAACTGGCGCCTTGTCCTTGTGGCCATTGCTGCCGTCATTGGCGGCGGTCGTGGTGGTGGTGGCGGCGGCGGCGAGAGCAGCGGCAAGAATAGTAGAGAGGACTAGAGCAGCCTTCATTGGGGTTTGCAGCGTTTTTGCTGGTGGGAAAGGGGAGGGGAGGGGAGGGGAGGGGAGATGGGGGTGCTGTGATAGAAGAGACACGGGTGAGCGATGCCAAAAATGCAAAAGTGGATAGGGTGGATGACCGAGTTTAAATGAGAAGCCCGATGCAAAATGCAGATGCTGAAGGAGAGCACGGCAAGCCACAGCGAGCACGGTGGACTCAACTGCTTGCCCTGTGCTGAGCTTGCTTGTATGGGAGCGATCAACCCGTGTGCCTCCCCGCACCCAGAGCCTGCTCTAGACAGACACGCGTTTTCTATAGAACCCTTCTCACCAGAGCTCGGCATCCTTACCATCTTATCAGCGTCATTATTGGCCGCGCATCGGCCAATTTTCGCCGTGTTTGTTCCGGCTGGTTGAACAAAGGGCTGGATGAGAGAGATAGCGGCACTCTTCGCACGCTGCTCATGTCGATTTGCTTGTATATAAAACCTGTTTACACATGGAAAAGCACTGGGAGAGGGAATGAAACAGTGAGGGCAGCAAGTGCAAAAGAAACGTACTGGGAAATGAGGTGGATATTAGACGTGGCGGAGGTACGGTATGCTTTCCTTTTTGCGAGTCTACACAGCAGTTTCGAGCGGCATTCTGCCGGGGGCCTTTGAGTGCTGGTGCCCAAAGCTCTGCTGGAACACCTGGAGCGCTGGCTGGAAGAGAGCAGGCTCGCCCGAGTTGGAGTAAAAGTGCTCCAGCTGATGAGCCCACTGAGAGAGCATGTCGCGGCCAACAAGATGGCCCTCCTCAGTCCACCGCGCCGTAGCGATGATAGCACGGAGCCAGCCATCGGCAAGCTGGCGCAGGGTGTCGCGCCTAATCTCGTTATTCTCCTTCTTGTCCCACTTGGGCATACGCATAGCCACGTCTGTGGCCTGCGCCAGCAGGTCGAACCACTCCGCCGGGTGGGCAAGCGCATTGGCACCAGCCTGCTGCTCGGAGCCAGCACGGTTGCTGGCAAGGCCGTAGTGCGTGAAGTGATCCAAATACATGACGATCGTGTCTCGGAGCTCCTCCAGTGCGGGCTTGACCCTGTGATACGTGTAGTCATCTGACGCCGGTCCAGACTTGTTGTATGGGAAGGCTGCCAGCAGTCTGCGCTCGAGGCGCACAAGCTGGCTGCACGCCGAGTTGACTGTGGGCTTGGGAACCATCTGGCGGACCTGGGCCGCCAGATGCGGGTTCTGAGCTATCAGTGCGTCAAGGAGCGAGCGCAGATCCTTGTCCTCAAGCGGCTCTACGTGCAGAAAGAAAGAAAAGAAAAAGGCCGTCAGCAATAGCAAGCAAAGCAAAAAAAAAAACAATTTTCTTAGCACTCTTGCGCATGCCTATTTTCCGAGTGAGAACAAGAACAAAACAGACAGCGCAGAATGTGGCATCCACCTACCCAGCAGCTTGTCCAGCGACACCTCGTTGGGAGCTGCTGCATCCATACGTGTGCGCTTGCGCCCATCCATGCCGCTTCCCGTGTGGCCACTGCCGCTGCTGTGTGTGCGAGCACTGTTGTGGTAGTTGCTGTGGCGTCTGCTAAACGGCGACGAGCTGTTAATAACCGCGGCAACTGGGTTCTCGCTCTCCACAGCATAGCGACGGGGCTCAGCCAGCGCGCGTATTCTGCGGCCAGTGGGCTCCGGTGTAGGCGACGAGCTATCCATGCTCTCATCCTCGCTGCTAGCCTTTCTCTTCTGTCTGCGGCTAATTTGCTCGTCAGCCAATTGCGAATCCAGCGCTTGCTGGGCATTGGCTACAGACATTCCAGACATTCCAGACATTCCTGGTGCCTGGCCAAAGCCCATTTCAAACCCGATTCCCGTGTTTATGTGCAGAGGAGGCCGAGCAGCCCCCCATGCAGTGCCCGTGAAGCCTGCATTCGAGCTGAATGTTGCTGCCAATGCAGACGCCTTCCACTGTCCCTGCTGCGACATTGCTTTGTATGGCCGTGGGATTCGACAAAAGGATCAGAGATTCTGGCAACAAAAGAAGCCGCGTATGTGTACACAGGGTAATAGAATATGAATGTGTGTGGGAAAGCAGGGGCAATATAAATGTAAAAGAACAGCAAATACAACAGAATGAAGAGAAAAATAAATAACAAGCAAAGCTGGGCAGATTCTCCTTTGACACGCAAGCAGAGGAGAGAAGGGAGTCCAGCTGCCGCAAGACACTCGGCACTTGTCTCCCCTGCCGCCCTCTCCCCCAGCCGAGGGAAAAGAAAACGCCGCCGCAGATGGGGGATTGGGCCATTTTCCTTGCTGCGTCCCATCCACCCAACGGAGGCGTGGTGGTAGCAAATTGCCAGCCATCAATCAAAACCACCTCATCCACTAGGGCGACCATCATTCGTCGCACCATTCGTCATCATTCGCGGGCGAGCGTGCGTGCCTGGAGAGCGCGCAAGCTGCTGGAATTATTGCGACTATTATTAGTGATGTACGTGTGTGTATGCAGGCTATTGCTCTGAAGCGCCCTCCAGCTATTTCTAGCAGCAGCTATCCATGGCCTGCCTGGCCCTATCGAGGCGGCCGTGTGCGCCATCCCGGTCGCCAGAGAAGCCGTCATCAGTGGCTGCTTCATCGGGCAACGCTGTTGCAGCAGCCACTCCAGCAGTCTTGAGCGGCGTGCTGCTGCCGCTGCTTGTCGGGAGCAAGGTGTGTGCACCGCTGGTGGTCTCGCTGAGATAATACTGGCGGTGGATCCAGAAAATAAGCGCCGTGGCCATGCCAACCAAGAAGCCAAGGCCATCGTGCGAGAAGCCGACCAGTGCAGCTGCGGTAGACAAAACAATGACAAAGTCCCTGCGGCGACGCGACTCGTCCTCTGGGTGCAGAGTGAAGTTACGAGCAACCAGGCCAAGCTCAATTGAGGCGGTGAACATCATTACACCCAGGAAGGATTTGGGGAACCATTTGAGGATGGTCAACAGAGACTCTCCAAACACGACACCGATGATGATTTTGATGGTGCCCAGGAAGTACAAGGAGAGCTCTGTGCGTGCGCCGAAGAAGTACTGTCCAGCCAGGCCGCCGCTTCCGTGGCAGAACGGCATGGACCCCAAGAAGCACCCGACCAAGTTCATCACCCCAATAGATGTTGTGATGTGTGACATGGACGGGTTGTAGCCAGGGAACAGGTCGCGCGACAGCGCAGCCAGGGCGACAACAGAGTTTAGCAGCGTCAGCGGGAGCTGGCCAAGCCCAGCACTGAGGAACCCAGTGCGGAACTCCTTTGCTGTGGGCACAACAGCGTGAACAAAGTGGCCGCCAGGGTGCACCTTGTTGAACTGGTGGTGGGTGCCCGTCTGGGCCAGGGCAAAGATCACGCCGAGCATGAAGATAACCATGGCCACGGGCACGCGCCGGCGCTCGTAGACGAAAAGAACAAGAAGAAACGACGAGCATGCCCACCACAGGTTGTCGCTCCAAATGATGCTGTCGCCCCAGAACGAAGCGTTGGTCTTGACAAGCGCAACGGCCTTGCTGCAGAGCTGGAAGCATGTTCCCAGCTGGAGCCCCTTGACAACGGGCAGCGGCACAAACCGCGTAATGAGCCAGAGCAAGCGCGAGATGCCCAGGAAGAAAACGATTGCAGAGACTCCCAAGCCAGCACCCGCAAGCTCGCCTGGCGTAAACTTGTTGGTCAGCGCAATGGCTGCGATGGCTACATTCGAGGGACAGCCGTGGATCAAGGCGCAGTTGAATTGAGCAGGTGTGTCGTGGGTGCGGCATACGCATGTTAGAAGGCGGGACAGCTCTCCATGGATGCTGAAACCTAGGGCGCAGTGCCATCGTGCTGGCAGTGTGGATGTGGGCGTAGCAGTAAACAGCAAACAGAACAGGGATGTGGAAGAGCAAGATGCCTCTGAAAAGTCAATGGTAAGCGGCACTTACACTTCATTGGCTGCACGCACATGGGGATACCGTAGTAGAACCCTGTCAGTATATTCCAGAGACCGCCAAAGAACAGCGACGACGTAAGGCTAGCCGACCCCTGGACGGTGAGTGAGATGAGGATGGGGACAAGCGTGCCAATGTCTCCAAGGGATCCGCTGAACTCTCTCAACGAAAAGTGCTCGCGCATGCGCCTGGCACGCCCCTTCAAGTCCCAGCAGGGAGGAATCGGGTTTGGCAAGTCGGTGGCTTGTGCAGCCGCCCACTTGTCCTCTCTGAGAAAGTCGGCGACCTGTTGGCGAGTAGGCAGTGAGAACCGAGGCATCGCGTGCGTAGGTGCTTGCGTGTGCGGAGAAAGAAGGACAGAAATATTAATGGTGCCTCAATTGCTAAGCTAAAGATAAAGACAGGGGAGGTGTAGCAGGGGCTGGCGCTTTGTGCTGCGTTCTCGCTTGACCCAGTGACATGAGCTCCCCTTTTAAAGGCCCACCATTTCTCATGACCCACTGAACGAGCAAGAAAAAAAAAAGCGATCGACGCTGGGGCCTCCCCTTTTCCGCATTATTAAGCTGCAACGGATGGCTGAACGACTGGACCTTGCAGCCAGACGGAGAAATAAATTGGCGAGGTGACGAGTGCACCCTTCTCGCATGCATATTTGTGTGTGGGCTGCTGCTTGCCTTGTCTAACGAGTGCCACCCACAAGGACGCCTCCCTCTGAGGCACAAGCACACAGCGGCCCGAGACGATCTCCACTTGGCACAGCTGCTAGCCCGCCTACAGGATGGACGCTGATCGATGCTGCCCAGTCAACAATCGATTGGCGTTAATAGCATATATGACCGTGGCGTGCCTATTATTAATACCATCCACAGCGCCAGCCAACGTCTGGGAGAAAAGGGCGGAGGCGAAACACTAGGGTGCGTAGTTTTTGCGGCCCTTGTTCCAAGTTGCTGCAGTAGCCCAAGGGGGACAAATTGGAGGAAGCAGGCATGGGAAGTGCGCTTCATGGACCCGTAAAGAGGCTGCCGGGCTCGACATCTCGATAGTCCCCCTTCTCCATTTCTTTCAGCCAGGCAAATATCCCAGCTCTACAGACATTCATAGGATATCAATATCGCAACGGTAGACACGTATTCCTAATGCATTTTCCCACAGCCATCATCGCTCTAACAGCCGCCGCCGCCAGTGCATGGCCAGCAGCCAATATCTTTTCGGCATCGAGTAATCTCCCTGTGACGTGGGATGATGTGAAAAACCAAACAGATGCCGGAGTCCTTCGTGTGTCGAGCAGCATCGCTGTTGCATCCACAGATGGCGACTCATTCATACCATTTTCGATTCAGCCATCGCGCGTCTCCGCCATTGCCAACATCTACGCCGTCGCGTACTCTCTGGAAAACGGCTCCATCATTGCACCTGTTGGTCGAGTCAAGGCCGAGCAACTTGCGCCACTGGGCATTGGGAGAGGTGGGATGGTCAGCCTGCGCATTCCACAGCCTGCAGTCAAAGAGCTCGGATCAGCCAACGGCGTGCCTGCCGTGAGACTGGCAATACTTGCGCCTGAAGCCTCTAGTCCGGCCGCTGCCGGGAAGTGGGCATCCGACAGCGTGGTGTTTGTTCTAGGCCCAAAGCACCCAAGGACCGAAGGCCGTAAACGCAAAGCGAAGCAAGCAGAGTAGATCGCGCCTCTGATTTTGGTCCTACCTAGTGCCTTCTTTCTCTGTGAGCCGTCCCCTCATTGCTGGGTGAAATAAATAGACCTGTGGTGCGCTAGGCAGGACAAATAAGCAACCCTTGTGGAGAGGCATGATGCATATTTATAAACCAGGGTGCGGGGAGTGCAGTTCTAGTGCTGCATTCGAAAAATAGCTCTTCTACTCCAGAGCTACCCCGCATGTGCACGTACACGCTTGAGGTCGCTTGACAGTGCTGCTGCTGTGCCTAGTGGGCGGATGCTGCGGGTGTGGAGATGCGAAAGCAAGGAGAAAAACATAGGCCGGGTGTGCTAAAATAGACGCATTTCAGCAGTTTGAATCCAGACAGCCTCTGACCTCAGTGGCCGCACAGCTCAATAGTTTTCACGCACGCGCTCGCTTTTAGCTCTGCAGCGAAAGCAGGTTTCTTCAGCACTAGCATTGCTTCATTCGTTGCATGTAATACTTGACAGACACTTTGCCAATGCGAATACTCCTTGTCATAACACTGTCGTTGCTCGTCTGCCATGCTCTGTCGCAGAACGCCGGATACTCCTCCATATACCTGAAGCGCGGCACGATATTTGTCCGGCGTCGCGCGCAAATGCGCCGCCGTGCACTCAACAAGCACCCAGAGTTCCTCGCTGTCCCGCACCCTGGGCTCCTGGACAGGCGAGGCGCACAAAGTCCTAATGCCTATAGGCCAAGCACTACTCTCTTCTATGCTGGGTACATCTGGCTGGGCACGCCGCCACAAAAGTTCCTTGTCAACTTCGACAGCGGATCGTCAGATCTCTGGGTGCCCAGCGCACAATGCCAGAGCACGACGTGCCAGGCACACCACCAATTCCACGCCAGGTCAGCAAACGCCTTGGCGCAGCCAGAGATGCCTCAAGCTGGCGCCCAACCAAGAAGGACGGAGATAGAGTACGGCACAGGAACAGTGATCATAAAGCCCAACAAGGACACGCTGAGGTGGGGCACCTTCGAGACCCACAACGTCACATTTGGCGAGGCGATTCAGATGACACCAGACTTTGATGCCGAGTTCGACGGCCTTTTCGGCATGGCGTTTCCTTCGCTCTCGAGCCCCGGACTCGAGCCGCCATTCTTCACGCTGGCGCGCCAAAAAGCGATAAACGCCAACCAATTTAGCTTCACATTGGGCACCGAGGGCGGACGACTCGACTTGGGCAAGTTGCCCAGCAGCCAGGGTGATGCTGATATTACATGGATCAAACTGGCTAACCCGCAGTTCTGGGCAGTGAACATCGACAGCATCGATGTGAAGATGAACCAGGCAACGACGCTTCTAGTTGTGCCACTGGCAAAGCCGGCCAACCACATAAAGCGCCAGTCCTTGCATGTTGCCCAGGGAGAGAAGATAGCCATGCAGACACAGGGGGTCGGTCTGCTGGACTCTGGAACAACAACCATCCTTTGCCCTACAGCTGCTGCTAGCCACATCAACCGTCTCATTGGAGCCACCGACGACGGCCTGCACATCAACTGCAGCACTGCAGCCACTGGTCCCACATTCTATTTCCATATTGGTGGCGCAAAGGGTGGCGATGATAGCATTACGCTTCCGATTGAGCCCCGCCAGTATGTCCTTGGAGACGGAACCCCCGAGCACGGATGCATGTCTGCGTTCCAGCCTGGGGGGCCCAAGGGCAAGTGGATCCTTGGACTGCCGTTCTTCACCAACCGCACGATCACATTTGATGCAGACGAAAGCCGAGTTGGGTTCAGTCCACTACACCGAAACCTATCGTCGTTTATGCGGGATATCGACAGAACCGCATATAGTAGCCCTGACAGCAGCAACAAGAGCGCGGGGAGAGGTATCAAAGCAGAGGGCAAGACTGCCAAGAATTCGGCTGCAAGCGTGAGGGCTCCAGCAGCCTATAGAACACCCAAGGCAGCATACCGAAACTGGAAGAGCCTCATTATCTTTGCTCTATTTCACTTTCTCTTGTAGCTCGTAATGGAGTCTCTATCACTGTGAAGGGCAAATGCTTTGCAGAAGCGGAATGATGTAAAGTACAGAATAAGGTTAAAATATATAGGCAGTAATTCAAAATGCAGGCATGGCGATGCAGCCTGCTGGTGAGTCTGGTAGCCACAGCCTTTGTTCCCCGATATGCCAGATATTTGGCCAAGTCTAGGTGTTCCCGGGTCGCTGCCGAGATAACCGCGGATCCTCAGTGTGCTACAAGTGCAGGGCAAGGTGAAGGCGGGATATGCATGGGAGAAACAGCAAACACCACAATCCGCCGATGTTAGCTCCGCTGTAGCAGTCAGATGGCACACATACCGACACACACAGACGCACCGATGGCACTCACACACAAAGAGAAAATAACCAACTCGTGAAAATGGCATTGCACATAAGGTAGAAGTATAAAACCGACAATGGGTCTGTAGACGGGAGGCCCGGGGGCAGAAGGAGAAATGGAAGAGAGGGTACTAAGTCATATCGAAGGTGGACAAGGGCTAGCACTGTCCTTTTAGAGAGGTGGCTGTAGACTTGAGAGAAAGGACTCGTGAATAAGGGGGAGTAGAGATACATTAGGGCCGAAACTTAAGCCCAGTCGCAGTACACGGAGGCGCCAGACTGCTTGCAAACAGTGCCGCTGGCGCAGGAGCTCTGGAGCCAGGCACCGTTGTTGCAGACGCTGAAGGCAGGCGAAGACCCAGAACTAACACACAGATACTGGCCGTTGTTGGCAGCAGTGCACGCGGTGGACGTACCACTAGTGGAGGTAGGGGCAGCAGAGGACGTGGTCGAAGTAGTAGTCGCAGTCGAGGTAGTGACAGGAGCCGACGAGGTAGGAACAGTCGAGGTGGTGGTGGCAGCGGTGGTCGAGGTGGGTGCAACGGAGGTGGTCGAAGTGGTAGTAGCCTTGGTCGAGGTGGGCGCAGCCGAGGTGGTCGAGCTAGTGGCAGGAGAAGTGCCGCACTTCATGTTGCTCTTGACCCAGCTGGCGATGCTCTGGACGTAAGCCTGGTTGTTGGAGTACCACGAGGCATCCCAGAACATGATTCCGCCGAAGGTCGAGGTGTAGTTGGTGTACAACTGAGTGAGGTCGGCCTGGAGAGTCGCCAGGTCAAGGTAGCCGTTGCCAGCAGCGCCCGAGCCAGCGGGCAAGCCAACGTAGAGCTTGGAGTTGGGGTTGGGGTTGCCCTTGGTGAGCTTGTCCCAGCTGGTGTAGTCAAAGTTCCACTGGTTGTTGATGTTGGCCAGGTTGCACGGGTTGTTGTAGAACTGCACGTAGTCGTTGTCGATCCAGGAGCCCGACAGAGTGGATCCGAGGTTGCCGTCGGGGTAGACGCACTGGGGAGCAGCAGAGATGATGTACTGCTTCGAGGCACCCTGGAAGTAGGAGCGCAGCTGCGAGATGAATGCAGGGTATCCGGTGTGGTCGCCGCCCTCAATGTCGAGGTCAACGCCGTCCAAGACAGCGTCGCCGTAGGGGCGGTACTGGTGAGTGCCTCCGAGGAACATGTTCCAGACGGTGTTGGCAAATGCCTGTCCATCAGCACTGCTGCTCAGGCCGTAAGAGCCGGAAGCACCGCCCAGCGACAGAACGATCTTCTTACCAGCAGCCTGGCAAGTCTTGATATCAGTGCTGACATCGGGGCAGGTGAGAGTGTTGGTGCCCGGGAACTTGGTTTCGCAGTGGCCAGCGTGGTTCAGGACGGGCAGACCCGTGAGGTTGAAGTTGATCACGAAGGAGAGGTTGATGATGTCGAAGGTGCTGTCCTGGCAGTAGGCAGCGAGGTTCTTCTCCCAGTTGGCGGGATCGGTAAGATGAGCGCCGCCCCAGGAGTTCTGTCCCCAGTAGGTGACGACGTTGTTGGCGCAGGTCGGGTTGTAAGAGGCCGAGGCGACAGCGGCGAGGGCTGCAATGCCAGCAGCGGCGAGGATGGAGCGAGAGGCAGTCATTCTGATTAAAAGTCGGGCAGTTATTAGGTCGAGGTGGAGCGTGTGATTAGAGAGATTAGCGTGTTTAGTTCCTTGTCCAGAAGGAGTTTAAAGTATAGTGGGGGAGGGGTGGGCGGACGAACGGACTCTTGGTTGCGGGCGCAAGCGAGAGAGAGATCGGGCGGCGAAGAGGAGAAAGGTGGGGTGTTGTTTCGGTAAGGTGAGTTGGTCGTATAAACTTTTCTGCGAAGGCGAATGTCCCACACGGCTCCTTTTATACCATATCCGCGCTCCTCGGTTATGCTAGAGCTGGATGGCATGGCTGCTGCCGCTGCTGCATTCTGTCTTGTCCAACACCTTCCATTGTTTGCTCGAGATCAGCACACAAGCCCATGCACACATTGGCACCCACCGCCTCCTCAGCTGGCATGTGGCCAGGCCTGCGCTGACCGCAGAGCTGCTCTCCAAGTCCATGCCAGAAATGAGGGCCACTGGGCACTCCGAGAGATGATCGGTCACAAAGGCGCCTCTGCTGAAATTGAAAATCCCACACACCCGCCTTGTGCTGCTCTGTGTGCTGGACGGGGTGTGCCCATGATGCGGACTAATACAAACGCAGGTCAGCTGGTTACCGCTCAATTCAGCGGGCAATATACACCATGCAGGCTGGCTGCCCGCAAGGGGTTGCCGGGATGGAAAGGAGCTTCTTGCGCGTGAAACCAAGGTGCAAAGCAAGATCCGCCTCTGACAGGCATGGAGGAGAAGGCCGCTAGTTGCATCCAATTTATTTGACAGGTGCATGATCACCCTTCTCTCACCGAGACAATAAGCATATTAATGGTCCGGAGGTGGCAACCATGAAGTTGTATAGGGCCTGATTAGGGTGCATCCAAAGAGGTAGAAAAAGGCGGCTGTGTGCACTGCACTTTGGAAATCCACATACTCCAAGAGGCAAACACATTGGCAGATGTGTCTGGGAGCGGGTTGAACGAGCCATGATTTTTTCCTTTTGGGGTCTATGTGGACCACGAGCACAAGGGGGAGATTTGCTTCGGGCTGATTTGAAGGCTTTCGGACCGACAACAGCTGCAACCATCAACCTTGTTTGCCTTCTGCTCTTTTTTGGACCAGCTGGAAAATCGATTTTCTACAAACCACAATGCCTGGAATGCGATGCCGCTGCCACTCTGCTTCCGGCCTTCCCACTGCCTGTCGATATGCCTGCTTTGGGCGAGCTTTGGCCACACCTTTGCTTGCTACAGCAGCTATCGCAGGAAATCTATGCAGCGTGTTTCCCCGCCTCATAGCTGGCGATTAAATGTGGCAGATGACAAGCGTTTCAAGCACATGGAGTGCATGTAGGAAGCAAGGAGAAAGGTGATGTGGATATTCAATCTAGGCAGCCAGACACCAACTTGAAATCACATGTTGTTTGGCATGTACTTGCTTCTGTCATGGCACTGCGGCGTGATGTGAGTGTGGAATCCACCCACTCTGAGCCTCGTTCTCTACCCCTTTCACCTGCTCTAACTCCCGAAACTTCCCGCAATCTGAATTCCAGGTTTAATGCCATACCTGTCTCGCTGCATATGCGTCTGAGGCATGATTTGCTTGGTGATATCATCGAGCAATGTGGATTGGGATTGCAGTGTGGATACGCGACTAGAGTGGGGCAGCTTGGCAGCAGCATAGGCAGCACAGCCCCACGCCCTGTGCGTGCTAGTGTATGTGTGCCTTTCTTAAAAGCGTGGGTTGGCGTGGGATAAAAAAAAACCTGCAATAGCAGTAGCGACCAGGCATTTTGCACTTGGAATTCCCCACCCCTGCAGAAACTACAAAAAAACAAACATGTACAGTGCAACCAAGCAAGCATTCTTCAGTATGTTTTCAAGTGTTACTGCTCACTTGTACTACGTGCATTTGCTGCCATTTCGGCCGACAATAAATGCGGTTATAGCTGCAAACTCCTGTCAGAAAGCGTATAGGCGCTCTCACGCATTCGTTTTTGGCCGCCACTTGGAACGCCTGGATGGGGCAGCCAGACCCGCTGCACACCACGAGCAGACAGCAGACACACTGCCCTCAGCGAAAGAAGCAGCCCTGAGCTACGCTGCTGCGGTAGAATAGCGGTAAATGCGTGTGCGTGTAGTATGCATGCAGCGAGACCCTGTATGCCCTACACCCTCATATTTCTGTCGCTGTTGCGCTGCTCACAGTAGCCACAGCTGCCCATCGTGCTGACACCTAAAAACGCTGCTTTGCCCGGCGTGCTATGCCATATAGATGTCCATATTGGCGCTGAAAGTACAAGGCAGATGTCTTTGCCAACATCTCGCATCAACCACAGCCAGCTATTCTCTCCTTCCTTTGCTCTTCTCCTCCTCTGCTACCATTTCCCAATATACTTATTCAATAATTGCATCCAGTGCTGCTATTAACAACTGACATTCAGCTAGAAAGGATGCTGTTCTCTGTGCTATTCTTTATTATTATCCTGCAGCTGCTGGCATCCATGGGCACGTTTGGAGCCCTAGTTGCCCAAAACGTCTATACCAACAGCGCAGCTGGATGGTATGTGCGACTGGACTGGACCGCTGTGTACACATACGTAGTGACTATTTTCAGCTCAATCTTCAGCTTTCTCCTTATGATCGGCGGACTGACACGCGGCGCACCGGGCGGCGCCAAATACTGCTCATCTCTGTTCCACCCATTCGCTCTCTTTGTTTTCAGCTTCATTTTCTCTGTGCTTTGGGTGGTCATTGCTGGGTTTGCCTACCGCAACCCACTGCCTATGAGGTATCCATGTGATATATTCCGCCATCTGCGCAGAAACTTGGAGATGCTGGGATTGGCATCGGGCAAGTCCTTGGTCGAGGAAGGCGGCTTGCTGGTTGGCATTTGCCAGGCGAGTAAGGCCTTTCTTGTGCTCACGGGCATTGGCCTGGGTCTGTGGGTGCTGATTCTGGTCTTGTCGTGTGGTGCCATGACTACTGGCTTTGATTCTCCGCACAAAGGCGGTGCGGCGTATGGCTCTCGCCGCTCGCTGCGCTCAGTGCTGACTAACCGCTTCCGTAGAGATCGCTATGCCGGCAGCCATGGACACCCGCCTCCCGTGGCACCACACTATGTTGACACAGCTGCCGGTCCAGCAGCAGCAGCACCACGAGCATCCTCCCGCTTAGCACCACCGCCACCGGTTGCTCGCTCGCATCGCGATCGGCCAGCCCGCTCTGGGTCTCGCGCAGCACCTGTGCCTGCACCGACTAGGCTCCATAGGAATGCCAACACCAAAAATGCCGGCGGCAATGCACGCGAATATAGCCGCCACGCTCCACGCAAGACTGATGGCTACCTAGAGCCGCGCCACTCGCCGCCTAGCCGCTCCTACCAACCAGCGCAAGGAGCACAGCCGGCACCAAGGAGCGCTGGCTCCGGCAGCAGAGCGCCGTCAAGGCAGCCACGAGCAATATCTCCCGCTGATGACACCGGCGACGACAACGACATTGCTGCAGCTAGACCTAATGGCTTGGCAGACCCGGCTGATGCATTTGCTTCGGATGACCACGAGCACGAGTTCTCTCCCAGGGCCCTCTCGGCAAGTAGCGACAGGCGCTACAGAAGCAACTATCGGGCACGCCAGACAATCGACGACGAGGGCGACGACGAGGGCGATGCAGATGATCTGGACGAGGAGGAAGAGGGGGCAAGCATCGGGCATAGCGATAGTGGGTACCACCAGTACAGTGACCACCACGCATACAACAACACCTACCACCGCAACGCAAGCCATTCGCCGCCGCACTCACAGACCTCGCGTAGACAGCGCCTGCGCCGACTCTTCAGCCGTGACCCAGCCGCGCAGCCCTGATGGACCCGATGGTCACACACCACCTCGAAGGCAACATCTGACACTCACGCACACAAACAAACACCGCTTACCCCCGCGCAAATCCTAAAGGGGGTCCAATCGATCGGCCCCACCCTCCTTGCTGCCTCCGGACACGTGCACGGATGGAGTAGCGTAACGACGACGCCGTTATTTTTGCTAGTCCACTACCCTTCCCTACTTGCTGTTACCCGAACCACTCCAAGCTTATGTATCCCACCAATATACTGCACCTGGCTCTTTTCTTTCCAGGCACCAAACCCTGAAACAAGACACCTGTTTCTGGTGCGTTTGCCAGCACAGAACAGCAACGCCTGGCGGCTGCTGCTGCCGTGGCTTGCATTAGCACCATCCACAGGACGCCTGCACCTGCCCGCGTCAGGTGAACACTAAGGCACGCGTGTCCATATATAGAAAGGGCGCGCTGCTTTTCAGGCGCCATGTGAGCCATGCGCCGCCTTCTAATGCCGCCTGCTGTTTTGATTTTCACGCTGCAGCAATGGGGTTTCGCTTTTGTTTGCTACTTGTGCTTTGTAAATTACAGAAGGATGATAGAACAGCAATTATAGAGCAGAGGAGTGAGGTGGTGTGCTTGTGTTGGTACAATGGCGACTGCGTGTGGTGTTGTGGTTGTGGTTGTCGATGGGCGGCGATAGGAAGAGTGCTTTTGGCGAGGGAGCGCGGATGCCACCGCTTCTTGCCTGTGCCGTGCTGTATGCATGAATGTGATGCAGGCAGGCAGGCATATGCAAGCTCCCGCTTGGTTGGGGGAAGCATCGGAAGGCTGGCGCACAGGAGATCCGCATACACAAGGGAAGGAGAATGGAGCAGCACGGAGAGAAAAACCATGCTTGAGCAAGCCAGCTTCTAGTTCCCACGGCATGCATATTGCGGCATCTCCCGCCTTCCTCTGGTGTATGTACCACTGAAGACAGGAGTCGGTTACATCTCGTGGCGCAAGGGCGACGGCGGCAGGTCTCCCGCAAACGCGGGCGGAGGGATGCAGCCGGTGGAGCGGATGTAGTCCTCGAAGCGCTGGCGACGAGGGTTGACCTCCTGAAGACGGTTCTTCAGTGGGCAGATGATTTTGTCGTTGCGCATCATGAGCTGCTCTGTGGCCAGCATGGTGAGCGAGTGCTGAGGCACGCGGAACCGGGTGGGCACGCGGACGTCGCCAAGATCAGCATAGAACCGGCCCCAGTTGTGTGCAGCCTCCCTGGCAGCATCATCCATCGGCCAGCAGATGCCCAGCACATCAGACATGGCAGCTGGCGCATCGGCTGCAGCTCCAGGGGAAAACAGTGCGTCGCCATGCGCTACCAGCGTGTGCTCAGAAGACACTGAAGTGCGGCGACGGCGGCGGCTGTGCTGGCTTGACCATGAACGCGTTGAAACACCGCGCCAGAACCCATTGGTGGCCCAGCTCTCAATGAAGCTGGACTTTAGGCTCTGGCTTGGCTGCTGTCCGAGGTCCTCAGCTTCGGCCGATGCCAAGGGCCCGCTGGCCTCAGCAGCCTCGTCGTCAGCGCTGGCAAGTGTGGTGGCGGTGTCGTCGGAGTTAAACGACGACGAGAGGTTGCTCTCGGTCGGTTGCAGCAGGTTGGGCGCGCCAATTGGGCATGCCGCTGTGCCCTCCTCGTCGGCGTTGTCGCTGTTCTGGGCAGCACAGCAGTACTCGCTGACGCTCGCAGGATCCAGCAAACCAAGCTTGGCGCGGTTGTTGAGCAGCGAGTTGATGGTGGTGATAGACTCTGCTTGTGGGTGCTGCATCTCGCGCAGCTGTGCAATTAGTGCTGCGCGGTGCTCTTCGAGATTCAATCCCTGGTACAAGCGCGCTGCAGGCTCTCCACATACAGCACTGCTATCAGTGCCTGTGTTTGCGTTTGCTGTTGATATCTTGGCGGTGGCCAGAGCAGTGCGAAGCAGCTCCAGAACACGCTCGTGTTGGTCTGGCTTGCAGCCTTTCCCGCGCACATTGCTGCTGCTCCGTGCGCAGCTGTGGAGAGGGGCGCTGCGGTGAGCAGAGAAGCGACCGCCTTGCTTGGGCTGCAAGGCAGTGCTGGCACCAGCTGGGGGTTTTGTTAAGCGCGACGAGGGCTTGCCAGGCACGCCTAAGGACGATGCTCCTGCTGCTGTAGCTCTGATGCTGCTGGCAACGAAACCACTGAGCTCAGCCACAGGCTCAGCGCGCAATTTTAAGGCTGGATAAGGAGCAGGCAAAGACATTGTTTTGGCTGCGCGTAGTGAAGCTTCTGAACGTGTGGATGTGTCAAAATAAAAGGGTGTGTGAATTGGCTGCATTCAAAGAAGGGGATGCCTCATAAAATAAAAAAGAATAAAAGGAGAAGTGGAAGAGAAAAAGAAGGGCTGCATGCACCTATGGCGTCAGAGCCAAGCAGAGAAAGGCGAAAAGCCGAGTTCCGCGGAAAAGCAAGCAAAAGGCAGGCTGTAGAGTCTATCAGAGGTTATGCTGCCTGTGTGAGAAAAAGCAGTGAGAAGCGATTTTTTTGGGTAGGAGCGGAGAGAGAACATGCAGCTGGGAGGGCTGGTGAATTTCGTTATATAGGGGCGAGCGCTTCTCACTGCGTCACTATGAGACAGCCAGCCACCGATACCAGCGTTTCATGTGCCTGCTCCAAAATGGGCACAAAAATAATAGTCCTCTCCCACCCGCCAGCCGCCGCCAAGCGCCTGTTGTCTGCTGCGCCTATGCATTTATTGAAATTTGATACCATCGGAACCGCCGCCATGCCCATCTCCTATTATCGCCATAGCAGCAGCCGCCCAGGATATTTAAGGAGCGTGCTTCTGCCCTGGACGCGCTATCGCAATCACACCTGCAATCTGCTTGCTGATTTTGGAGTGCGCTCTTTGCTTCCCCCCGCCTCTTTTCAAGCGAGCCTAGCGGAGGCCCTGGTCAGCACCAACCAGCCACTGTGCATATAATAAACAGCAAAGCAGGTGCTATAATCGCCTGCAATCGGCTGCGTGAAGTTGGATGTATGCGTCATGTCTGGTCTGTGTCACTAGGCTGCCAGCCATGCACCACCCGCTCCCACTCCACTGCCCCGCCCGGCCCCGCCCTGCCTTTCTAACCCCTCTTTTCTCTTATCGATCAGCGCCACCTCCCCCTGCCAAAAATTGACCCATCGATTAATCTGGCTCCCCTGCAATCCAGCCAGATCGCCAATCAGCCTGATTAGCCAGGACACATCTGCACATGACGTGGTTTTGTAGGCACTGCCTGCTTCCGCCAAGAGCAGTGCATTGGCGCTGCAGCTCGGAATTCAAGCGCTGCCCCTCTTTAGTTTCTGGAGCTATTCTGTTTATTATTCGGTGACCAGGCAGCAGAGGGAACATGTATCTCATTACTGGACGAGCACGGGCCTCTGGTGCCAAGCCACAGCGCTCGCGGTCGCAGCCTGGCAGCACGGCCGCTGGCACCGGCACTCCCCCGACTGCACCATACGACTTTACGGATGAGCACAACGAAACAGCCGGCAGCGGGGGCGGCAATATGGATATAGATGAACAAGACCTTTCCGGCGATGCCCCGGACAGCTTTGACGAAGCTGACCTCAACGACCCTGACCTGCTGGGCGAACTGGAAGCGCTGCGTGCTGACATGGGCCTTTCTAGCCCCCAAACAAAGCCCAGCAGAGCCTCTGCAAATAAACGCCCGAAAGCGGATGCCATCGAGGAGGCTGCTCCAGTGGTTGCACAGTTTGAGGACGATGATAGAGCACTTGAAACGGTTGATGTTACCGAAGAGGACATGAATGACCCTGCGCTCTTGGCAGAGCTCTCTAGTTTTGCTGGAGGCTCTGCCAGCGAGCAAGCACCAGCCACCTCTACACCCACAGCCGAGCCAAAGAAGCAGCAGCAACAGCCCGCACTGCCGCCGAGCACGCCGCAACCTAGCTCGCACATGCGCGGCACAGCCAGCACGAAAGGATCTGGTGCTGAAGGCAGCACTATGCTGGCTACACTTACAGAGCGACAGGCTGAGCTGAAATCCGCGGCTCTTATAGCGAAGCGGCAGGGGAATATGGATCGCGCTCGTGAAATGCTGCTTCATATGAAGACTGCACAGTCCGCCGTGCAGACACTCCGCTCAGGCCAGCAACTCCCACAGGGATTTGAACTCCCACCCAAGCCTACAGCTGAACCCCAGGAGCCCCAACCACATTCACCCATTGTGCGGCCATCTCAGGGACCTTACCCTGCAACTAGCGACACTGGCCCGCCTCAGCAGAGCTTGCCTGTGCAGCGCCAACCCCCGAGAGAACCGGCTGCCGCTATTTCTCTACCTCCTGTTTCGCAATCAGCGCCCGAGCCCTCTCCAGCCCAAACTACCACCACCGCTACTCCAGTGCGGCAGAGGCCTTACGCGAACCAGACAGCTGTGCCAAGACGAGCTCCGTCGGCTCCACAAACGCCAAGCAAAATCACTGCAGGACACAGTCAACGCGTGATTGCCGGCGATCAGCAGCATGACTTTGAGCTTATTGCGCTCAGCTTCACGGCAATGAAGAGCAAGCTGGAGCTGCAAATAGCTCAGGCCACTCGGCTATCAGCGTACTTTTTGAAATCTGGAAACAAGCAGCAGGCGCTAGAATTCCACCGGCTTAAAAAGCGCGCTGCGGCTGATATTGCAACTGTGAGCTCGTACCAGGCGAACTACCGCCCATCCCCGCCACCGTTTCTGCATAAGGAGATACAGTGGACGGCGCCAGTTGAGCAAAGGCGGGACATCTCGGCCAACGAGCTCCAGATCGCGGTCAAGCGGGTCGTTTCGGACGGCGATTTAGCTGCCACACTGGGCGGCCAGTCAGACTTTTACATTCAGTGGGAGGTTGCTTGGCCCAGGGATAAGCCCAGCAAGGCGTACACACGCACAATCAAGTTTAAGGAGCTCGAGGAAAACAACGGCGAGCTGGATATCGACTACACACACAGCGTTGAGATTATCGATAGGCAGCACCCGCGGCCTCTTCAGCGGTGGGTTGAGAGAGGCAGGCTGGTTATCGAGTTCTACAAGTACGGCGGGCTCCTTTGGGGATCGCAGCTCATTGGAAAGGCAGCGCTGCCGCTGGCTGAGCTGCGCACCTGTTCTGAGGCCACGGCGATGGTCGAAATCAAAGCCGGGACTGATCCACTGAGCAGATCCGCAAAGTCCCTTGCCGGTGGCCCTCTTTATATCGATGTAGCTGCCAGACTCCGCTTGCCACTGTCCAATACCGCAGAAACGGCGACCCACGTCGAGCGCTGGATATATATTGACAACGAACCCCCGAGCCAGCCTGCGCTTACTCCGCTGAGCGCGCAGCTGCCCGTGGGTACGGGAGGATCGGAGCCCACCCGGAGCTCGGCCCCGCTGCCTTCAAGAGACCCCAACCAGCAGCCGCCACAGACTGCTAGCAGACAAGCTAGCCAACAGCGCAGTGATGTACAGTCCTTGGCAGGCAGCGGCACTGCGCACAGGCCAAGGCAGCAATCTGAGCCTTCGGTAGATAACCAGAGCGCCGATTCGCAGCCCCAGCGAGCGAATGCCAGTGTGAGCATGGCAAGCAACACTACAGTCGTAGCGACAAACGCAGGCGATGCTACTGCTTTTGATGCGACCGAGATGGAGACTCAGATGGACTCTATGGATGGCCTCATGTCGAATGCTGTGCTGGAGTTGGAGCTGATGCAGATCCCAGCTCGCATAAGAGAAGTCAAGAGCCGCGAGGTTGCTAGCCAGCTGCAGGAGCTTGAGGCGTCAATCAAGCTGCGCATGAGCGTGGTTGCAGCGCAAGTAGGCGCTGGCACGCTCACCATTCAAGATTACATGAGTGGCGTGACAAAGGAGCTTGCAGCGGCAAAGGAATGGGCGCTGGCGGCCAAGAAGGGGCAGCGCAAGGATCTTGCGCTACGTGCACTCAAACGCGTCAAGGCGATGCAGAACGAACTGAGCGAGATGGCAGCAGCAATGGACGCTGGCGAGGCTGCCGAAGAGTGAGCGGGCTTATCTTCATTTTCTATTTTCCTGCTGTACTGACAACAACGGTCCAAGAACGCTATCAAAACGCATGCACCGTGCAGCTGCGGTGGATCTGATTGTTTTATGGATGCTCCGCGACTAAAACTAAAAGAGCGGCAGGAGCGAGAGGAGAGAAACGAGTAGACATGGGGTGGAAAGGGGTGGTCTATGTACAGATTGCGATGGAGGGGTATGCTGAATGGTGGTGCTCGAGGCTTTCTCGTTCGGCAATGCGCAAGGACCGTCGAATAGGCATGTGAGCAGCTCCGTGCCGTCTCTTCTTTGCAGCTGGCACCTCTTCTGGCTCCGCAGGAGACCCGGTGCCTGCTCTTGCTCGTTTAATTTTCTCAGTGGCATCTGCGTCAGCTACAACCCTGCGGGGCTCGTGCTTACGTTTCTTTGATGCAGGCTCGCTAATCAGGGTGCGGTTTTCCTTCTCACCTTGCCTGACACCTGCCCCCTTGACATTCCGCAAATGAGCCTGCTTGTATGTCTTTGCCCACTGAGTGATCTTTGTCTGAGAGTCCCACTGTCTTTCGACCCTTGCACACCAATCCTCAACGTTCCCCAGGACTTGGTAGTCAATTATTCCGTCCCAGGTCTTTCCACACACAGGCTCGTTGTTCACGAAAATGGTGGCTGTTGTGGACGGCGACGCCTTTGCCAGCTGCTTCACCAGCTGGCGACATCCAGGGACCTTGAGCGTGGTTCCAAAGATCAGCACAACATCTGTGACCTTCTTTTTAAGCGCCAGAGTATTCGCGCTGGTGCGACGCGATCCAAGTGCGCGTGCATCGTGGGTGATTATCTTGGCAATGTCCTCGCAGTGCGGGTGCGGTTCCTCGTAAAGGACAACAGTTGGACGCAGTTTGCCAGCAGGCAGTGCGCGCCGTCCGCTGGCTTCACGAGCTATGGAGCGTGCCTGGCAGTCTGGGCACACGTCGCCAGCGCTGAAGCTGTTGCTGCCAGGCTGTTCGGAGAAATGGTAGGAGCTAGAGCACAGCTGGCACATCAGGCGCTCCATGCTGCCATGCAGCGGCACCGACTGTGCCCTCTGCCACGAGACGTGGTTGGGCTCTGAAGCCAAGCTATAAGGGTCCCAAACTGCAAGCCCCGCTTTGCGCTCCAGCCCGTCGATGTTCTGCGTGTAGCTGCGAAGCAACGAGCCACGGTCAGCCAATCTTTTGATGAAGCCGTGAACGACGCCGGGGTGTGCGCTCGAGCATTGGTGGCGGAGGTGGGTCATCCAGTGGTAGAAAACGTCGGCTGTCTTTTCGGACCGGAACACGACGGAGGCGTCGAAGAGATCGCGACCGCTGGCCACCACATCGCCGTGGGCTTTTTGGATCTGCTTGAAGATGCCGTCGGGAGAGCGGAAGTCGGGGATGCCACAGTTGACCGAGATCCCGGCACCAGTGACGATGACGAACCGCTTTGCAGCGGCGACGCGTCTAATGAGCGATGCCAGATCCTCGCTCCGCTCGTTGAGCGAGTGTGTTATTGTCATGATATTCCTAGGGTATGTGGCTGTGTTATTTAAAAAGGAGGAAAGAGCTGGTGAGAGCGATGGTGCAGAAGAGAGAGCACGGCCAGAACGAAAAACGAAGGGCAAGATGCGAGGGCGCTGGCAAGAATGAAGCCAGGGACAACAATGCGCCCAATAGATCCCCGGTGTCTAAAAGCAAGATACTGTTTACAAAAACGCGTGCAAATGCGCCAATAAGCGCGTCGCCTTGTTTACGTGTAGACCGCTGTCGCTTTCGCGTTTCTGTTTGTTGTGTTTTTGCATGGGATTTGATTTCTGTGATTGATTTGTGGCTGATCGCGGCTTGGGATGGCCGAGATGCCTGCATATCGTGGGCGGTGCTCGGTGCCGCTGCGCTCCAGGTGATTCAACCCGCCTCTGTTGTAAATATATCACATACAGTGGACACGTATTTTTGGGTGGTGTATATATGGAAGCAGCAAGAGAAGCTGCGGCAAGGCTCATGAGATATGCAAATCAGGACCTTTGTTCCTGCTCTTTGGGAGCACACTTGCACGGTTATATATAGAAGTGATCCTTATGTCAAGACACCACAGCTCTAAATAAGATTCAAGGCAGCCATGGTGAAAGGAGGGGACAGATGCCTGCTTGCAATGTGTAAGCGCGCGCACATCTGGCTTTGTGCGTCGATTCCTAGAGACTTTGGCTGCCAATGATTTCGTGTGTCGAAAACAGGTAGAGCGCCTAGTAGCGAGCACGCTGTTGCGTTTTGGGGAGGAAAGAGCAAAAAACCGGACGATTTGCAACTTTTTTTTGGGTCTACAGCGCAGTGCTTGGGATGGCCAAAGAAATCACGGCCCAAGTATTCCAGCCAGCCAGCCAGCGCACAGCTGCAGATCGCCATCTAACCGTCTGCTCTGCGTGCACTCATATTTTTCTATTCCAAAAAGACCATAGATGGCATGCGATAAGCACCGGCAATCATAGCATGCTGGTGTTAGTGCTTAGAGTGCATTGAAATGACGCAAAGTTCGCGGTATCGTGGCAATTCCCCTTACAATATGAAGGAGAGGCACCCACCCCGCCCTCAGCCTGTAGGACATGCAGCAGCAACGGCGGCCTCTCGTGTTTTGTCTGGGAAGAGGCAAAAGTCCACCCAAGCAAAAACAAGAAAGAGACGGGCGTGCAATGCCGCGACAGTGCGGTTTGCTGCTTTGCCGTGCTGTCACGCCCATCCAGCTCATCCGATGTCCACAGCCTCTGGCAGCACCTGTTCTCCTTACGCGAGAGCTTTTTTTTTTGATAGTTTAACACTTACCATCCACTGCACCTTTGGCTGCTACTTATTTCTTCACGCAGGCTTTTCGCAGGCCCTCTACGCCGGATCACACAGCATTCCCTTGACTTATTGCTGCTACTTCTCCTTGTGCAGCGCATCTCCACACACATCATAGACACCAGCCAAACACTATCCTAGAAAGGAGATATATCCACCAGCCTATCGCCGGCTCTTTCCAGAACAATCCAGGCAAACAAACAAAACCCAACAGTGGCACCACCACCATTTGCTAGTGCATGCATTTGTCCAAAATGGGTACTGGTAGAGAATACACTCGTGTCGGAACCAAGCTGAAGAGGTGGCTGCCTCTCCTGGTACTTGCCGTGCTGCTGTGCCTGATGCTGAACCAGTGGGCATTGCTCCGGCGGCCCGGAGATGAAGCGCCTTCTTCAAGGAGCAGTGGGTTTAATAGCGGCAGAGCACCACCAGCGCACACCGGCGATTACAGCTGCCGAGCAACCCACCTCGACCCGTCGCTGTGGGTGCATGTTCCGGCCAACGGCAGCAAGCCCTTTGTGGTGCTGCCGACTCCATCCGAGGGCTCGCACTCTGACGGGTACCGGCTACTTGTCAACGCTGGGCAGCCTATATGCGTGCGCGTAGTGGTGCCCCCAACTATTTCGAAAAACGCATTCGAGGCCAGCAGCAAGCAGATCACCCAGTTATACCAGCCGATTGCGGGAAGCCCCGGCATGTGGGACTCGGTGATTCTCGATGCTGTCGGCGCAAAGACTGGCGCCAGCGTGCCCATCAGCCTGCATCCAATCCGGCATCTAAATATGGCTGAGCGTGATGCTGTGCACGTGTATGAGGGCGAGCTGCGCCTTTATGATTCGGACGTCTTCACTTTGGCCGGCACCCTCGAGTACCGCGAAGCCAAGTGGAACTATGAGCCACCGGCCACAGAGCCTTTTGAGTACAAGCCAGAGCCTGTGGGTGTCCCGGACAATGCGCATATCGAGGTTGCTGTGCCGCAGACCAGCCCCCACCACATCAACAACTACCTGAACCTTCCGCTGTGCCGACAGTCTGACGAGCCTGGCCGCTGGCTGCCCCAGTCATCGCTTCCGTTTACGGCCGAGTCGCAGTCACTGCCTACTGTCCAAGGCCGCGTGTGGCTGCCCTACAGGTGCCGGTTGAAGGGGTATTCGTACAGTGCCTTCTTGCAGTGCCTGGACACCAACCGCCCGATGTCGCCCGACAGAGGAGAGACGTACACCATTCACTGGTTTGGAGACACCAACACGCGGCGGTCGCTCAAGAAGATCACCAGCCTGGGCAAGTGGTGCTCGGGAGGGCACTCCAACAAGCAGTTCTGCGAGTGCGACGATAGCGGCGAGGTGTTTTCGCGCTTCACTGGCCAAAACTCCGTGCGCGACACCCTGCTTCTGCTGAACGACGAAGATGGCGGATGGTCGACCATGGAGAACGGCGAGCCGCAAAGCCGCAAAGTAGAAGGCCCACTGACGCGCATCTACTACCACCGGTGGGAGGGGCTGACGATATTCAACGGAGGCGACTGGAAGGTTACGTTTGATGGCTCAAACATCGGCAAGTACCCTCGCGCCGATCTCGTCGTGGTCTCACTGTCCACAATGGACGCAGCGTTTGCGCCATTCTTGGAGTACACGCGTGCGCTTAACCAGCTGATCGAGTTCTTGAAGCAGCACTACGACGAGCGAACCATCGTGTTGCGGTCGCCGCAGTACTTCTGCTGCACCGCGCCTGGGGGCAGTCCCTTGCGCCGGGTTCAGAAGGACCGCAACAGACTGTATGGCGAGTACACTAAGCGCCTGTTTGAGCATCACTTCAAGTCGCTTGTACATATTTGGGATGTGAGCAGCATCGCTGAGGGTCTGCCGCTGGACCAGCGCAAGGACATGGCCAAGTGCGTGATCAACAGCGTGCCCTCGGATATGGTGGATGTTGAGAACCACGTGCTGTTTAACGGACTGTGCAATGCCGAGCCTTTCGAGGGCGGAGACGCAAGCGAGGATAGCATAGAGGCTATCCTCCCAGCTCTGGCAGCACACAAGAAGCTCAGAACAGACTCCCGCGAGCTGTCCTAAGATGTGCTTGAGCTGCGCTGGCAGCAGCCATCCTTTTTGTACCGGCACTATCACTGTGGGCGCTGAAGACTGCTTTTTCTACGGGCCGCCTGTATTTTCATTGCGGCTGTTCACAGGAACAATCAATTATTAATAGTGTTAACCCAGCGCTCTGTGCTTCGGCATTTCGTCGGCGACAGTGTTGCTTTTGGTGCTTTCCAGAAGAAAAATCCAGAGCACGGGGTTGTTTGCGGTACTGGGAAGCATTGGCCAAGGCAAGGCGCTGGATGGGGGCAGTTTTCTAGGATTTTCCCTGGTGCCGAATGCTGTGTATTCTTGTGGCCATTGCCACTATCGCAATTATTACAATGCCTACTTTGGATAGGTGCCGTCTCCTTCTCCTCCTTCACTGCTCACTGCATCAATCGCTGCACCCTGTACGCCGCATTGACTGGTGACAGCAAAAATACATGTATACCGTTCCAGCTGCTTCGCTAGGCATATTGGCGCTGGGGATCGGCACTGGCGCTAGTGCTGGCGCTGCGTGTGTCGGACATGGATGTGGAGCTCCGGCTCGTATACCGCAGACGCCCTAAAACAAAACCCGAAACCCCCCGCCTTTCGCGGCAAACACTACTGAGATACAAAGAGCATTGTGCCAGTGCTATCATTTCTATCAGTGTCGCTGACAGCGAACAATGGCAATTGCCATGTGAGCTATTCCCATTGCTGCTGCTGCTCCTGCTGCTGCTCCTGCTATTGCGTGTGAGTGGGCGAACGAGGGAGCAAGAGAGGCAGCGCAGTCAGCTGAATCCCGAGTGCGCGTTTTGAGGTTGCTTCTCTACAGCAGCTTGCTGCCTCAGGCGAAAGAGCGAGCACCGAACTGAGCATATCTGGACTGCCTGCCGCTGGGTTCGATTTGTGTCGAGACCATAGTCTCCGTCGGTGGCTCCATATCGCCAGCTGGCAGCCAGCTGCGGCCGCCCAATGGTCGTCGCTGAGTGCCCCTACTCCATCACAGCGCCCCAACTGGGCATCTGGACACCGAATTCCGCGTCTGACGCACAAAAGACTGGTGGGTTGGGCTGGCCATGTATCCTCTTGCCTGCCTCTTTGCCCTGCTTTCTGGGGCAGCGCCCACCCCTTACCCATTTCCACTGTATTAATCATCAGCAGCGGTTTGGGTTATTCCGTTTGCGGTGCAGTGGACTTGCGTCGTCTTTATTTTATTTTAAAAAAAATCAGCATTCACCCGCTCTTTGAGAAACATAAACACGCGCATGCACATACAGGGGCGTGCAAGTGCGCACAATCCACTGCCGAGTTGCGCTGCTGAGTCAGCCCTGCCTGCTTTGGCTGCCTGCGGCTGCGATTTAAAAGCCCAGCGCCGCACCGCGCCGCACAAACCCACCTCCTCCACTCCAGCAGCGCCAGTTTCTCTCTCCTCTCCTCTCTTCTTATTGCCATTCTGACTGCCCCCCAGTCCCTTCTTTTTGCTTGCGCTCCTCGCCTGCCCCGGTTTTTTGGCCTTGCTTTTAGCCGTAGACAGCAGCAGCAGCCTTGGCTATTACCCGCCTCCTGGTGCTTCCTAGTTCTACCCTCTCAGCGTAGTGTGCGTGCGTAGTCTCGCTCTTGATTGACTGCCCTCCACCGCGAGCACAAACACAAACACCTTCCATCCTTCTATCGGTGCTGCCAAGCCAACGCCCTAGCTGCAGCAGCCTTTTTTGTTGCAGCCGCAGAAATTTTTTTGTTGCTATTTGCCAGCAATCAAGCGATGAGCCAGGTCCGTTCATCCGGCGACAGCCTTCTTCCAGTCGCAAACAGCGACAGCCGCACGCGGGCCACCACCCCGCGCCCACGCGACGACGTTGCCTATGACGACGTGACCGACAGCAGCTTTGTCTACGAGTTTGGCGGCCCTGTTGGCGCAGCTTCCATGATTGTCGGATTCCCCCTTCTGATGGGCTACCAGTTCCTGTGCGTCTACGACAACAAGGGCGCCTTCCTCTTGCCCGACTCGCTGTCCAGCTTCTTCCCCTGGGCCTGCAGCATGTTTGCGCGCTACTGGGAGATCGCTGCACCCAACTGGACTGGTGCCAAGATCTACCTCGGCTTCACTTTCTTCATGGTCGCCCTGGCCTACATCTGCCCTGGCCCCGTCATGTACGGATACAAGCTGCCCAGCCTCAGCGGCCAGCGCCTGCCCTACAACTGCAATGCCCTGTGGTCGTGGTGGGTCGCGGTCATCACCTCGCTTGTCCTCCACTTCACCGGCCTGTTCAGGCTCACTGAGGTCATCGATAACCTGGGTCCCATCATGAGCGTCGCCATGATCTGGAGCTTCTTCCTTGCTGGCGCCGTCTATGCGCACACGGCCGTCTTTGGCAAGAAGCACCGCGCGTCGGGCAACTTTGTCTACGACTTCTTCATGGGTGTCTGCCTCAACCCCCGCATCGGCTCCCTCGACATGAAGCTGTTCACGGAGCTGCGCATCCCCTGGCCGGTTCTCTTCTTCATCTCGCTCTCGTGCGCGTTCAAGCAGTACGAGGAGATTGGCTACGTGACCCCCGAGTCCGCATTCATGGTGCTCGCCCACTGGCTCTACTCGAACGCCTGCAACAAGGGCGAGGAGTGCGTGATCACCTCGTGGGACATCTTCTACGAGCTCGAGAGCTGGTACCTCTTGTTCTGGAACCTTGCGGGCGTCCCCTTCTCGTACTGCTACTCGTCGATCTACCTGCTCAAGAACGGGCCAATGAACTTTTCGGTCGGCTGGAACATCCTGTGCTACACGCTGCTTCTCGTCGGATACTACTTCTGGGACACCGGCAACTCGCAGCGCAACCGCTTCCGCATGTTCTGGAACAACACCCTTATTAAGCGCAACGCCTTCCCGCAGCTCCCCAGGAGCTTCATCCACGACGCCAAGTACATCCAGACCCAGCACGGAAACAAGCTTCTTATCGACGGCTGGTACGCCTATGCCCGCAAGCCGCACTACACCGCCGATCTGGCGATGTCCCTGTCGTGGGGTCTTATCACTGGGTTTGGCTCGTTCTTCCCTTACTTCTACTTGACCTTCTTTGTCATTGTCCTCGTTCACCGCGTGGGCCGCGACGATGCCCGCTGCGCTAGGAAGTACGGCGCCGACTGGGACGAGTACATGCGCGTTGTCCCGTGGAAGTTCATTCCCTACGTCTACTAGCGGCCGCCTGCGTTTTATTCCGCGCAACCAACCACCTTTATTATTAATTTTGCGGATTTTTGGTAAACCCCCCACCACCTAATTGCCTCCTTGCCTCTTCCAGCATTTCCACTCCCAATCTCAACAGCACAAGCAAAATAGCACATGCACAAGGCTCACGCCGCCGCGAGAACCATGCACATCCAGACAAGGGGGCTGAAAAGCGCAGATATTTTGCAGGAAAAAGAAAGTGATAAAAAGGAAGAGCGAATCGGCGGCAGAAAGACCAGGAAAGCGAGCGCCCTCTGGCCGCCTAGAGATCCCTGCGCCTGTAGCGGCACAGAACGGGGGCCTCAGGAAGGACGACCATGGACTGGTAGTTGCGCTCAGGCATGCCGCGCTTGGGGTCAAGCGAGAACTCAAAGCGGGAGAGGAGCACGTACAGGATGGTCTTGATCTGGAGGTACGCAAACTGCTCGCCGATGCAGCGATGGCGCCCGGCTCCAAACGGCAGGTTGGGGGAGCGCGCCGAAGTGGTGGTGGCTCCAAACCCGTAGTCGGTGGTGGCCTTGTCGGTCGAGTCCTCGGCGTCCTCGGTGCTGTTCCAGCGGTCAGGCACCCAGTCCTCAGCGCTCTTGTAGTACTTCTCGTCGGTAGCCGAGACGGCGGGCGACGCGACGATGAAGTTGCCGGCGGGGATGACGTAGTTGGTGTTCGGGATGGCAACGGGCTTGATGACCTTGCGCATGATCTGGACGAGAGGCGAGCGGATGCGCAGCGTCTCGCGGACGACGTTGTCCAGGGTTCCAAAGTCCTTGATCTGCTCGTAGGTGGGCTCGGGGATGTCCTTGCCAACGAGCTTCTGGCCAATAAGCTCCTCGATCTCGGCACGAGCCTTGACGGACACATCGGGGTTCTGGGCAAGGTTGAAGATGGCCCAGGTGGTGGTGGCAGCAGAGGTGTGCTGGCCAGCCATAAGGAGGGCAATCAGCATGTTGCCGACCTGCTTGTCGTCGAGAGGCTTGCCGCTCTTGTACTTGGAGTTCATCAAAACATCGAGCATGTCGGTGTGCTTGACCTCGGGGTGCTCACGGCGCTCCTTGATGACCGAGGCAAAGATGTCGTCCAGCGCAGCATGGGCCTTGTCCGAAGCATAGTACGAGGGGAGCGGCAGCCACTCGAAGAGGAAGTGGATGGGAGTGAAGCACGAGTCAAGAGTGTGGTACAGGTCGGCGACGCCCTCGTAGAGCTTGGACCGGATCTCGGGGCCCAGGAGCGTGTGCGAGGCAGTCATGATGATCATCTCCGAGATGGACTGCAGCAGATCGACCGTGTCCTCCTGCTTCGTCCAGTGCTTGTCGACATACTGGTTGATCTCCTCGATGAAGATGGGGATGTACGAGCGGAAGTTCTCAATCGACAGACCGGCCTTGACCATGCGCTTCTGCTCCATCAGCACGGCGTTGGGCACATCGTAGACGACGCCCTCGCCAAACACGGGCTTTGTAAGCGAGTTGTACGCGTCCTCAGCAGTGACACTCGAGTGCTTGGCGTTGAACACAAAGTCGTTGCCGTCAATGTCCACGCACACCGTCATGCGGCGTCCAAACATGAGGAAGGTGAAGAAGTTGCCGTGGATCTTTTGGTTCTTGCGGATGAAGTTGATCGGGTGCATGCCAAACTCGACCATCGACCCAATGAACGGGACGTAGTAAGGAACGACGGGCGGCTCCGAGGCATTGTGGTTGAGCTACCGTGCAGAGTAAACAAAGCAAATTTTGCATTTCGCAGAGAATCAGCAGAGCATATAGGAGCTCCGTTTGTGGTGCTTTTGGCTGCCAGCGGCTGTGCATTCGTTTTCGTATATATACCTTCTGCTCGAACTGGGCCCAGGTAATGATGAACGAGACGAACACCATGGCGGTCACAACGGCGCATCCAATTGGCGACCTGGCCATAAATGCCAGGTACGAGTCCCAGGCTGCCTGAAAGACACCCATTTCTTGCGGCTAGAATGACAAACAGCGCCCAAGCGGAGGGGAAACAGAAGGGGAGTGGGGAGCAGATGAAAGATGGAGATGAGAGATGAAAAGGAGAGAAAGAAGAGAACCTGGCTCGAGTTGCTGCTGAAAGCGTTGGCTGGCCGGGCTTTGTAGTGCAAGGCTGGGCTGGAGGCTGGGTGGGGATTGGGCCTTTTATTTTGGTGGGAGGGCCGTGGATCGGCCGACAACAGAGCAGCGGCGTGCCAGGACGTGCCCCAGGGCGCGTGCAGTTCCTTTCCTTCTTCCCTTGCCTCTTGGCGGCCATGCCCCGGAGCTGCTTTTGAGAGCACCTGTTGCACAGAAACCACAGGCGCTTTGCCGCCAAAGCACGGCTGCAGCCTTTCTGTGGCTGCAATTGGATCCCAAGAGGCAAGTCGCGGTTCTTCCGATTGCTGCATGTTTACCTCTTCGCCGGGGATTAGAGCCCCCAGCAATTTTATTGGCCCGCTAAAGAAACAGGAGACTATCACATGGCTGTGTCCAGGGCCCAAAGGTGCTATTCATCATTCTCACACTCATCCTTTCTACATCCCGCAGTGCTCACGGCGAGCTGAATGGCTGTGAAGACGACGGCTGTTGCGGTGGCTGCATGGAGTGAGCGGCGAACTCCTGCTGTTCGACAAGAGACTGCTGTCCCTGAGGAGGAGGATGCTGGTGATGCTGGTGGTGGCCATTATGCCGCCGCTGCTGCTGCTGCTGCTGAACATGCGATGGACCAGCACTTTCCTTGGGATCTTGAGATTGCTGTGCCAACGAGCGCCGATCGTCATTAATTTTCTTTCTGATCAGCTGCGAGTATCTTGTCAGCGTCATGTTGTTCGCCGCCATGTCGTTAGCTGTCTCTTGCAGGGCGCGATCAAGATCGGCCTCAGTGGTGCCTGGTCCGCGAAGCTGCACGACCCTGTTGTATACTGCTGTGATTCGGCTCCAGTTCTGCCTCCGCTTGCTGTCCATCTTCTCCCGCCACTGGGTCCCGTGCAGCCTGTCGTGCTCCTTGGCGCGCTCCTTGAATATGTACAGAGTGCGCAGAGAATCGAACTTGCCGATGGATGGTATCTCCTCTGGATCGCCGACAACAATGTCATCCACAGTGACTGTCCTTGCGGCAGTTGACGGCTTGCTTGCCTCAGCAACAGGCGCTGGTGTTGCTGCTACACTCGCTCCTGCAGCTACACTTGTTCGCAAAGAGTGACTGCTCTGGGATACAGGTACCTGCTGGATAGGCTGCTGCTGCTGCTGCTGCTGAGGCTGAAGTTGCGAGTCAGCTGCAGCTTGTCTTTGGTGTTGACTCTGTGGTCGCGATTGGCGCTGTTTTGTCCGAGGTTGCCTTTGCTGCCGCTGCTGCTGCCGCTGCTGTTGTGGCTGGGCAGAGGCTATTGTTTCTGCTGATGCTGGAACTGCTGTTGCCCGCACTGAAAATGGAGACAGGCTCACTGTTGTATGCTGAGTGCTAGACACCAATGGCCGATCATTTGCTGCGACTGAAATTGCACCTGTCGAGCCGGACACTGCTGCAGCAACTGCTGCAGCCATTGCTGCTTGAGACACAAATGTGGATACAGTGGCTGCCGATGTAGCTGCTGTTGCCGGTGTCAGCGTGGCGGCTCCAGATATGCCCATTTCATTGGACTGCAATACACCGCCTCTCTCCGGCCCTGCAGCACCTGATGCAGGGTGGGTATGCACCACTGACATTGCAGTAGATCCGGGTATAGTGTTCCGTGGGCTGTGCTGCAGCATCTGTTGTAGAGCAGTGCCCTCGCCCAGGGTATTCTGTGCACCTACAACCATCGACTGGAATCCATGAGTTTGGATGGCTCCGTAGAGAGTCTGGCCTGTACTTCCTTCGCTCTCAAACTGGCCAGCAGCAGCATGTGGCTGTGCTGGAATCTGGTGGTTCAATGGCGAGCGCAGCCGTTGCGGGAGATAAAGCGACGAGCCAAGGTGCTGCTGCTGCTGCTGCTGCGGGGGGCTAGAAATCGACGCCGATGCCGGGACAGTGGCGGTGGGGCTGCTCATACTGGCCGCCGCATCCTGGCTGCTGTTGCGCGTCCGCTTCCGGATGGGCTCCATGGCGTACGCGCTCTGCAGCTGCTCGGCGTAGCGCAGATTCATGTCCATCAGCTGGTTGATTTTGGCATGCATCTCGCCGATTTCAGCATGCGCTTTTGCTAGCGCGCTCCACAGAATGCGCTCGCGCTCCGATGCACGCGGATCCGGATGGGGGATGCTTGGGTCGACCGAGAGCAGGGCCAGGTTCGACAGCAGCGAGCTGTGGTTGTTTTGTGATGCCGACATTATTTGGCTATTAACCCTGCAGTTCGAGGGCTTTGTTCGCCCGTAACAATAGGACAAAAGGCTCACGGGCTGCTGCCGTTGTTGCGTGCCTAGTACGCCTGTGAGTGTGCGTGTTCGTGTACTTGTGCGCGTGTACTTGTGCTTGTGCTTGTGCTTGTGTGCGTACGAAAGGGCTGGAGAGACAGGGCACGGGCGTGGGGGTGGGGAGGGAGGGGGCAAGGATAATTATGTGGCTCTACAATAGAAGCGCGCCCTCAGTTTCTCCGATAACAATAGTATAGTATAAGCGCAGTAGAGGGTGTGTATGTGCGCGTGTATAGCAAATAACAGCGTGGAAGAACAGCTTGCGGCCAGATAACCATACGACTAAAAGTACATGGTAGCGAATAGAAGGAGAAAAGAGAAAGGTAAGCACCACAAAGCCTACGAACGGCGCGGTATAGTCTACGCAGCAATAAGCAGTTCCTCAGAGAGCGAGCGCTGGGGTAGCAGAGGCACGGACAGCTATCAAATAATTAAATAATGCAAGCTGAGGCGTGGAGGAAAACAAGGTATCAGCAAAGATTATGGATGGCGATGGTCTAGCAAAAAGAACAGGACATAAGGCACCAGTGATTCTCGGCAACAGCCAAAAAAAAAAAAAAAGACGTGCCGCAGAGGGGCAGCGAGAGCGCGCCATCGCCCAGTCTCTCGCTCGCTCACGCTCTTTCCGCTTTTTCCTCCTACCAAGTGCGTGCTCTCCCCTGGTGTCTGCATCTGCGCCTGTCTCTTGTGTGTCATGGGTCCTGTGTGCTGAGAAATTGCCTTCTCGGCAATGCAGGACGCAACCGCGACCACCTGCTTATATTAACCCGGCGTGTCCTTTGTTCTCCTCTCCCGCGTGCCTGTGCTGGCCGCCCCATCACGCCTAGGTCCATTGGCACTCACCTGCCCACTGACCTTTTTAGGGTTAATTGCCTTTTTCATAACAAAGGGGACGCAGTGAGTGGACGTGCAAGGCTGTTCTGAGTCTCGTCTCCGTGGTTCACAGGCTTGGTAAAGAGAAACGCACAGTGACGCCCTGCTCCTTACATGACATGCCAGCCGGCAGGCAGCTGGTGGCTGCACACCGCATTTCGACCTGCAGTCAGCACCAGGACTGCCCATATGCCTGAGGTGCTGCTTTGCTGGTATCGTCCGCATGTACTGCTGCACGCTCTGACCACTTGGCACCCCTCGCATGCTCAGGAGGAAGGAAGGAGGGAAATGGGAACTTGGAAATACTACATTGAGGCAAATTAGACAGACATGGAAAGATACAGCAAAAAGAAGAAGGTAAATGTGTAGGTGTCGTAGTGCACGAGAGGAGAGAGGCGGAGGAAGGAGGCAATGAGGGCACATGCACCAGATAGCGCCATCCAACATTCACCGGATAGTGCTTTAGACTTCAATGACGTGGAGCCCAATTAGACGCCATGCCTTCTCAGTGTCCTGCAGAGTAAGCAGTGTGTTCTCTTGGGCTGCCGTAAGCGCGCAGTCCTTGTCCGACCCAGGTCCAGGCGCGCTTGTGTCCGCCTTGCCCAGCACCGACAGTGTCATCCGCATCACCTCAGGCACTGAGATCACGCTGCCGCTATCCTCGTCCGTGTCTAGCTCAAGGTCCTCTGGCTCAGCAACCAGCGTCAGCCGGTACCCAGATGCACGCACGCGCTGCTGTATTTGCGCTACTGTGAGCTGCAGCCCCTGCGTGATGCTTGGCTGTGACGATGCTGATGCTGCTGTGCGCTTTGGCCGCTGGTGTGTGGTGAAAATGCGCTTAAGAAGACGCTCTGGCGTCGAGAGCCTGACGCCGGAAGCTCCATTCTTTGTCTCTTGCAGTGAGCCACTGCCGCTGTGCGGGCCAACAAGCATCGATCCGCGCAACCGCATCACCCGATCAACGCTGTCAAGCCGCATCCGGCGGTGGTCTGCGGTGAGGTCCTTGAGTTCGCACTCCCAGCCTGGAAGCCGAAGCACCTGAGCCGTCATGTTGTCGTCAGAGCCCAATCTCTCGGCTGTGTCAACCAGTTTCTTTGCTGCCTTTTCGGGATTAGCGCACCCCTTGACAATATCCACCATCTCCTGGTCCGTCAGGACGCTGGTCAAGCCATCGGACACGATGACGACAAACGCTGCCTCGTCGCCCTGAATCTCGTAGTGGCTGATCTCCGGCTCTGCAATCACCCCAAACCGCTTCACTTGCCAGTCGCCAAATGCCCGAGTGTTTGCCACACGAGCCATTGCGCGCTCCTCGCCAAACGAATCGCGCGAGAAGAATGCGCCGTGGCGCTGGAGCCGCTCACGCTCCCCACGCACTCCCGGGTGGTGCAGCGTATTGAGGGCCGTCGCCAAGCCGCCATGCTCGTCAACATTGCAGAGAATGGCCTTCGAGTCGCCGACACTTGACACAACCAGATGCAACTGGCTGTCATGCGACCAGAACGGGAGGCCCTCTGGGTCCCACAGCAGCGCTGTACACGCAGTTGATCCCTGGCCATCGCTCCAGCGCATGTTCCTTATATCGCTGTCCGCCTTTAGAAATGCCAGTGTGATTCTCTCGTCAATGGTTAGAAAGCTCGGGGTCTCGCGCCTCAAAGCCGATTCCTCAAGACCTTGCAGTGCCGAAGGTGTGTAGCTGCGCCAATCCTTGCCATATTGGCGCATGTTTGTTAGCACTGGTGTGAGATCGTCTGGCGTCACCGACTCGATGTGGCGATGAAGGACCTGCTTCAGGTACTCGGAGCACGACTCGCCGCCATGCCTACAGCCAAAAGCAGCAAGCAGAGATGGAGAGCGTCAGCATGGAATGCCTTGTGCGATGCGGATACACGCAGCCTCTAAATGCCCCAAAGGCGGCGCACTGCAGGGCACGCAGGCGGAGCAAATGTAGATTGGTGGCACCGAGCCGATGCGCCAGTGCGAAAGACAGCACGCAGGCAAGCAGCGCCCCACGTGCACACGAGATCATCCCCCGCTCACCTGCCCCCAAAAGCAGGCACAGATGGCTGGGGAAAAGAGCAGTCGCTGCGACGCCTCTCGTAACCCCCACCAGGCACGCGCCGCCAAGTGCACACATCTGGAAACAGGGGCAGTTAATTGCCAGCATGGACGCGAGATGCAAGCAGAGAAGGCGCCACTATACCTACCCGTCGTAGACACCAAGATACATAATCTGCGCGCTTGTTTTGTCTTTGCGGTCAACAACCATACCGGGGATACGAAGGGGCCGGAACTCTGCACGGTCCTGGTTGTATCCGCGTGTGCCGCGAGAGCTCGTTTGGCCAACAAGCTGAGGGCTCTTTCGCACGTCCACACGCACCGTTCCTTCCTCTGTGTATGCAACGTAGGACGGATACGGCTTGATTTCCAGCAGACTCCCGCCCTGACCGGCACCGTTACCAGTTGCTGCTTCCAGAGGTGCAGCAGCGCTGCCTTGCAAGGGGGCCCGAGTCACCATTGCTGGCTCTGTTGCCGCTGCTGGCGCTGCTGACAAGGATGCAGAGCTCCATACTGCTGCTGCTTGCGTGCGTGCAAATGCGCTCGTGTGGTGTGGTGCACGCAGAGCCCTGCACCTTGCAGCTCGAGGCAGACAGGAGCAGGGCTTTTGTAGGGCGGCCGACTTTGCTAATAAAGCGCGCATATACATTTTGCGTGCTGCTGCTGCTGCTGCTATAGCTGTGTTATTGAGAAATTCGGAAACAAGAGACAGGGCTGAATATAGCTTGCGTTCTTTTTTGTGTAGATGGTGGCGGCAAGCGACAGTAGCAGCGAGATATGAAAAAGTGTGCTTTTTTTTTTGGCAAGCTGGCCGCCAACCAGCAGAGCCCAACATCACACACCGCTGCCCTTTCATTCATCCATGCGTTCTCCTCCCCAACGACCGCCAAAGATCTGCTGTCAAATATCCGCTCTATTAGGCGGTCAGTGCCTGCTTGACACTGCGTGCTTCGTGAAAGGGCTGTGGGCTGGCTGTTGCTAGAACAGAGGCTATCGTTCGCTGGCCAGGGCCGTGGCCACTGGTGCCAACAGCGGCAGGTGGCTACTGTGGTTGATGCCACGTCAGAGGGCCTTGCAGCCACAGCAGCCAGCATCTAGCGCGCAAGGAAGCCGCCAGGCAAGAGGCTGCGCTCACAGGCGTGTATTGACCGCACACGCCAATCGCCGTGATTAAATCACGGCACAGCAAGGCTGGGTGGCATGGGCCAGCCCTCACGCGTGAAGAGGCGGCCACACCCAAGAGGCGATTTTGCAAAGTCTGTCTATGTCTGGCTGGCATTCGCTTGTGCTATTTTGTGTCCGCTTTGCTTGCAGCAGAACCCCAGCACGTTAATCGCAGCTCCACTTTCATATACTCACTCCTCCCGCAGAACATCAAAAAATGTCGGTTTCGGGTGCAAAGCGCAAGAGACTTATTGAAAAGTCGCTCCCTCCTAAAATCGAAGCGTACATTCCAGAGTCAAGGCTGTTCCTGCAGCTGCAAGCTCTGGAGAGGAAGCTTGACACAAAGATTGTAAGGAAGCGGCTGGAGGTGCAAGAGGCACTGGGGAGGCCAGTCTACAAGAAGCGAATTCTGCGCATTTTCGTGTCCAATCTTGCCACCAACCAAACGGGAGCTGCGGCTGGAAACGACGACACCGATGCTGATGGCAAAGACGCAAAGCCCGAGGCAGCAACCGAGGCGCCCTCATGGACACTGCGTGTCGAGGGCCGCCTGGTTGACCCGCCAGGAACTACGTGGAAGACGCGTCCAGCGCCGCACAAGTTTAGCGAGTTTCTGAACTCGATGGTGGTCGAGCTTGACAGGGACCCTGGCCTGCATAGCGACAATGTGGTGCAGTGGCGCCGTGGAGCAGCCGAGAACGACGTGGATGGTTTTGAAATTAAGCGGCGCGGCGACGACGATGTCAGGGCAAAGGTTATTTTGGACATCCGCACGGCCACAGACAGATTCAAAGTCAACCACCCGCTTCTGCGCGAGCTTTTGGACATCCGCGGGCCAGTTTCGAAGGCTGGGTTTATCATGAAACTGTGGCAGTACATAAAGCTCAACAACCTGCAGGACAGCGACGACCCAGACCAGATCCGCTGCGACGCGGGGCTGCAGCAGGCGCTTGGAAGCCCCGTAGTATCGTTCACTGCAATCCCGCAGATGCTGCATGCGTTCCTCACGCGGCCTGACCCCATTGTCATCGAATACACAGTGCGCGTGCATGAGGGCGAGTATCATATGGGCACATACGCGTTTGACGTGGAGGTAGAGGTGGAAGAGCATGCACGCCACAGCACTGGACCGCTGGCCAGCATCCAGAGCCGCCACCGTGAGCTAGCACACATCGAAAACCAGCTGGCACAAAAGATGCAGGATATCCACAACGCGCGGACCAAGCGTGACTTTTTGCGCAGCTTTGCGGGCGATCCCGTGGCATTTATTCACCGGTGGATTGATAACCAGACCAAGGATCTGGAGGTGATCCTAGGCGATAGGCGCCACGGGTTGGAGGCCGCGCTTGGAGCGATCATGGCTGCCGACAGCAGCGCGCAGGAGATGACAGATGAGAGGCGACATGTGCTGGAGAACGAGGCGTCCAAGTGGCTGAAGGAAAGCGCGCTGTACGACGAGCCGTGGGCTGAAGAGGCAGTGTTCCACTACTTGTCTGCCAAGACTCAAGAGAGGATGCAGCAGCTCTTGCAACAGCAGCAGCAGCAGCAAACACCAGCCCAAGCACCCAGCATGCCCTAGCAACCTCGGCCTACCACTGCACATTTCTTTTTCTACCATCCAAAACGCCGTTCCTCTTTTTTTTCATAGCTATAACTGCTCGTCATCCATTGCCCCCATTTACTTAATCAGCCTCCGAGGCTTTTCCGTGTCTGGCGCTGATCGCTTTTGGCGTAACACTCACATGAAAACAGTGCGGGTTTGTGTTCCTGTTTGCACGCAATCTGATCCCAACTTTTTCAGCAGCGCCTGATCCCAGAGCCCAATGTGCGTGTGCTTGTAGCGTGTCCGGGATGTCAGCATGTAGCTTCATACCAGCTCGCCGAACTCCAGGGCGGCGGCTGGGTTGCTGTCATCGCCATATGGGGCAGCACGCTAAACAGAAGTGCACAGTGCTGGGGCTGTGGAGCGCTGGAGGCGAAGGAAAGCACTCGGTGGCAAACCAGCGTGAAAAGCACGGCGGAGTCTCTGCAGGACCCACAGGGATCGGCAGGCAGGACGCAAGACGTGGCCAGCGCCAAGAGGGCTATTTGTGTATGCGTGTAAATGCTGGCTGCAGCAGCAGATGCACTGTTTTCGACAAAAATAGAAACACCAAAATATGGCATAATGTCGGCGCGCATTACATGGCGGCTGCAAATAGCAGCTCTCTTTGTTGGCACCGTTGCAAGCCAAGAAAAGCGCAGAGGCTGTGCTCCTTGACGGATTCCATTTCTGCATGCGCAGACAGAAGAGAGCTGGCTTCTACATGGGCGCGGCCTGTTTGTGCGGGGGAGAGAAATTAACAGCAAGCACATGGGCAAGCCCACCTCGGTCTTGGGCTGTGGAATAAGTGGGCAGAAAAATAAATGTTCCAGCGGCCCCGTTGCTAGGCGGAATTGCTGCGATCTAGGCTGCAGCAAGCGCTGCTGAGTGCCATCCCAGCTGAATCACCCAGCGCTTTCAGCAGCAGGCGTTTGATCGCTTGTTGAGTTCTGTGATACCAGCCATTGTCCAAATTTGTCCAGCGGCGGAAGAGCTGAGCGAAGAAGCACGACGATTCATGGCTGGCACAAAAAGCCCTTCCGTGCAGCGTTGCGTGTATGCTGTGTGGTGCAAGCAGTCGCAGCAAAATTTGCCCAATGCAGGCTGACTGCAGGCAGCGGCGGGCTGGCTGGTGTGCGAGGAGAGGGCGAGCGGGTGGGGCGGGGAGTGGAGGCGGAAATCAGAGGAGAAAAACAGAACCCAGCCTGCGCAAGAAAGTCCGCACTGCGCTGCCGCACGTCGGATGCATCATCTAAACCATTTTCTGGGCTAACAGCAAACAGCCAAGCCTTTAAGGATTCTGCACCTTGCTTCTACTTTTCCCTGTCCTTTCTACTGCTGTCTTCCCTGCTTTTCCCTCTTTCCTCCTTGCCTCTTCTCTTTTATATTATTCGTGCTTCTGCTAACAAACAAAACACCCGCAACAAAGCACTCCGCCGTCCGCTGTGAGCCCTCCTTTTCCACAGAGACAGCTGGAAACAGGACACAACTCGCGCGTGCCTGCCTTCACACCTCGGGTATCCTCTAGGCGCCAGCAGCTGTCCTGTGCACACGCGTTGACAGCCACTTCATCCACGGCAGCAGCAGCAGCAGCATCAGCATCAGCAGACACACAGGAACAAGGACCGGTAGCTGAACTCATCTTTCTGCTGTACACTCGCACTAGCGTCAGTCTTGCGCTCCCGCACCTGTATTTCTTATTCGACATCAGCAGGATATCAGGTACTGTTCATACCAGCAATTGCATGCTTCTTTGTCTCAGCCGGTAGGCCATTATCTTTTGCAAGCTTGGCCATCAGCTGCGCTTCATTGTGAGTAGGCGTATGTGCGTGCTTCGTGCTTCGTGCTTAGTGGGTGCGTGTGGGTGCGTGTGGGTGCCACGGGCGGCGGAGGCGGCGGTGGTGGCTATTGTACATCGACTTGTTGCTTTCCGCACCACACGCCTATTGTCCACATGCTGCTACAAGCTTACCGGGCACCTCTTTGCGCACTACAGCACAAACCCGCTAATAGCTCCGCCTATCGCCAAAAAAAAAAAACTGCTTTCCTTGCCTTTTATCACTCAATTCCCTGATGGAACGCGTAAATGGAACTGCCCCTGTCTCTCAGTAGGCGATCGAGGTATAGACAGGGTGGTTAATTTATATAGACTCATCCACCTTCACCAGACAGACCCTGTAATACCAGCAGCAGCAGCAGCACCATAGTCTCTTCCTCTCTTGGAACAGCCAAAGCAACTTCCAGCCATGAGCGGAGCCGACAGTACTAGCAGCGCCGCCGCTCGAGGCGGACCGCAGTCGCAGTCTTTTTGGAAGCGGCTATTCAAGCGCACAAAGACGTTTATGACCGAGGCTACCGACGCCAACGGCGTGCGCAAAGCTGCCGCCAACTTGCCGTCTCGAAAGATTTACCTCAACATTGACGTCCCACAGGACAAGCTGCCGTCCCATGCTGAGCATTACTGCACAAACGCAATCACTACCTCCCAGTACACCTACGTCAACTTTCTTCCAAAGAACTTGTCGCGACAGTTCCGCCGTGTGGCCAACATCTATTTCTTGGTTCTCACCGTCTTGCAGCTTATCGGCTACTTCGCGCTGGGCAGCTGGATATTGACTATTTTGCCTATCCTCCTTGTCCTGGCAATCACAGCCATCAAGGACGCCTTCGAGGACTGGCGCAGGCACATCTCCGACAACCACTTCAACGAGACTGGCACTCGCATCGTAAGAAACCTGCGCAACACCAATCTCTTGTGGCAGGACAACCAGGCTGACCTGGCCAGGACCAAGCGTATGCACCACCTTCGCATCCAGTTTGCGCGTCGCTTGAACAAGAAGACCTGGTACAACCAACTACCCAGCGAGTGGGAGGAGTCGCAGAACCCGGTTGACCCTGCAAAGCCACCAGTGCTTAACGAGGAGGCCAGGTGGCGGAACGTGCGTGTCGGCGACTTTGTTATTCTCAAAACAGGCGACCCGGCTCCAGCCGACATGCTCATGCTGGCCACGTCTGCCGAAGACGGCAGCTGCTACGTCGAGACAAAGAACCTCGATGGCGAGACCAACCTGAAGCCACGCTCGGCATTGGCTGAGACCTCGGGCGTGCGCGACGCCGAGGGGTGCGCAAGAACTCGTGCTGTTGTCGAGGTCGATCCGCCCACATCCAACATGACAAAAATCAACGGCTCTATCCGGATATTCTCTACGCCTGCAGTGCCGACAGAATACGAGTCCACACCGCCCTTTGACTTTGATCCGCATGGCACAGTCTCTCCCTCCCACTCCAACGCCGGCCCTGCTCCTCATCACCGCCACCATCCTTCCGGCAGCATCAGCAACGGAAACAGCAATGGCAGCGGAGGCGAGAACTACGAGCTCAAGCTCTTGGGCCCCAAGCAGACGCTGCCATTCAAGCACTCGCCCTTGGCCCAGCCAAACACCAAGCATAGCATTGCCTCGTCCAGCTACCCAGGCGATGATGGCATCAGCAGCAGAGATGCACCCGCATTCGATCCGACAGCCACAGTAGTAAACAGGGACCCTGCAAAGTAAGTTATATCCCGTAGGTTTCGCACATGCCAGTGCGGGTGGTCTAGACCCCGTCCACCTCCCATGTCTTGAGCACACACACCTCTTTGGGGCATGCACGAATGCGCGGCTGAAGTGCCGGCATTCCTTTTTTGTATGTGCTCTGTCCTCCAGCTGCCCGCAATGCTGTGCGGACAATCGGCTCTTGTACGCAAGAGGCCTTGGGGCATGGTTACTATAGCTAGTCTGGGATTTCGAATACTGCAGGCACTGCTCACTCGCAGCCACACCCACACTCACACTCGCACCCAAACACACACACACACAGCCATCCTTCCTTTTCTCCTTGGCCTGTTTGATGGACACTGTATCTGTGAAACAGCCCAGCTGATGGTATCGCACAGCCGCTTCTGCATGTTCTTGTGCCTTTTACTTTCCTAGTGATCTGGGCAAATCCTTGCCAGACAACGTCAACTACGAGTCGGACCCGCTGGTTGTGCCGTTTTCGATCAACAATGTACTGCTGCGCGGTATGACTGTTCGTAACACCGACTGGATCGTTTGCCTTGTGCTTTATACTGGCGAGCAAACCAAAATTGTTCTCAACTCGGGCCCCACGCCTTACAAGCGGAGTCGTATCGAGCGCATGATGAACACCCAGGTTATGATGAGCTTTGGATTCGTGTTTGCCACATCCTTCATTGTGGCTCTTGTTGGTGGCCTAAAGTACGCAGAGAAAGAGCACCGCCATAGCCCCTATGTTGACGATACAATGGACAAGGGCACATATGGATTTGCGCTGTTCTGGTCGGCGATGATCATGCTGCAGAACGTTATCCCGATCGCCCTCTATGTCAGTATCGAGTTCGTGAAGAGCTGGCACGCGTACTGGATCTATCAGGACTTGAACATGTACTACGAGCCAACTGACCAGCGCTGCGTGGCTCGGAACTGGAACATCTCCGACGATCTTGGCCAGGTATCTTACATCTTCAGTGACAAAACTGGCACGCTGACTCGCAACGTCATGGACTTCCGAATGTGCTCGATCAACGGCACGATTTACGGAAAGCAGCTGCCAGGCGATGAGCTTGATGTTGTCAAAGGTCGGATGGCCCAGGAGGAGGTTGACCGCAACAACCCGCCAGAGGGTGGCGCCAACCCGTTCTTCCTTGAGCTCCAGGACGACGATGTCGATGCCGATGTCGATGGCAACGGCAACGGCAACGGCAACGGCAAAGCAGGCAGCGGATACGGCAGCCAGTTTGGTGTGGATGAAGAAAGACAGATGGGCCGTAGCCGCCAAAGCACAAACACAAGCATCATCTCCCACGGCACCAGCCAGTATGACAGCAGCCCTCTTATTTCAACTGCTGACTCGCCAGCCGGCCAAAGCAGGCTGCAACGCCGCGAGCCCCGGATAAAGCCAGTTGAGGTCAGCGCTACGCGCTCACGAGCCCGCACAATCCAGCCGCTGAGCGAGGCAGAGGCAGAGGCAAAGCGCAAGCAGATGATCAAGGCTTATGTCGGCGCTATGCGCAATGTGTTTGACCCCAAATATGCTGAGATTGGAGACGAAGAGACTGGCGAGGGCGGCTCATACACCTTTGTTGACCCGCAGATTTTCTACGACATGCGCCCAGAGACTGCGCCACCAAACAAGGTCGGTGCTATGCTTGGAAACGCCCCCCTGAGCCCGCTGGACGGTTCGGATGGTCCAGGCGCCGACCAAGGCTTGGCAATCTCGCCGCACATCGCCCAGCGTGTGGGGTCGCGCCCCTCGATCAGCCACGGGTTTGAAGTCGACGCAATTCGCCAAAAGATGATGGTTGACCTCTTTATGACAGAGCTTGCAACTTGCCACTCTGTCGTCGTTGAAAAGAGCTTCCAAAAGCACATTGTCCACGACGAAGACGGCGATGACCGCTCGACCATCCGCCGGTTTACTCGCATGTTCCACAGTCGCAGCGGCTCGCGCAAGATCACCGACATGGTCCGCCACAGACGCCACCGCAGCAAACACCATGGCCGCACGGATTCTGTGGCCACGGCAACTAGCGCGGGCGAGGGCATTGAGTGGGTCGCATCTGACCCTGCGCTGTCCCGTATGGGCCACAATGCAAGCGGCTCCGTTGGCAGCGCTTCTGGGTTTGCACGCCCAGGCGAAGGCTCGGGACTTGATGACCGCTTCAACGCTGCTTCTGCTCCTGGGTCCCGCTTGAGAATGGGCGACGGCGGCCACCCTTACTACTCGGAGCATACATCCACGAGTCCCTCTTATGAGCAGAGCGAGATTGCCCCAGCAGTCGACTTTGCACCAGGCAGCGGCCCTCGCGATCTCACTCAGCGCGCCGACGGCAGTGTTGCAGGGTCCAACCACGGCTCGTTTGCTGCTGACCCCAACCGGAGCAACAGCCAGGGCTCGCAAAGCGCGTCACCCGACGCCGAGAAGCGCGACATGAGCAAGCTTGCATACAGCGCCGAGTCTCCTGATGAGGGAGCGCTGGTGCGGGCAGCCAAGAACTTTGGGTACACGTTCCTTGGTCGCGTCAAGAACACAATCTACCTGGACATCCGTGGCGAGAAGGTTCAGTACGAGGTGCTGGACACAATCGAGTTCAACTCGACGCGCAAGCGCATGTCCAACATCCTGCGCCGCCCTGCACCACACAGCGACATTATCTTGTTTACGAAGGGCGCAGACAATGTGATGATCGACCGCCTAAGCAAGCTGCCATCCAACAACGAGTCACCGAATCCTTTCGAGTCAAGCGAGGAGCTCAGCTTTGAGCGCACCATGCGCGAGCGCACATTCAACCAGATCGACGAGTTTGCTAACGCCGGCTTGCGTACGCTTATGCTCGGCTACCGCATTATCTCCGAGGGTGAGTGGGTGCGCTGGTCATCACGCTACCATGCAGCACAGGCCTCTCTGGACGAGGACCGCGAGGAGCAGATTGCAAAGGTTACTGATGAGATGGAGCGTGACCTGCGCATTGCTGGAGCAACGGCTATTGAGGATAAGCTGCAGGAGCGTGTGCCAGAGACCATTGCGTCTCTGCGTGCAGCAGGCATCAAGATCTGGGTCTTGACGGGCGACAAGATGGAGACAGCCATCAACATTGGGTTTGCAGCCAACCTGCTGACAAAGGAGATGGAGCTGTGGACCATCAACAGCTCTTCGGGGATCGACAAGGTTCTGTCGCGCTTCAAGCTAATTGCTCGTATCATGCGGGAGATGGCTGTCAACGACATCGCACAGTCTGTGGAGAGCGCTGCTCCGCAAGCCGACCAAAAGTCGCAGCCAAGCAAGGTTGGCCTTCGAGGCGAGGATGCGCGGGCGCTTGGCAGCGTGTCTTACAAGATTGGGCGCGCCAAAAAGTTCCTCCATATTGGCCATAGCCTGCGGCACAGAGACAAGCGGGGCTCTGGCGCACAAGAGCCTAGCAGCGAGGGCGCTACCGAGGGCGACGGTGTGCTGCCAGCATCCACTCAAGAGGTGCGGCGTACATCGCCTGGTGAGCAGGGGAGGGCAACGTTCCCGCAGCTGCTTGATGAAGGAGAGCCCCGCGGCGTCAGCTTCCAGGACGACGAGGATCTCTCACCAAACCAGGTCCAGGCGTCAATTGACTACTTGCGCCGCCACAGCACGCTTTCCGATGGCGGGCCGAGCCCCGACGAGGCTGGCCACGACTCTGCTGCGTACCACCCCTTGAACGCACTTGTGATTGATGGAGCTGCCCTCAGCGTTGTGCTTGGCGACCCGGAGAGCAGGGCCATGCTGCTGGAGATTGCACCCTTGTTCAAGTCGGTTGTCTGCTGCCGTGCCAGTCCGCTGCAAAAGGCCGAGGTTGTCAAGCTTGTCAAGGATGGCCTTGACCTTGTCACTCTGGCAATCGGCGACGGAGCAAACGACGTGAGCATGATCCAGACAGCTGACATTGGCGTGGCAATCTCTGGCGAAGAAGGTCTGCAAGCTGCGATGGCCTCTGACTACACAGTCGGGCGGTTCCACTTTTTGCAGAATCTCCTTTTGGTGCACGGGCTGTTTGATTATCTGAGAATGAGCGAGATGATCTTGAGCTTCTTCTACAAAAACGTCATCTGGGCGATGGTTCCGTTCTGGTACAGCATCTACTGCGCCTTTTCGGCCAACGTCTTCTACGACCTGTCGTACATCCAGCTGTACAACGTCGTGTTCACCGTGTCGCCTGTAATCATCCTCGGCTGTGTCGACAAGCCCTTCAACTACCAGACAGCGATGACGTATGTCGCAGTGTACATCGACGGCATCCACAACAGGTACTTCAAGTGGTGGCGCTACTACATGTACGTCATCGACGGAATCTACCAGTCTGTGGTTATCTTCTTCACGTTCTACCTCTTCACGTACAAGTCGGACATGAACAACGAGAACGGAAAGACGTGGGGCAGGTCCGACCTCTGCACGGGCCCCACAGTTGCAGTGGTGATTGCTGCCAGCCTGTGCGTTGGGTTCAATGCCTGGCAGTGGAACTGGATGATGGCTGCTGCAATCGCCTTCTCCATCGTGGTGTGCATCGCATACCTCGCCATTGCATCGCTGGTCCGCTACTACTCGGTCGAAGGCGTCGCTACGTCTGTGATGTCGACAATTGCGTTTTGGTTTGGCACAATCATATCTGTGGTCGTAGCGCTGCTGCCGCGGTACTGCGTCAGATGCTGGCAGAAGATGAACCGGCCAAGGGACCTTGACATTATCCGCGAGATCAAGGTGCTCCACCGTCCTTGGTACGGCCAGGTCTTTGTTGAGCCAGACACCGAGGTCAAGTTCCCGCCCAAGGACCCTAAGCACCACCGCCCCCACATGCGCAAGCACAAGGCAAAGGCCGAGCAGGGCATGTAGCCCGGCCTGTGCTGATCTAGGCGTCTCTCTCTGCCGCCCTCCGGCTTCTCCGCTGTGCTTTGTAGGCTGTAGTTATTTGTGCTGGCCATGTGTGGCAGCTTGCTGCCAAATGCAAAATCTCTTTTCATTGTTCGCTCAAAAGCCTCTGCGTTTCGTTCCAGCAGACTGACTCATGGTGCAGTGGTGGTGGTGGTGGTGTGTTGGATATTATGCTTCTCTGTATTTCTCGCAGTAACAAGGCGGCTTCTTGCGAAGGCATGGCGCCATTCCTGCCATTGCATGGATGTGCTCAGAAGGGAGCTGTGTCAAAAGTAGTTGGGGAAAACGAAGCTCAGCTTGCTCTTTCCCTCGGAGGACTGCTTGTCGGGCGACTGCTGGAAGGCGTACTGCATGCTGCCAGCCTCGGGGCTGGTCAGTTTGCTGGACGCGTCCTCGTACACGGCGGCCTCAACGTCGGGGAGGGCCGCAAGGAGCAGGGTCTTGGCATTGGCAGCATTGACCTTCATGGTCCGCATGACCTCAGCAACAGTGACCGACTCCTCAGACTCGCGCCAGGCGTCGTAGTCGGTGGCCATGCAAACAATGGCGTAGGTGATCTCAGCCTCGCGTGCAAGCTTGGACTCGGGGATACAAGTCATGTTGATGACGCTGGCGCCCCACGAGCGGTAGAGGTTGGACTCGGCGCGAGTGGAGAAGGCAGGGCCCTCCATGCATACACCAGTGCCGCTCGGGTGGACGGTGATTTCGGGGACGGACGCGCTGTGCTTCTCGACAAGTGCGCGGAGGCGGGCACTGACGGGCTCGCCAAACGATGCATGGGCAGTAACGCCGGTTCCAGTGAAGAACGAGTCCGCGCGGACGCCCTTTGTGCGGTCAATGATCTGGTCGATAAGCACAAAGTCGCCTGGGCGGATCTCCTCGCGCAGCGAGCCAACGGCGCTGAACGCCAGAATGACCTGCACACCGACGGCCTTGAGCGCGGCGATGTTGGCGCGGTAGTTGACCTCCGAGGGCAGCACGCTGTGCGAAGGGCCGTGGCGAGCGAGGAACGCAATCTTGTGGCCGCGAGGGGTCTCGGCAATGGTGATGGGGCCCGAAGGAAGACCCCAGGGGGTCTTGGGAGTCACCTCCTCCTTGACAACAAGACCATCGAGAGAGTAGAGGCCGGTGCCGCCGATCACGCCAATGCGCACATCCCTGAAATAGGTTTCCGACTGAGAAGACATGGCTGTGCTCGTTTTGCTACCAAAAGTACGTCCAAAAAGTAACGGCGGGGCGCTGTGCTATCCACGCGTATGTAATAGAGAGGCTGTGAAGGGCAAAAAATTTGCAGAAAGAGAAAGGCGCGGGAAGGAAGAGGGAGAGATATGCTGGGCAGTGAGCCAGCATTGCAAATCTCCAGCCGGGCGGCTTTGTTCCTCAATGGGCTGAACACTATGCGGAAAACGGGGGGTCTGGCCAATGGGTGCGCTCGCAGATGACACATGACTCGACATAGCGGCAGACGAATGGGGCGACGACTCCCAAGCGCTTGCAGCAACAAGAGGGGAAGCAGGGACCATTGCAAATTGCAGCGGCGTCTCCTGCTTGGGGGCGATGGCGACATCTGCACCCTGCTGCTGCTCACACGGAGTAGGATATTGTCAAGCTGGCGGGGATGGCAGCGGTGTTGTCCGCAGAGACAACAACCTGCAGCACTGGCCTGTTGCTTATCGTCACCGTGCTGAATCTTGACACAAGGCTTGGACTGGCCATTGCAGAGGCGGTGGCATTTGCGGCCGTGGCGATGCCAGCACCTGCAGTGCCGTGCGGCTGGCCCAGTGAGCCTGCTGGCGCGAGTGACGGCAGCCCCAAGTCTAGGGGCGACAGCGGCAGTGGAGTGCCGGTGAAAAGGTCTACGCTCAGCGACTTGGATCCTGAGCTCGAGGGCCACAAGTCAAGGCTGTCCTCGCTAGGCATGTGCTGCGTTGACAGAGGGAATGTGTCGTAAAAGTTCGCATCTGCGCCAAGCGGCTTTTTGAAGCTGCCGAGGTACTCGCTTATTTCGCCGTCGTCGCTCAGCACGGTGAGTCCGTTGCCTGTCTTTTCAAGCCCCCTGACGTCGTCTCCTTGGTTATATGCAAAGCCTTCGTCGAGATTGCCACCGTCGCCATCGTCATCGTCGGTGATGGTTTTTGTCACAAGCACAAAGCTGGTTATCTCATCTGGAATGCTGCTGCTAGACTCGCCACTGCCATCCGCGCCGTCCTGTTTATCTGTAGCAGAGTCGGATCCGCCATCGCCATCGCCATTGCCATCGCCGCCATTGCCAGCCCTGTTCTGCCTGGCGCTCTTCTCTTCTGCTTTGACCAGGTCCATTGGCTTGCCGACAGAAACAAACGCACGCTGCTTAAGGAGCGGCGTGAGCTGGTCTTCCTCGCGTCCAGTTCTCTCAGCGACGGTCTGCTTGCCAGGCAGGTTGACTACCAGCAGCTCATGGGCAGTCAAGGGCTCCTGGTGTCCATAGTTTTCAATCCTGATGTCGGCGCAGTTCATATAGTATTCGCGCGAGCCCAGGCCATTGATCCATGTCCAGGCAAAAATAGCCCTTGTGGCTGCTGGAATAGCGTCGGGGACTGGTACGTCATACCCACCACTGACGGTGTCCAAGAAGCAGCTGGACAATTTGTCCCAGATAACTGCAAACGTCGTGCCGTTATCATAAGAGACGGCAAACTGACAGTCCCCACCCAGGTGCGTGGCTACGCCGTCGAATTGGACGTGGAAGGGATGTCCGGCGACAAGCGTACCCTGAACAGGGCCCGCTTTGAAGTTGCGGCACGGATACCCGACGATTGGCCCTAGCGGCGACTTCATATTGTAGTCAACGTCGTCGTTATCGACGTAGTATTTGCTGAACTGTGAGTGGCGCGGTGGTGGCTCTTTCATCTCAACGTGTGCGCTGGCCTGCCTGCGTACGTGCAGCAGCAGAAGCACGCTGTACAAGACCAGAGAGGATATCCGAGAGCGCATTTATTATGAGGAAGTGCGTGAGACAGGAGTGGCAGCTGCGTTTATTTCTTGGGTGTATGGCTGTCGCTGCGGAGTAGTCAGAGTCAGAAAGAAGGTGGGTACGCCGAGCGCAGAGCTTGCAGCAGCAATGAGTGTCTATCTCCAGTGCCAGCCTTATCGCCGCCGTCTCCACTACCTGTTTGTCGAGCCTCAGCGCGAAAAGGAGCAAAACGGAGAATGCAGGCGAGCATGGCTAAATATAGAGCGCATCCCGCTTCTCTGGAAGTTACTGCTGCGCACCACCCACATCCTATGCAATCCGAAAACCTGGGTAGGCTGCGTATACGTGAACATGCGCGGCAATCAGCTAGGCTACATTCTCGCAGTCTTTGCCAAGCCCCGAGGGTGGCACCAAGAGTTTGGGAAACACCAGATTGCTCAAGAATGCGCTCACTTGACCTGTCTCTTCATTATTTATGGATGCTGATCAGTACACAGCGGGAGGAGCTATACAGCCACTCGCAAAAAGCAAACAGCACGCACCTTGGGTCCTCACTAGTTCAATGCCAGCGAATCGAGGTCTGTAGCCATTTTGTTTGCTTGCATTTATGTTACTCAACGCGTTTCAGCCGTTGTGATGCGCTGGTGCTTCTAGACTCGACGTAAGCTGAAGACACTTGTGTGAAATTAGGCTGCTCTTTGGCCATGAGCATCTTCCATAGCCTGGAGCAGCCACTATATAACGCGTCAAGCCTCCCATCAGAAGCCAAAGAACCCTTGCTTACGACCACTTTATTCATACCCCCACACACTACCACACACTACCACACCCCATTCCATTCTCTCAGCCACCGTTTTTCATACAAGCACAGCAGGCCCACCCGTATCGTGAATGAAAATGGCCTCTAGACTCCACAAGCCAGTCAGTGATGTCTACGGAGCCAGTGGCGATGCTGCCTTTGGCGACCAAAGCAGGAACGATGTGCCTCCTGCTTACCAAGATCCAGGATATGGCAATGGACACGCAAGGGCGCCTCCCCCGTTCACTGAAAGATCCAGAGAAATGCCATTTCCATACTCTGAAGGAGACGGACACCAAGGCAACGGCAGCCCTGATCCACGGCTTGCCGCAACGGTCGACAACTTGTTCGAAGACAACGCTCCTACCGACCACAGGCGCTCATGGAACGGAGCACACCGAGATGGCGACTATCCTCACAACAGGAGGCACCGCGCCACTTCTCTTCAAAACCCAAGGCACTATAGCAACAACCAGCACACCAGCAACAGCAACGGCTTTGTGGAGCCAGCAGGACCCAGCGCAGCTGGGAATCTCGGTCGGCAGTCACAGACAGTCGAATGCCCCTGGTGCCATACGGTCGTCACAACAACCGTGAGGAAACAAATCGGAGTCAAAGCCGGCGGCGCAGCTGTGGCCGCAGCAATAATTGCCTGGCCGCTGTTCTGGGTGCCCTTGGTTATACCTGCGCTGCAGCGCAAAACACATTACTGCCCGCAATGCAACCGAAAAATTGGCCGAGGACGCCGCAACGTTTAGCACCAAGGTGTTCCTGTATATTCCTATGCTGTTTCTCTCTCTCAGTGGTCAGAATCAAAGCGCTGACGCTTACCGCATGTCCTTTAAGCCAGCTCCATGCTCGCCTGTTTTCTTTAGCATTAAAAATACACACCGAACAGCTATGAAGGGAGGGGGAAGGAGGAAGAAAAGCGACATCCTCTTGGTTCGGCGATGGTGACTGCACGCTAGGCATCGGTATATATCTTGCGAATGCCGTCGGTCCGAGCCCTGGCCAGCGTCACAGGGCAGCGGCCGGTTTCTGAGACATGGCGGTAGATGCACGGGTAGCAAAAGACATAGCCCGATGGGGCCATAGCTGGGTTTGTGCGCGGCCTTTCGCATATCGGGCAAATGTTCTGGTCCTCAGGCACGGATATGCCATCCACATGTGGCTTGAGAGGCATGGGCGGAGGTGGAACAGGTGCTTGCTGGACCTTTTTGTGGAAATCGGAGCGATACCACCACTCCAAGAACCGGTAGAAGAAAATAGAGAGCGGCAGCAGCACCTTGAGGAAGTCGAGGCCGCCTGTAAGCAGCCTCGCCACAAGATTACGAGCAAAGCGGATGACTGATCCGTTGGAAGGAGCAAGCAGACTGCTCTTTGACGATGGCCCGCGCGCATCCATAGCACGATAGTCAGCAGCAGTCATGCGCCGAACCTGGAGCCCAAGAATGTGCAGCCACGGCGAGTTGTAGTTTGTGCGGTCAAACATGTAGGCAATGTAGTACAGTGCAGTCGCCATGTGGTAAGAGAAATTGGCATGCGGGTAGTAGCGTTTGAAAGCTCGCTTGGCCGCCTGAATGAGCACAGCAAGCCGGCGAGAGGCTCCAGCCAAACCCTCGGGAATACGGTCGTCGTCCGACTCGCCTGCCTGGGCAAAGGCGCCTCCCAGCAGGCGAGCAGCCTCGCCGCCGCTAATCTTCTCGTAGTACTGGTCCAACCGGCTCTTGACAAGAGGGAGTCCAACAAGGAACACAAGCGACCCCCACACGTTTGCTCGAGTCATGTTGCCGTCGCCACGGATCTTGTGTGTGCGCACTCGCTTTGTTCCATAAAAGTGCTCCGTGAAGGACCCGCCGTAGTTGCGGAGATAGTGGCGCTCCACCAGGAGCATAATCGCTGCGTAGACCTCTTCGTGCCAGTTGAGGATGCGAACCAAGTAGCGTGGGTATCTGTGGGCGTAGACAGAGGTTACATGCCGCAGTGCTGGCTCCAGCAAGTCGCTCATTTTGTGCTGGGCAACAATCTCGAACAAGGACGGCTTGCCCGAATCGGCGCCGCTCAGCATGTCGCTCATAAACTCCATCTTTGCCGCCTTTTTTTCTTTTCTTTTAACGTTACCACCGCTTTCGAGTCAAATGGAAGAAGACGCAGACGGGCAAGAGAGAAAACGAACAGTGTGTCACTTGACTGGCAAAGATAGCAAGGCCAAAAGTCCACAGTATATCTGGCATTCATAGTCACATGATCGCGAGTGCAGTGCGCGTTGTTGCTGCTGACGCTTCTCTTGCGGGTGCTGCTTCTGGCCCATGCATTATTCCTGGCAGGCGTTTCGAAAGCACGGCGCTCCTTTTCCGGTCCACGGCGCCTTGCTCGCTTTGTAGTTGCCTACTTTTTGTTCTTCCAGCATTTCGAATTCTACTTGCTACTGTTTGCTCTACGCAGCCGCCAGCATCGCACTTCAGACTCTACGGAAACACACCCTGCGCAGCTTCTGACGAAAAATGAACGTGGGACGGCCCGCACCGCGCTCTGGCACCAGCGCCCAGGACAGCTATGCCCCAGACCTGCTTTATGCCGCTTTCAACCAGGACTACGGCTGCTTTGCGATTGGAACACAGACGGGGTTCAGAATATTCAACAGCGACCCTTACAAGGAGAAAATGAGGCGGGGTAAGCAGGCGCAAAGCAGCTGCGCTTGCGCTTTAATTTGTGCCAAGGAGATTGGCATTCAGCTTCCATTTTGCCCTCATGTCGTCTTTTTGTTGCATGTTACTGCCACAGGGGTGTGGTGTGCATGGCACACCACACAGCTGCTCGTGGCCGGGATTTGCCCAAGTAGCTTGTTCGCTCGCTGCCTTTTGTCGCTGCGGCTCCGCTAACTGCCTCCTTTGCCTTTCTTTCTTTTGTTGCAAACGGGCGTGTCAATGTGCGCACAAATAGAGTTCAAGGACGGCGGCATTGGGATGGTGGCCATGCTATACAGGTCGAATTATCTGGCACTTGTTGGTGGAGGACGGAATCCACGGTTCCCTCCCAACAAGGTCATGCTGTGGGATGATGCCAGCTCCAAGATCATCGCCGAGCTCGAGTTCAGGTCGGATGTTCTTAATGTGCACCTTCAGCGCGACCGTATCGTCGTGATTCTGCGAAACAAATGCATTGTCTGCTCTCTAGAAGCAAAGCCGCGCCATCTGCATGCGTTTGAAACCTGCGACAACGACCGCGGCGCTGTAGCCATTAGCGGAAGCAGTGACAGCGGCATCTTGGCGTTCCCAGGTCGGCAAAAGGGCCACATCCAGATCGTAGACCTGCACTCATGCATCAATCTTGCTGGAACGCAGGACTCAGCTGGCCCGTCTGCAGCTGCGGCGGGCCAGCCAGGCATCGATGCGCAGCGAGCACGGTCAAGGAGCCGAGGAAGCATTTCTACCGATGCCAGAGCATTGTCAACTTCGCCACCAGCCAGCTCAGCTATCCACCCGACAAACATAAACATCATTGCTGCCCATGCAACCTCTATCAGCGCCCTTGCAGTCAGCGCCGACGGGACCATGGTTGCAAGTGCCAGCGAGAAGGGCACGCTTATCCGCATTTTTGACACTATGAGCGGCAGGCTACTACACGAGCTTCGACGCGGCGTTGACCGCGCTGACATATACAGCATCGCATTCAGCCCCGACAACACTAGGCTCTGTGTGTCTTCAGACAAGGGCACGGTCCATGTATTCAACCTTGAAGCAAAGCAGGACCACAGCCAGCTGGCCGCTGGAGCATCGCCGGCTGGAGCATCGGCGACGGCATCAGGCAACCGCCAGTCAAACCTGAAGTTTATGAAAGACCTCCTGCCCAAGTATTTTTCCTCAGAGTGGTCATTTGCGCACTTCCGTATCGCCAACGAGGTCCGCTGCATATGCGGGTTTGGAAGCGAGCGCAACAGTGTCATTGTACTCTGCGCTGACGGCACAGCTCAGAAGTACTCGTTTGACTCGTACCGCGGAAACTGCGTCAGAGAGTGGTATCGCAAGTTCATTTGAAAGCCAGGCACCGCTTTAATATACCTATGGTCCGCACTACCCTATGGTGCCCCGAGCCATATCCACAGTGCCATTTGGGAAGCATATTGCTTTCTGTATCTCAGCCCATCAGTGATCCGGTACTTCACGTGGTGCCGGCCCAATGTTTTAGACAGGCACTGCTCGAGCTTTATTGGCCGTTTTTGTTGGGGCTTCCGAGCAGGGCAATGGTGCCTCACGGTCTCTGCTTGCTTTATCCTTTCAAATATAGACCTTGCCTACTTCACTGCCGCCATACTAGCTGCTGCGGCAATACCCTGAGAGTCAGGTATGGCATCTTACTTTATCGAAGTTCTTGACAACCTTTCAGTTGTGGATATCTATGTGGAGTGCAAGGGAGGAGGCGACCCTGGTTTCGGGTGCTGTGCTGTGAAACTGGAAGGATCGCAAGCAGTGCGAGTAGACCGGCAAACAGCGGTTGGCTTGCCTGTCCCAGTGGACGAAAGACATGCTACAACGACACAGCCCACCAGGCAAACACCAAAGGGAGGACCGGCAGTTGAATCGCAGGAGTGGGTACGCATCAGAGCACCTATTGCTAGTGGCAGCAAGATGGCCAGACTGGAGACTTCCCCACGGTTGATTACGGATGTCAAGCGCCCAATAACTGCCAGGATGATCGATGGCCTGCATGGAATACGCTGTCGAAACTGCAAAGAGCATATTCTCGAGACCGATCACGGAGGCAAGCATAGCACGGGTATGGCAAATGTGCGCGACCTCCCATCAACATATTGGAGCGAACTAATTGACTGCTGGGTATGCCACCCTGAAGAGGATGAGCTGAATATAAACATGGACCTGCTCCATATATTTGAGCCCGAGTGCGCCACAGGAAGCTCGCAGACAGGCAGCAGCAAAGCCAATTCTACGCAAAAGACAGACCCAGAAAACGATGGCGTGCCGAGCTCTGGTACAAGTAGGGCGAGCTTGGATGTGTGGGTTGGACACACGCACATTCTTGCCCCCCAGCAGCTTTTTAGAGCCGTGGTAGCAAGGAATGTAACGCTAGACGCAAAGGTAAGTTCATATATCAGGAGTGCTTGAGCACTGTACTTGCAAAGCTACGGATGGGCTACATGCTGCAGCCTTCCTACGTCTATAGCGTGGAGTCTATGGCTGTATGCGCAGGCTTGATATCCAAGATTAACGGCGCAACCGCTTAGCCTCTACGCAAATCCAAGAGTCGTGCAGCATCACTGCGCTGATTCAGCTGGAGCTGCTCTTCACAGAGGCGGCGCGTAGTTTGTCTGAACAAACCAGCAATGCGCAAAGACAGCATTTCTGGCTAAAGGCAACCCGACAATGAAAAGGCGCACTGCTATGGCGCTGGTGCTGCTGAGTTCCTCTGGAGTGCTTGTTCTAAAGCCACTGGGTCTGCATGCATCAATTGCTGTAGGATCGCTTCCATGGCAGCTATATGGAGCTGCAATGCAACGAATGCGAAAGCGCTGTTGGCGAAGTTGGATATATGGGCCAAAAAAAGCTATTTATGGTGTATTCACACCGTGTGGATTTTCTGCTTAAAGACCCAAGGTACGTGCTGGCATATTTATATCGCTGGGTGCTTGCCCGTCTCCTGTATCCACTCGCTGCACGAAAGATGTGCTGTCCACACAGGCTAACAGATGCTGCTCCCGGGGTTTGCTACACGCTATGCTCATGCACACAGTGCCACAATAGACCGCCTATTTCAATTAGTCTCGCGCAGACATTTGCCAGTGAAGTTGTCGACCATGCGGCTGCGCACGCGATATACAAGTTTATTGTCGAGGACCGCAGGCTGTGCAAACCCGTGTTGCTTGTGCACCTGGTTGGGTGGAACGCCGAGATAATAGCGCATGCACCCGCTGCTAGAAGCAAGCCAGTATCTGGCCGGTGCATCAAGGTCCTGTATGCAGAGGCTGGAGGCAGCACGTTTGACACAATGGCAAAACAGTGGGCGGATGGGGGCATGGCAGAGCGCATACCCCTTCTTGGCAACGACTGCGACGAGCTTTTGCGTGTGCTGCTGCAAAACACACGTCTGGTTCCACCGCTACTGCGAACAATGGCCCACATGTCTCGTAGCTTCCTTCCAATCTAGCAGCTGCGCTTTCGGGTGAGATCAACAGCAGCCACCAGGCATTTCGCTGGACAAGATGGTCTTGATCGTGATCTGCAAGCCCTTCGTTTACGCCAGATTAAACGCCTCATTGACTTTGACGCGGCTGTGTTTACAATAGAAGTCGGCGTGCAGCAAGCACCCGCTTTTCTTTTGGCCATGTGCACACGCGCATTTCTCACCTGTTTTTTTTAGCACGCTGTTTACGTACTCTTAAAAGCCCAGCCGTCTTTCAGTGCTGGCCAAATCCTTCTCGTTGAACGTGTTGCTGCCAACTCGCTAGGTGAAAAAAAAGCAGACATGGCGGACACATACAAACCTGTGGATGCGTTCGACTCCATGACCGAGAGCACCTTTATCATAAAGCCGAAGGCAAAGGCCAGTGGCAGCACTGGCAAACATAAGGCAGGCCGCATCAATATCAGCGGCGGGTTTGTGCCTTTGCTCCAGGGTAGAGAGGCGCCCGAGTCGCTGGAGCTGAGGCGGCAGCTCTTTGAGAAGATGTGGACGCCGCTGGAGGAGCTTTTCATCAGAACCGAGCAGGAAGTCAACGGTGTTGGCATCGCCGAGATATGCAGCTTTGTTGACGCGTCATACACACGCATTGATACCAAAGAGAAGGGCTGGCTTGACCCTCCCTTCGCCGAGCTTGCCACAGCAATAGCATTTGCAGGCGTAAACACAGGCGACCACTCCAAGCTGTTCGCTTCGCTTCGTACAAGACTGCGTGCGAATGGCCACCACGTTGCCCTGATGGAGTCCCAGTATTGCTCGACGCTGCCCGGCATGCTAAAGTACTTGCTGGACCAGATCCTTTATAGCGAGGAAGGCGTGGGCGCAGCGGCCAGTTCAAAGGCTGTTGCCTACGACATGAATATTCTCCGGCTGTGGTGGGAGGATAAGGTTGCAGCAGCAGCTAGCCACAGCTCAGCCGACAGCAGCAGGGTGGTTGTTGTTTTGCAGGACCTTGAGGGCTTCCCGCCTTTGGTCGTTGATGATTTTATCAGGATCGCTGGCAACTGCTGCGGCTCTGTGCCTATTGTCCTGGTCCTTGGTTTGGCAACCTCCTACGAGAGCCTCCACCAGTCACTGACAAAGGCTAGCATATCTACACTGAATGTCGAGCGGTTCAATTTGCAGCGCTCCAAGCAGTGCATTGACGCTATCATCAGCAAGGTGCTTGTCAGGTGCATGGCAACGCTGTCGTTTGGTGCAGAGGCTTACAAGTCGCTGCTGGATCAGTTCCTGCTGTACAACTTCTCCATCACTGCGTTTGTCAGAAAGATGAAGTATGCAGCCATGGACTTCTTTTACGCGCACCCACTAAGCGTGCTTGTAAGCATGGTCAAACAGACAGAGAGCGGCACTGTATCTGTCATCGACTGCCCCATTCAGCTGAGCCACGATCAGGCTGAGCTTATTCGCATGCAGCGATCAGTCCAGCGATTCCTCGAGCATCATGTCCGTGCAGGCGGAGATCGCGACTACTTCAATCGAGCAGTCAACGACGATGGGTTCCTCCAGACAGTAGTCGTGCCTCAAATGCTACGAAAGCTAGCATCCTACCGTCAGCTCTACAGCCTGGGGATCGACTTTGCGCAAGCTATCCAGGATGAGTCGCCAGAATCAATGCGAAAGCCCATTCGGACGCTACACTATTACGGGTTGAGCCAGACATACGGCGAGTGCACACACTGGAAGACGCTTTCGGCAATAGTCCGTAAGATGAAGGCACCCGAGATGGAACTGCTTTTGGCCAAGCTCTGCCATATTGCAGACAGAGCTGTGGGTGTTGACTGGAGACTGGCTGCTGAATCAGGCTTGGACATCCCAGAGCGGCTGCGTCAAGCTCAAGCGCTGCTTGCTGATCCAGAGGGTGATAATAGCGCTCCCAGTGGCGCTGCAGCAACAGAAAGGACATCCGGCCAGGGGCAGACGAAGCGGATCAGAACTCGCACGGATATGGAAAGCCGGCCATTCCTTCTCTTTGACAGTAGCTCGAGCGACCACGTGCTGCGTGCTCTTGACAAATGCAGCGGCATGATCGAGGACATCCTAAGATCATGCTTGTCCGCCTACCGCGATGTGCCACTGCAAGAGGTGTTTTATTATAAGCACTCGCTTCTCCTCGACACAACATTCAGCGCGCAGCCGCGTGCGGCTGTACAGGCAGCGCTAGGAAAGACGGCCTACTACATAAACTGCGAATGCTGCAAGGCCTCAGCAAGCAGCGATGAGGACGGATCAGAGGCAGGCATGGGTGGCAACGACGAGGATGCAGACCAGCGCATCGTGCCTAGCATGCAGGATACCAGCATCGCATATAGGCTCCACCAAGAGTGCGGGCGGATGATCAACCTGTACGACTGGTACTCGGCGTTCTCGTCAGTTGTCGAGAAGGAGGAATTCACAGCAGGACGAGCCCCTGACCAAAGCGAGACACAGGCACGTTTTTTGCGAGCGGTAGAGGAGATGAGGCTCCTGGGCTTCATCAAGTCGACGCAGAGAAAGACAGATCACGTAGTGCGCTTGACGTGGGGCATGTAGATGTAGTTCACGGCGGTAGCAGTGGCGCTGTGTGGATCTGAGAGCATCTAAGAGCATCTGTTTATGTAGCACGCCAAAATAAAGGCAAAATGGTGATCGAAAGAGAGAAACAAACGGACTTTTGGCCAAGAACGAAAAGACACCGACTGATATAAACATAGAGCCTCGAGCTAACGGAGCGCGCCTGTTACGCTCAGAACCTCGTTGGCTCGAATGACATCGACAATGACAAACTCTAGGGAGCCATTGGTGCCGATAGACTGGCTGGTGCCCTTGATCACCCACTCTCCAGAGCCAAACTTGCTGCCGGAAAAGTCCCGATCCTTGCTGGCGGCCTGATCATCGGCAGCTGCCGAATGAGCCTCTTCCTCGCTGCCGTCTTCTTCCTCGCCAGTGCTGTGGCCCTCGCTGGCACTGGGCTCTTCTTGGCGAGCAGAAGCTGCGCGAGCAACAATCTCATCGTCGTCGAACGGGCGCCACTCATACCTGTCCTTTGGAATGAAGGACGCAGGGATCGATGCATTGAACGTGTCCCAGAGCAGCAGGCCGATGTGGTCTGGCGATTGGACGTTGATGCAGCCGTTCACAGACATGCCCGAAATCGGCCTCCACAGGAGAAGCCGTGCAGACACTTCCAGCTGGCCATAGGGGGAGTCATTGAACAGAAGGGCTGTGTCGGACAGGGGCTTGACCTTTGAGTACGAAAGCACAACGCCCCTGACTTGGGGCACGAAATGGAGCAGCATGCTGTTTAGTGTCTCGTGCACACCCGCCCAAAAGTCGCGGCTGTAAATGGGAGCAAGCGTCACTGTGAGCCTTGTGGTCGTCTCGATGAAGCCAGTTCCATCGATCGGCGTGGGATACGGTATAGAGGGGCGAGCAGCCTCCGTCGAGCTGTGTGCATGGCTGCTGCTGCTGCTGCTGCTGCTCTTGCTGCCCTTCTTGGGCGGTTTGTGGGTCTTTGCCTTCTTCGCAGAGGCGTCTTTTTGATGCGACTTTCTCTTCTCGGCCATGGTAACAAGCGCGGTTGCAAATGAGGCAAGCAAATCAGGAGGCACTTGGCATTTACAAACAAGACAAGGGCGGCGGCGGCGACAGCAGCGTCAAAATGCGAAAGCAGAAAGGTGGAAATCGAATCGCCTGCAACAAATATTTTTTCGGACCACTAATAGCTTTTTTCTTCGCGCTTGCCGAGCTGCAGGCGAAGCAGCAAATGCTCGAGATATCAAATCAGCACGAGCCGTGATCACCCCAAGAATCAGCCAGAGGCGGTGTATATTTTTTCGCTTCTAAATTGGTGGGCAGCGAGAGGCCGCTCGCGGCTTGGGAGGTTGGGAGGCCCAGGAGAGCGAGCGCGGGCAGGTGCCGCGCCAAAAGCAGGCGAAGAAGAAAAGTAGCCACGCACTGCCAAACGGCTGATTGATCCTTCTCTTTCATCCCCACTGCCGTTATAACCACACATCGGTTTATTCGAAAAATGGGTACGTTTGATGGATTCACCGACCGCACCGGTTTCCAGTGCTGGCACAGAGAGCGAGCGGGCGGGGGCAGGGGATTCGCTGTCGCATCCAACGCATAGCGGGGCAGTCGTGGATGGATGGATTCGGCAGGGACAGAATGGATGCACGGAGCGTTCGAATGGGGCGCTGTGCTGGGGGAGCCGTGCTTGCTTTTTCGCCAGCTGAAATGCCCTGCTCTGGCGCGAGGCAGATTTGCGATCGCTGCGAAATTCAGACACAGGGCGCCGAATTTGCACAGGGCTCCTGGAATCCGGCAGCGTTTTCTCTGGTTCGGGCGCCGACACAGCGGAAGGACCTGCTCACTTGCTCGCTCTCTGCTTTTGTCTGTGCTTGCCGCGGCTGCTTTGGCGTTGTGTTTGCATGTCCCTAAGGCCTGGTGCACTAACTGCTTTGCGTGTAAATGTCTTCTCTCCCCCCTGTATGCGCTGTCCACGTCTGCGTGGCTGGTGCGGTGCGGTTTCGGCTTGGCTGTCTTGGAATGCGCTCTTTGTCGCGTGCTTTGCTGCTTTGGCGCTGACTCTGCTCCCCCTGTATGCGCTGTCCACGTCTGCGTGGCTGGTGCGGTGCGGTTTCGGCTTGGCTGTCTTGGAATGCGCTCTTTGTCGCGTGCTTTGCTGCTTTGGCGCTGACTCTGAAACGCACACATGCAATCGCGGTGCGCGGTGCGGAAAACAATGCGTCTTGCCTCGGAACTGCTGAGTAGGTATCAGCCGCGACTCCCGCCACAAGCGCTCCCACACTGGTGCCAAGCGCGCCCAGTACCGCAAGAAGAGAAAGTTCGAGCTCGGTCGCCAGCCTGCTAACACCAAGCTCGGCGCCAAGCGCATCCACGAGGTCCGCGTCCGTGGTGGCAACAAGAAGTTCCGTGCCATGCGCCTTGACACCGGTACCTTCTCCTGGGGCTCTGAGGCCATCTCGCGCAAGACTCGCATTGTTGCTGTCGTCTACAACGCCTCCAACAACGAGCTTGTCCGTACCAACACTCTTGTGAAGGGTGCCATCGTCCAGATCGATGCCACTCCCTTCCGCCAGTGGTACGAGAACCACTACGCCCAGGTCCTCGGCAAGAAGAAGCGCCAGTCGTCCGAGGAGGAGGCCGAGTCCCTTGCCAACAAGGCTCGCTCCAAGCACCTCCAGGCCAAGGTTGCTGCCCGCAAGGGTAACGTTGAGCAGGCTCTTGATGACCAGTTCGTCTCTGGCCGTCTCTACGCCATCATCTCTTCGCGCCCCGGTCAGTCTGGCCGCTGCGACGGTTACATTCTTGAGGGCAAGGAGCTCGACTTCTACGTCCGTAAGATCCGCAGCAAGAAGTAAATGTGCTGTTTCTTCCCACCATTACCGCCATTCTTCCTTTGTGCGAAAAATAAACCATCTTTTGCCAGCACATACATGCCAGCAGCAGCAGCCGCCTTGTCCTGCTTCGACCTGCTTGGCGCTTTATCATGGCATGTCGAGTCCAAGCGCAAGGACGTGCGCGCAGTTTCCACTCATCTGGCATTTGACGTGTATTGTGGCTATATATCTATATGCTGGCAATTTTGCTATACCGCGTCGCTACCTCAGGACCAGAAACAGCGCAGAAAGGACCATGAAGCTGGCCAAGTCGACAACAAGAAGCACTCTGATAACCAGGTGGTTGGCAAATGGCACCTCGCGGTACTGGTATTCGCAGCCATTCGCTTGCACAACAACGTCCCGATTCGACACACGGGCAGCCGGCGCTGTCTGCAGCAGCGAATCCTGTGGCGTGCGGCGGATGTCAAAAATGCCAGCAGCGCCGCCGTAGGCACCCATCGCCGAACGGACCGTGACTTCGACTGTGGTCCATGAGCTTGCCTTGGGCATATCCTTACTGCTGATCGAAGAAATCGAGTCCTGGATGAATGGCTCAAGCTCGGTTTGGTGTGCATCGAGCTCCTGGAATGTCATACCACACAGATCGTCGATGTGGTTGATGACCCTGCTGGTGCTGCTCAGCACTATTGGCGCTTTAACAGTGGAATCAACGCTGTATGCAGAGAGACATCCGCTGTGGTCATGGCCATTGAACACAAGTGTTGGTGCTAGACAGTGAAGCAGGTAGGCTGAGGTGACTGGGGACAAGTAATCCTGGTAGTCGACAAAGCCATTCAGATACCTTGTTTCCGGCAAGTCAACGCAGACGCCACCAGGCTTGTTCAGGGGGATGTGCAGAAACAGGATAAGCGGGACATCCGGCGTCTGCCTGCGAGCAGCAGCTAGCTGGCGGACAAAGCCCCATGTCTGGCGGCGATACTGCTCGTTCCGAGTCTTGTCCAGGTTCATTGCGTTCAGGATTGCCACTCGATGTGGTCTGGAGTCGGAGCTGGTGCCGTTTTGGCGAACGTCGATGATCCACTCTCTGTTTAGAGGGCCAAAGTTGTTGACATAGCGGTTGATGTGGTAGGACTCCGTTTCCTCGCCGTATCCGATGTCGTGGTTGCCAGCCAGTGTGAGGTATATATGCTTTCCGGAGACCGGCCTGTTGCGCGAGTCTGTCTGGTGCGATATCCACTTGAAACGGCGAATGCGCTTGTAATACTCCTCTGTGTCGACCCACTGGCTAGAGAATATGTCGCCCATCGTCACTACGTAGTGCGGGTCAAGCGCAGCGATGGTAGACTTGTACACGTGGTGCAGGTAGCAGTCGTTCACAAGAAGATCGTATTTCCCTGTTGTTGGCTCACGAAGCAGCTTGGCGTCCCCCTCAATCTGGGGGTCGCCGTAGAGATTGAACCGAACATCCGACCCTATTGCAAGGCGCCGCTTGGAGAGCAGAAATAGAGCATTCTTCACTGGTCAGCTTATTGCTAGTTGGCTGCTTTGCTGTGCTCGCACTTTTGGCACCGCAATGGTGGCCACAAGGCGGCTGCCTGGACATCGGGCGTGTATACAACGAAAGGCGCAGCAGAAAGTACATACTGGGGTGGAAAAGCGCGAATAGCGAGGCGTAGTTATAGTAGTACAGGTTGGTGGCAAGTAAAACAACCAGGTATGCAACAGCTGCCCTGCGAAGCTGGCGTGCTTTCACCAGCATATTCTCGACGGCTTCTTTGGTTGCTGGCAGCCACAAAAGGTCTCGTGTCTGCTGAATTCGGGAGCAAATGCAGCAAACAAGCTGAACGGCAGAAAAAAAAGCTGAACGGCAGAAAAAAAAAACAAACAAGCAAATGCAGACTTGAGGTAGGCAGCGGGGCGGTTTCGGAATTGGGCCGTCAGCAATTGCATGTGCTTCTGGTGCTTGCCTGCTCCGCCAACCGCTTGCGCTTGGCTGGTTCGAGCCGTCAGCTCGCGGAAGCGCTGCAGCCTCGCTCAGAAGCGCTCCAAGTGCTTGCATGTTCGCAGCTCTCCTCCCGCCTCATTTGTGGTTTCCTCTTGCTTGTGTTTCTTTTTCAATTCCTGCGAGAAGCTGGCACTGCCACTACAGAGCTGGGAGCAGGTGGCAACGAACGAGCGCTGAAATGCGAGCGGCACTAGGGCAGAGAGCAGGGCCGACGCTTGTGAGTGGAGGTCGCGCATTGTGCAAGCTACGGCGAAAATACTCGGGTGGTGGTGTTGGTAGCGAGGCGCAGAGCGCTGTGGACGCGGAAATCCACAGGAACTTGGGCAAACTGAAGGTGGCGGAGCTAAACGGCATCATGCGTGGGTGCGGGCTGACGCAAGGCGTGGGCAAGGCGCACAAGGTAGCGGCGCTGAGCGCGTTCATAAAGGCATCGCAAGAGCTTGCGCTTCGCCGGTATTTCAGCTACAGGCAGCGCAAGCCGCGATCGATGGACAAAATCCACAATGCGTTCATTCCTGATGAGGTAGTATCGATCGACATTGGCTTCAAAAACCTGGCGTTCGCTCACATTTCACGCAGCGGCGAGGTCATCGAGTGGCGGCGGACAGAGCTGCTCAAGGAGGCGACGTTTGAGCCCTGGGTGTTGGCGGAAACTGTGGAGAGATTTGTACAGGAGAGGCTGCCTGTGCGGCCTGCCTCCTCGTGCACATACATTATTGAGCACCAAAGATTCCGGTCGCAGGGGTCTGCTGCTGTCACAAACTCTGTAATGGTGAACAACCTCATTGAGGCCTTGCTCTACGCCAATTTACGGCATGTCGGCGCTCACGTTGAGGCAATCAATCCCACGCTTGTTAGCGCGCACTGGGGGTTTATCGACGGACGCGGCACTTCTGGAAGTGCGCTGCTCAACATTGGTGACGGCGCAGCCGAGGACGGCTGGGAGCTAGCTGCACCCAAAGTGAGAAAAGGAGCGAAAGGAGCTGGCAGGGGCAAGCAAAAGCAGACCGATCTGCTCAGCCAGCTGATACCGCGCATGGACGAGGTGCTCAGCAGCCAGAAGCAAATCACAAGCACACAGCACATGCTAATAATGCGTGCACTGGGAGAGAACCCTCGGCAGCGGCCGACGCGAGCAACGACGAGAGACATGGACGAGCTGCTGCAACAAGGGAGCAAGAAGCTTAACTCTGTGCGAGAGGTACGGCGAAGGCTGATCAAAAAGGAGCGCACCATCTCCATGGTGCAGCTGTGGATCCTCTCCTTCATCCTCTCGGAGGCACACGTCCATGGCCACACCATTGACGCTGAGCTGGCCCGGGAGATTCGGCGCCACACCGAGGACATGGCCAGCGCCCGGCCCTTGGCAGCAGGTCGCAGCATGAGGTTCTCAATGAACTCGGCCAGGATGTTCAGCGACGAAAAGAAAAAGGACGATTTGTGCGACTGTCTTATCCAGGGCGCTGCGTGGTATGACTGGCAGCGGCGAGTTGTTGAAACGCTGGGCGCGTATGGCAGCTCGCAGCTGGTCGACGGCTGCTCAGCCGCAGATTACTGGCCCTGATCTTCTGTTACTGACCCAACCCAAAGGCCTTTTCCTGCCTCTCCCTTGGACACCTGCGGGCATCTGCTCGTGATCAGCTAATCTGTCGCTAGGCAGAGAGAAAAAAGTGCCCAGCATCCGCCTCCTGAAAAAAAAAGCTGGGTGCTGGGAAGTTGGCCTTTGGTGCTGCTGCCCTGCTTTGTTTGCTCTGCTCTGCTCCTCGGTCCCTCTAGACTTTCCCCTTGCTCTCTTCCTCTTCTCTTCGCCGCTGTTCTTATACTCAACACAAACCTTGCGCACCTTTCCTTTCTTCCCCCTTTGCCGCTTTCCTGCTACCGCCAACGCGCAAAGACGTAGGCGAGCGCGCGAGACAGAAGAGCTGCCGCTATCAAAGGCATACATTCACATTACTCTCATTTGCAATTCTATAATAGCACTTTGACGTGGTGGCCTCAGGCTTCTATTCACAGATTCGCAACGGAAAATGAACAGTAAGTGCCACGGCCATATTCTCTAGCTGTATCTGGCTGTCCATGGTATCGCCTCACTGCACAAGGGCTACAGGAACAAATGCATTTGCTGAGGCGGGATGAGGAGCGAAAGAGAAAGCACTTGTCTTGGTGCGCGCCTTATGCCTCACGCACTATTCCACCACTGCTATGCACACACTCACCGTGCATGTGTAGTGGAGGTACTTGTTGCTCACGGGCTGACGAGCTGCTCCCCTGCTGGGCTCTGTCTACAAGAAACTGGCTGTGCTGTTTGTGCCTCACTTTTCAATTTCTTAATAACGCTCTGGCCGCTTGATCTGCATGCCGCTTCATGATTTGTAGACGCCATCCTCAATGCTAAGCGCCGGGCGATGGCCAAAAAGCAAAAGCCAAAGGCAGCAGCTGCCGCTGAAAGTCCTCAGGTGCGCTCCCCAGCGGTGGCGGAGAAGCAAGCCTCGCAGGTCCGGCAATCGAATCAAGTGCCAAACAACAGCAATTATGGCAGAAATGCTAGCTCCTCCCACAACGGGCAGACCCACACTCACACTCGGACGGACCTGCGCACCGGCGCCAATTCACACCTACACAGCAGCGCCAATGGCGATACGCAGCTTGAGGCTAGCCATCCGGCCAGCGATGGCGCTTGCTCTGTCAGCGACGACTACGAGGAGGAGCCAGAAATGGAAGAAGAGGACATTGAGGACTACTGCAAGGGCGGCTACCACCCCGTCAAGATTGGAGACCAGTTCAAAAACAAGCGGTACAAGGTGGTGCGCAAGCTTGGTTGGGGCCACTTCTCCACGGTATGGCTCGCATACGACCGCGAGAAGGAAATCCACGTAGCACTCAAGATTGTGAAGTCGGCCGCTCACTACACCGAGGCAGCCCTGGACGAGATCGATCTGTGCACGCGAACTGTCTCTGTCAAGGGCACCCACGTTGGAAAGAGCCATGTCGCGCAAATGCTCGATAGCTTTGAGCACTCTGGACCAAATGGACGCCACATCTGCATGGTGTTTGAGGTACTCGGGGAGAACCTTTTGTCACTGCTGCGCAACGCCCGGCGCTACAGCTCACTCAGAGATGCGGTTCATGCAGCCAAAACCGATGCTCGTTTGATTGGCGATGCAAGCAGCCGCGACCTGGCTGCAGGACCGTCCGACGCCAACCACAGCGGACATGGAGGTGGCGCTGATGAGAAGCCAAAACACGCCGATGGCCTGCCTCTCTCGCTTGTCAAGCAGATTGCGCGCCAACTCATAGCTGGGCTTGCATACCTGCATGGACCGTGTAATATGATCCACACTGACTTGAAGCCGGAGAACGTCCTGGTCTGCATCGAGGACGTGGAAAAGGTTATCCGCCACGAGCTTCACAGAGACAGTATCGGCGCTGAGCGCAGGTCGCAGTCGAACTCCCGGGACAATGCGGGTGATGATCCATGTGAGGGCTCGATTGTTCAAGCCAGCCGCAGCGTCGCCAATTCACGTGCTCCTAGTCCTGTCAACCAGAGCGGCAGCACCAGCAGCAGCGGGATCATAGGAGCAGCGGGCAGGGCGCTACCAGAGAACCCGTGCAGCTCCAATGCAGCGGCAGCAGCCAATATCGCGCAGTCTTTGGAGAAGGACCTCAACGATATTTCGCTCGCCGGAACACCTGCATCATCTCAAACCAGCATGGGCGATGATGCCACAGCCTCCGCTGATGGCGACCATGCACCTGGATCCCCCACATCGGGCCGCAGCCAAGTGCTAAAAGTCAAAATCGCCGATCTGGGGAATGCGACATGGGTTGACCACCACTTCACAGAGGACATTCAAACGCGGCAGTACCGCTCTCCCGAGGTCATTATCGGGTCGCGGTGGGATGCAACTGCAGATACTTGGTCGTGCGCCTGCGTCATTTTCGAGCTTCTCACAGGGGACTACTTGTTTGAGCCGCACTCTGGTAGCCGGTACTCGAAGGACGAAGACCACCTTGCCCAGATCATTGAGACTATCGGCCCGTTCCCCAAGAAGTTTGCGCTGTCAGGAAAGTACTCAAACGAGCTGTTTAATCGGCGCGGAGAGCTTCGCCACATACGGCGTCTCCATCCGTTCCCGCTAGAAGACTTGCTGCATGACGAGTACGGGTTCGGCTCCAAGGACTCGCGGGAAATTGCCGATTTCCTATTGCCCATGCTAGAGGTCAGCCCAGCTCGGAGAAGCTCTGCGGAAAGCATGCTATCGCACAAGTGGCTCCAGTGATACAAGATTGGTCCGTGGCGGCTTTGTGGTTCTCTTTGCCTGTTCCTTCGCTCTTCATAGATGGGTCACACCCGCTGTCCTTTTGTTTTTCGATAGCATGCCAGGCCCTTTATTAGCCAACAAGACAACCTTGAGCCGCCTTTCTACGCAGCAGCACAATATTATAAAAAGGGGGGAGGTTTTTTTATGCTTGTGCTTGTTTGTCTGTACTGGCGGCGTTGCATTTGGCTCTGGCTTATCTCAGCAGCTGTCTGCGGGAGGAGGGGCGGCGCGACTGCGAGCTAGCTGTGCCCATGCATGAGCGGCCATTGTTGCTGAGTATTAGGAAACAAAGCTTGGCCATTATTTATTCAGAGTTTGCCCAGAGAGCACCAGTGCAAGCAGAAACGACAGGGGCTGGCTAGTATTGGAGATAGGCACGCATCTACATTGCCACCCATCCATGCAGCGAGCCGGATCCTACATGTGCAAGCGCGATTGTTCGCGCTGATGTTCTTTGGACGAGTGTTGGCGCCGTTGCCACTGCCCTTTTGCTCAGCCTTGCCCCTGAATTGCAAGCTGCTTGCCTCGAACTCGCTTTGCACGCATATATATATAGCCAAGACGTGGCTCCTTGGAAGCAGTCGGCTCTTTTTGCTCCCGCCCGCCTTTCCTAATCACCGCGCCACCACATATTGGCTCGTCGCTGCCGAATTTCTCTGCTATTGTGTTAATATTCGCATTCGCATGTCGCTGCATCAGGCCTGCCTCTTCTACACTGCCGCAACTCTTCAGCAAGTCGCTCTTGCTATCCATCCACCTACAAGATCCAACTCAAGCTGCTCCTTGGCTTGCCCCAGATCCACACTGGCTTCTCTTGCCTCTACTCTATCTTGAGAGCCCTCCAAACCCACATCACCAGTTAATTCAGCCAGCACTCCGTACATATCCAGCGATTCAGCCAAGTTGCACCACCTGCCACTCGCCACTCGCCACTCGCCACTCGTTTTTCTGTGAACGAATTTGATAGTGTCTGTTCTTTGCCTTTATATGGCTAGCATGGGGCTGCCAAGCAGGTCTCGTTCTGAGGCAGGTAAGTAGAGTCTGCATTTGTCTCTGCTGCTCAGCGCCGTGGGCCGCTATATGGTGCCAAACGCGCTTTCATGCGCATGACTGCAAACGTCAATATGGTGGCGCCTAAACACACCAGGCCCATGTGCTGCTTGGCATTATTAGCTGCTGCTTCCGCCGCCACGTCTGCTACACCTAAGAGAAGAAGTGTAGGGAAGCACAGCCCGCAGACAGCTAATGCCTCTGGCCCTTCTTTGGAGCCAGAAAGTGCAAGACTCCCAAGAGGATACAAGACTGAGTTGTGCCCTGCCTTCAGAACAGCCGGTGTTTGCAGGAACGGTGACTACTGCACTTTCGCACATGGAGAAGACGATGTGAGGGAGCGTCCGCGCCCTCGGAACTACAAGACAAAGCCATGCAAAAACTTTGTCCAGACCGGCACCTGTCCTTATAAGGACAAGTGCGATTTCCTACATGACGAACGAGCTGCTGTCAGCAGACACCCAGAAAGCACCTCTTCTGCCAAGCCAAGCAAATGCAGGACAGACACGCATCAGCAAGCATCCAAGCCCACACGCTTGTCTTCCTTTGCTCCCTCTTCTGCGCCAAAGTCCCTGGCTGCAACCGCCGCGCATATAACGAATGCACAGCCAGGCTTTGATTCAGGAATCCCAGCCCTCTTTACCTGCCAGCCTCTTGTCCCTGCTGTCCCAGTCGTAGCGCCCTCTGGCAAAATAGCAATGGCGATAGTCGAGGCCCCAACAGCAAGCCTAATGAACCTATCACCTAACCTAGTTCCAGCCGGGGGCTATGGCACATTGCCCTTCAGCTTAGCTTCCAGCAGCCCCGTTGCCAGGGCTGCAACAGACATGAAGACTGTTGGTTCTTTGAGTGGCAGCTGGTGTCAGCACCATACTCAGCGTGCGAACTCACTCTTGGCTGTGCTGCCGCACTTGCAGCGGTCCGACTGTAAAGACTGTAAAGGCAGCCTCGCCTGCAGCAGCCATTGCCTCAGAGCATGCGTCTCAAGGCAGCAGCGCGAGGACATATCTGCCGTCCTGGACGATAGAGAGGTTTGGGGGTGCCCATTTACTGACGCCTATTCTGGGGCCGAGACAGCTACTAGCTTGCGTGCTCATCTGGGGCACGAGCGTTGAGATGCCCGCCTTTTTCCATCTTTCAGTTCTTTCATTTTCTCTCTCTTTCTATCTGTTTCATAGTTGGCTTGCCTATCAACCATCGCCGTGCTCTTTGCTGGTAAGATGTCTATTCAGAATTTGTGCGCGTGCACCAACATACATAAAACACCCGACACACTAGTTAGTAGCCACATTTTACAGACAGGACCGAGGCCAGATCGCTAACTGCTACCATCTTGGTTCAAAGCACGCACCACTAAAATTGGTGCTGTTTCCGGAAACGGGGGCACCAAAAGCCAGCGCGCTCTGCTTTGATGGTGCCACCGGGCTCTTTCCTTTTCGTTATTCAGCACCTGCGACATGGCTTCGGTTAGAAAGAGCATATCTTCACAGCAGCGATCCGGTCATTCGCTTGGCAGCTTTGGCAAATCCATTTGAACGGCACATGCATGACATGTAGGCGCGCTGACCTTTGAGGGGATGCCGGCGAAACCGCATTTGGAAATTGTGACAATGAACTATATTCTGTGCTTTCAGGCCATCGATGCATTCGTTATACTTGTCGCTGCCTCTGCCATCTTTTCCAGCGTATGTCCTGATGCGCACAATTTCAAACACCACGGTTGAGATTGCTCGAGTGATACGCATGCACAGCTACAAACCCACCGCTCTGCTTAGCGGTCGGTCGCCGCGCGTACATGCCCGCCATATCAGTCCCTCGAAATTTCAGCATGCCGAGCAAACCCCGGTGCACTCCTCGATATTCACTCTAGATAAGGCTACACAGAGCAAATATGAGCGGGATGTGCATTTCTGTCTGCCAATGGGTTGGCAATCCAGGCATCCAAAACCACCCCCAGTGCTTCAGGTATTGATGCACATGCAGGCTGACGGCGATATACTAGGGCTCATATGCCCACTGGCGGATTGCATGTTTTTAAAATCACTCTTGAATCCGCGCCTGTTGTATATGGTGGTTCATCAAGAGTCTGTTGCTATGCCTGACAAGGAACAGGTGTCAGCAGATGCCGAACGGCTAGCGCCGTTAGCGCCACCAAAGTCCTGTGCTGAGCCACTGGCCAACAAAAAGGTAGAGCGAGAAATATCATCAGAGCCCGCACTCGATGCTCGGCTGCGCAACGACAGCGGAGTTGGCGAGCTAGCGCGCATTGGCCCTGGAGCCCTGCGCCGCAGTGGCTTGCCTCAAAACCCATCGCTCTTGTGGCCAAAGGATATGTCGGACCCTGGGTACTCATTTATATGAGTACCATCCATCTCGAGTAATCCAGATATGCCATCTGCTGATGGCACAGGTGCTCAATCGGACACTATGGAACGGCTAAATGACGAAGCCAATACCTTCGAGCACAACCGGCACAGCGATTGCCACTTGGCATTGATAGCCGAGGAGGCTTTGTCCAGTCATTTTGACGCAGGCGTCGTGTCAAAGCGCCTTTATTCCGAAAGCGAGCAGCAGCTGGGCCAGTGCGGCTGTGTAATCGCGTCCCATTCGACGCTCAGCAAGGACAGCATAAACGCCACAGTCTTTGATTGTCCAGAAAACGCGGTCTTTCCGCCAACTCAGGGCATAGCTCTGAGTCATCATGTGGGATCGCCCCCTAATTCTGTGCACCACTGTGCTGCTAATAAACAGCGCCTTTGCCTCTTGCTTCTGCGGCACACCTGTTGCCCGGAACATGCCTCTATCGTTATCTTCTTCCGCTGCATATGTTTGTTTCAGTGTGTGTTGTCCCCAGCAATTAGGATATCGGTTCACATTTAAGATATGCCAACATTCACTCCAATCAACCTGCCCGATCTGCCAGAACCCAGAGCAGACGGCGTTGCGGCAGACACAGCCCGTTTAGTTCGCATCGAGGAGCATATCCGCGAATGCATACAGATATACAAGGCTGCGCTGCGTTCGTGGGCGAAGGGCCACCGTGTGAAAGCCCTCAAGGAGCTCGAGTCGCTGTCGGAAAATTCACTTGTTTCACACATCCAGGGCCCTCACGTCGAAGAAGAGTGCAGTGCATACTGCAAAGAATACAGCGGGATGGACATTAACAGGTTTCGCTCTTTGGTCTTCAGTAATGTTGGGGCGCTGGTCATTGAGTCTGAGATTCGGTCGGGGTCCTGCACAGGGCTCAGAAGGCTTGGCTCGCCTGCCTTTCTGCTTTCCGATGTCAAACTGACCAGCAGCCAAAAGACTGCCGTTTGTAGAGCAGCCACATTCTTGGCCAAGGCTGCAGAGTACGACGAAGTTGACACTGCAAGGTGTCTGCTGCTGGGGCAGTGTGCGCTGGTGCTCGGCCAGCTAGACATCGCCGCTGCGGCGTTTAGTAGCGGGCTGCGCTCCTATGCAGAGCAGTCAGCCTTGCCCACACTCCAAACAAGAGAGCTGCTAGCCAACAGCGCCAGCAGTGACATGTTCCTCTTGAAGCGATTCAGCCCAATTCAGTGGTGGTGTGCCAAGGCGATCCTCCATACGGCATTGCTCAGGGGAGATATTGAAACTGCACACAGCATCGCCAATATTTTCGGGATTGACTTGGGCGTCTCCAAGTCGGAACCGACCTCCACTGGCTACAGCAGCATGCCATTTTCGCACGTGCCGGCTGCTCCATTCCCGACTTTGGCCCTTTTGCCGGGACTACCCACATGCAGTATACCAAGCGAGCCAGCTGTTTTGAGTATCAGCTCGGAGGGCGGGTGTATATCGCTGGCAGAGCTGGGTGGCGAGGTTCTGAGCTTTTTCCAGCGATTGAGCGCTGCCGATTCAGCTGCAAGCAATAGCGCGCTCCATGAATGTGCTCAGTATACCATACATGACAAAAATGCAGGCAGCGTGCAGGCGGCTGATCAGGGAGCCGAGAGCACTAGCAGCAGCGATGGCTATGATAAAGACAGCGTCGGTGCAAAGATTGAAAGCAAGCAGCCATCTGCTCAGCTGAGCGCCAGGCCAGCAGACGAGGATGCCACTGAAACGTGCAAGCAAAAGCATGGCTCTGACGACGGCTGCAGGGGTGACGCGAATCAGGAAACAAGGGGCGCTAAGCGGCGGGACTCGTTTTCTGGAGATGAAATGCCTGTGAAGCGCAGATCAACGCGGTTTATCGAGCGATCAGGCACTGGGCTTTCAGGGAGCATGCTGGGTACCAGCGCGTCCAACCAAGGCCTGGCGGGTGGTGGTAGGGCTGCATCCGCTCGCAACGGCGCAAAGCGTTATTTGAATATGTCCATGGATGCAGTAGACTCGCCAGCCTTTCAGAAGGCGCAGGAAGCAGCGAGCACTTGGCTGCAGTCGGTCGGGCTGTCGAGCACAGCCCTTTACGAGGACGCGGAGGCGTCAAGTAAAGCAATAGCAGCAGCTATAGCGCGCCAAGCGGCTGCAAGGAGGGGGCACTCGGCTCAGGCTGGAGCCTCAGCCAGCTGCATTAATGGTGATCGTTCGGGGTGGTGCCTTGATGCGGGTCATACTGCGGGCAAGAGTCCTCGGCGTGCCATGTCTACTGTTTTGGATGGCATTAGTGGTGTAGTGCACAGCAGCTATATTGGCTCGCTGCGTGCACTACTCAAATGCCAGCCTGGTTATCAGGAAAGGTACACCGACGAGCCACCGATTCCTGCTGATAGCTATATGTCTGTAAGCGAGTGTCAACTGCTGCTTGAGGGCAACAGCGGTGCCATCGACCTGCTGACTCGGTACATGGATACGCTGGTGTCACTGTTGTATGCAAACCCCGAGGCGGTTTTGCATCCGAGTGCACTGAAGGGTATCGCCCTGCAGATTCTTGAAATCATGCACGAGGTTCTGGTTGACTCGGCAAGCAGCAGTGTATTCACTGGGGAGCGCGACAAGGCTATCAGATATGGAGCATTTGCGCTGCTGCTGCTGACAGATGCGATCATCAGCCAGCCGGCTTCGCTGGGCTCGTACGGCTACATGCGCTCCGAGTGGGTGCGGACCATCGATCTTGCCACCAAAGCAGCAGGTGTGCCAGCAAGCGATGAATGCATGGCGGAGTACCAGCTTGTAGAAGCATGGACCAGTTATGAGCTGGACGCTCTTTCAGACAACGCCGGCGACGCAGCAACCCATATCAGCCAGTGCTATTCTCTGTTGTCAGATCCTCGCTGCGCCATCTCCGACAGCTGTATTGCTAGGTGCTCGCTCTCAGGTGCGCGAGTTACACTTGGCCTTGTTGAGCAGCGCATGAGCCACTTGGCCTCGTTCCAGCGCCTTGCTGAAGCCGAAGCGATTGCATCTGCCGATGCACAGCGGGCCATAGAGATACTGAGCTCCGTCATTAGCTCATCTACCGCAGAAGGTGGCCGCAATTCCCTCTCGTTTTCCCAGGTGGTTTCTGCCACCAGGCTTCTTGCAGCTCTCTATCACGAGCAGATGTTGGCTTCGGACGAGGCGCGCGTAGTCATGCACGAGCTGTTCCTTTATATATCAAGGCTGTCGATCGAGTGCAGTAGCCCCACTTTACCAGCGTGTGCTACGATAAACAGGTGCTCTACACTTTTACAGAAGCTCCACGGCATGGCGGCCGCCGATCGCCTAGTTGGACAAAGCCTGGCCAGATCGGTAACAGATGAAAGCCACCAGCAGCAGGTTGTCCAGCTTGTGACGCTGTCAATGGCGATTGCTTGTCATTTCGCACCCGACCCTTCGCCGGACTGCCTGGCTAGCTCTCCGGAGGCCACTTTTGTTGGGCTCTCAATGTGGCTGGCCGCAAAGCTCGCGTTGCCTGCAAGCACCCAGACGACGGCAACAGCGACGGCAACGGAAACAGCAACAGCGACGGCAACAGCGACGGCAGCAGCAACAGCAGCAGCAACAGCAACAGCAACAGCAGCAGCAACAGCAACAACAGATCTTGAGATTTCTTGCATGGAGACTACAGAGCACCAAGCGGATGCTGCCCCAAGTGCGGACGTCGACGAGTCTACTGAGTCAGAGACGCTGGATCAGTACACGTCGCTTCTGGCCTCAATCCACAGCGTGCTTGGCGAGCGTGGGCTATGCACTGCATCTAATGGAGCGCTTTTGAAGCACTTGCTTTCTGTGTGCCAGAGCTGGCTGAATCGAGATAGAGACAGCCTGGCATACTGGGATGTGGCTGCATCGTGTTTGAGGTGCCTGTTCGACATAAAGCTGCACAGCAGCGAGACAGCTGTTCATACCTGTGAGCACTTGGATATGGATGACAGCTCTGCGAATGCTGTGTATCTCTTGGTGGAGCCAGAGCTACTGGATGCCGTGCACAATCGCAAGGGAGCTGGCTTGCGCGGCGACCTCAAGGCTGTAGTAGACAAAACGACCACTGCGTTTGGCGAGATAGACCTAGAGCGCCACCCGCACGTGAGCATGAATAGCGATGCAATCGACAACTATTTGGATGGCACGGCGATGCCTTCGTTCACGGAAGTCGACAATGCGCTTCGTTATGCTGACATGGAGTCGCGCACGGTCAGCATACCTCTTAGGGCAATCAGTGCTGATGGCCATATCCCAGCTGCCTACCTGACGCTTCCATTCGTGCGTGCGGCGACTCAGCATGACCTCCTTCGGTCAAGGATGCGGTCTGGAATGGCACGCTCTGTCGAAGACTATGACGCGATCATCGACGACTACAGGCTGAACATAGCACTAAACCCGGCCTCGTCGGACGCATGGCACCACCTTAGCAGGGCATATTCAGACCTTGCCGACGAGATATTGCTGGGCACCGCCAATGAGATAGTAGAGGGTAGGTACGACATTGCTGTTCTGCAGCGCTCTGCACTGTCGTGCGCTGTCCAAGCCAAGCAGCTCCTGCCGCGACTGCGGCTGACAGGTACGCCTCGTAGGCACAAACTCAATTTTTGCTCAGACAGCGATGCTGGCAGTGCCGTAGCTGATGCCGAGGACCACAATGAGCAGGAAGGGGTGGCGGAGCAGGTTCGTAAGGCGCACGCCAAGGTGCTCTCGGCAGCTGGAAGCCTGCTCTATCGGATCGCGTCCAACCCGCTGCCGCTACTCGCTCTCAAAGTGCTGCCATCAAACGTCTTGGTCTCGGACGACGAGGCTGATGACGGCCAGCAGTGGGACCTGGGAAAGTGGCGTGGCGGCGCTAGCGGCTCCAAAGTGCATTCGGGGCTGTCACGAGCGCTTGCCAAGCGCTATGACCCGCCCCCTCGTGGCCAGGTCTATCTGCTGGCGCGAGAGATGTTTGCACGCGCCTCAGACCTTGAGCCTGCCAACTGGAGATTGCCGTATATGCTTGGAAAGTCGATGTCAAAGCTCGGCAACCAGCTCAGTGCGTGCGTTTGCTACCTTAAGGCGTGCCATATCGCATCGCTTGGCGGCAGCACAGCTGCCTCGGCCGCTGGCGGCACGCAGTCCAGTATGTCGTCTTCCGCTAGTGCACTGGCTTCTGGCACCCAGGCAGCACCCAGCAGCATGTCTGACGCTGCCACTGATGCGCAGTACAAGCTTCTTAGCACCATATCCAAGCTGCTGTACACGGCAAAGATTGATGTGCAGACTGCTCGCCGCTTTCTTGGCGCGATGCCATATGCGCTGCCTTCTGACCAAGGCACCGGTCCGGACACTGCTGATCTGAGCTCCACAGCGGACGACGGCAGCGGCGAAGCGCGTACACATGCGGTCAGCCCAGACGTCATCAATGTATTTAAGCAGATCCGCGGCGCTGTGATGCGGATGTGCATTGCTGATAAGCGCCGTTGGCACCACCAGCCTTGCTACTTGCTAGCGTGGATGGACGAGCGGGTTTTCAACAACTCGGACCAGGCTAAGCAATCGCTACTGTCGCTTTTGCAGATGCGCAACCCAACAAAGCAGCTGGCCAGCTTCTACAAGACTGAGTTTGAAGCCCCCGGCAAGCACTACCAGTACTTGGAAAAGTACCTGCTCCTGTATGTGGATGTGCTTGTGTCCACATCAGATATTGATGGCATCCAACTGCTCCTGCGAAAGCTCAAGCGCTCGTCTGAGTCGCTCTATGACTCCTCGAGGCTGGCTTCCAAGGCAAGCGAGGCTGAGATCAATATTTTGCAGGGCATGGTGAGCAGCCTCAATTGCCCCAGGCTTGTCGTTGACGACCTGCAAAAGGAGCACATCATTCTGCAGCAGTCGCTTGGTAGCGTGGATAAGACCCGGGTGTTTTCAATAACCCGCCACTGTAAACTCAATCGGTCGCAGTTTAACCATGCGCGCGACCTTGCGAAGGACAACATCTCGCACTTCACTGCGCTGCAAAAGCACATCAGCAAAGCACTTGTGGCAAAGGACGTGCAGGCATGGTCCGACTCCGAGTCTGCCAGCAGCAGTGAGCTACACTCGACTCTACAGACCATCGACCAGTACTTGGGCTGCGCAAACAAGGTGATGGGCTTATTTGGCCACCTGCTCGACCAAAAGAAAAAGCATGCCGAGGACTATGCGGCCATTAGCACGCTGAACGACTGTATGGCCGACCTGTATGTGCTGACTCTCTACACCTACGGACAGGACAGCTGCGTCGCTCATTTGCCTCCCCACCAGGACGGCAATGTTGGCGGCCTAATTGATCTATGCCGCAGGGCCATTGCGCCACTGACCGCATCGCTGCACGCGCAGCGGCCAGAGGACTCGCTCTGGCGCGACATAATATTTGACGAGGCGCGGAATGAGAGCTCGCAGCAGTACAAGCTGCTTGACCCGCTGCTGGAGTTTTGCATAAACAAGCTGCTTGATTCTGTGCGCGAGGCCGAATCCCTGAAGGCCAACAAGTTTGTGTATCAGGCACCGATGGCAGACACAAGTAGCCTGCAGGCACCGGCACCGGCATCGCCAAAAACTCGTAACGATGCACAGCAGAGCTGAGAAGGGCGGCAAGCCAATAGTTTGCAAAATGTGTTTTTTCATCCCTCACAAACGTATGTAGTGTGTATTTGGCTGCATTGGCCATGCGTCCCTTTTCCATTTGCTATTAATACATTTGAACCACCCCTTTCTATCTGTAGCAAACAAGGAGTGAAGCTAATCCACATGCATATATCCAGTGTGCTGCAAGTGGAAAAGACATTAAAGACGCTACTCAGCGAGAGTGGGTGCGGAGGTAGCCCGCAATGTTCTCGTAGACCAAGAAGGTGATGACATTTCCGGGCAAGACACGTACAAGGCCAGGCCCAAATCCCTTGTAGAATCCACCAATACCCTCAGACATGGCTATTTTTACAATCGCATCACCAAGGCCCTTGTACGAGGTGCCAGTGGCTCCTGTGCTTGCGCTCGCGTTCGCGCCTGGCTGCTGCTGCAGACGCGACCGCAGCACTTGGCTGGGGTATGTGACGACAAGAGCAAATACCTTTGAGGAAGTGGACATGAGCGCGTACTCTGACGACGTAAACCTGCCCGCGGTCTGATCAGATCGGCGGCGGCGCAGCAGCCACTTCTTCATCTCCTCGTACGCCATGAATTGGAGTCCACCATGAGGAACGCCAAGTAGCCCTGGCGCTAGACCCCTGTACAGACCGCGCAGCCCCTCCTTTGAAGCAACCTGTGTCAAGCCATGGATCAGCCCGCGGTATGCAGCGGGATCCCCTCTTGATGTAGTGCACATGCGCGTCTTCACCACCCACAGCGGGTTTGCCATGCACTGTGTTAGAGCGCCTGCAGTAGCACCCGCCACTAAGTGCTGCACTGGTGATAGCGTGCTCGTTCCTGAAGCCGACTCGAAAGAGCGCTCGCCAGCCATCTGGTCCTTGATCCACGTATACCATGCGAAGTACAGCCCCCAGCTGGCACAGTTTCCCGCCAGATTCGCTCCTAGCCCACGGTACAGGCCGAACACTCCGTCGGTGCTCAAGACATGCCGCGCCGCGCGAACTGCCCGCCCGATGATGGCGTCGCCCTGCGAGGCCGCATCTACCTGCAGCCTAATCTTGACCAGGTCTAGTGGATGCAGCGCAGTTGTCGACACAATCGCGCCGCCGATTCCAGCGAGTGCGTGATCAAGCGAGGGCGAGCCAAAGAACGACGGTGTTTCTTTCTTCTGTTGCTGCTGTTGCTGCTGCTGCATTTGTGTATAGCAGGGCTGCTGGTGTTGCCTCTGTGTGAATGAGCTGGTGTTGTGTATGGAATGAGCTGGTATTGTGTATGGAATGAGCGTGCCAAGTGCAAGAGGGGAAAAAGCGGCTTGTCGATATTCGTAGTCCAGATAGCCCAAGGGAGAAGAGATAGCACATGGCCTGGTTTAGCAAAGGCGTGCCGCCGCTATGGCGAGAAAATGGCGCAACAGCTGGGCTGCCTGGGCTGGTGGGAATAACTCCATCTTTGCCGCTGCTGCTGCCCACTCGCCCGATCGGCAAGTCTCCGCCCGATTTTCCCCGCTTCCCGCTTTGAGGGCATCAGCGGACAAGAGGGCAAATTAGCCGCCCATGCAAATATGCACGAGTCGAGCCGGCCGATGGGAGCCGAAAAAGTTTAGGTGAGGGGAGAGGCAGGCAGCGGGCTGCTTGCTCAAGTAGCCGCGCGCCTGCTGGGCACTGCCTGGGCTCCTCCTTTCCCAGTTGCATCCAACTACTAATTTTGTGCCGCGCAGCTAAAACACATCAAAATGGTAAGCAGGGCTCAGGCGATGGATTCGCGCAAGGCGCATCCGATGCTGTGGAGCTGGGGACGGCAGACGGGTGTCGGGATGGATGCGCGCTGCAGCTTGACAGCGGACGTCGGCTCCATTTAAACACAGCCGTGGAATGTCGCGTATTCTGAGCCGCACATTTGAATCTGAATTCTAACTTGCCACTGGGTTCTCGCACGGCAACACTGTAGTCCAAGAAGGCCGGTAAGACCAGACAGCCCGAGCAGGTTATCTCCCTTGGCCCCCAGGTCAAGCCCGGAGAGCTCGTTTTCGGCGTTGCCCACATTTTCGCCTCGTACAACGACACCTTCATTCACGTCACCGATCTCACCGGCCGTGAAACCATCGTCCGCGTTACTGGTAAGTAGTGGAGCGGATTCCAAATGCTTTTTTCGCGCAGCCCTCGGCGCTGGTCCACGATGCACGCCCGCTATTTGCTTGCCTGCTGTTCTATAGTATGCATGCTGTGTGTTGGAGAGCGGGGGATTGGACTCGTGTCCGTCGCCGGCGCTTTTTGATATTCCCCTGGATTTGCAGTCCGCATTGGGCACCCTCCATTTCAGCAGCCTTGCACTGTTACGCTTGGCGCTCCTCGTGCTTCGAGCAGCGTCTTTTGCGACCAAGGCTGCCTACTCGGAGGTCTGCAGGCAAGCGAAGGACTGGTGCGGGGTGCAGTGTGCTGCACCACGCGCTTGTCTTGCTTGCGCTTGCATGTGCCTGGTGCGTGTGGTAAGAGCCTTCGCCGGTGGCAGCCAGCATGTCTGTGCTGCCGGCGCTGCTGCTCTCGCACTGATTTGTATTTCCGCCGTGGGTTTAAAGCAGCTGGCATCCTCCATCCGGCGTCTCCTTTTGCGCGGAGGCGGCATGCCCGCCCGTCTCCTCCAAATTGCGATCTGGGTATCCTTCACACGGCATCGGCGGCAGACGAGGGACTAGTGGTGATACACGTACTCTCTCGCATGCCAACTGCAATCTGGGTATCCTTCACACGGCATCGGCGGCAGACGAGGGACTAGTGGTGATACACGTACTCTCTCGCATGCCAACTGCACGCACTGTCCGACTAACTACACTGCCGTTTTCTCCCGCTGCATCCGCCGTGTCCGTGGCGCTTCACCGCTCCGACATGTCTAGGTGGTATGAAGGTCAAGGCCGATCGCGATGAGCCCTCGCCCTACGCTGCCATGCTGGCTGCCCAGGACGTTGTTGCCCGCTGCCACGAGCTCGGCATCACTGCCCTCCACGTCAAGATCCGCGCGATGGGCGGAACCCGCACCAAGTCGCCCGGCCCTGGTGGACAGTCTGCTCTCCGCGCTCTTGCCCGTGCTGGCATCAAGATCGGTCGCATCGAGGACACCACTCCCATCCCCACCGACTCCACCCGCAAGAAGGGCGGTCGCCGCGGTCGCCGTCTCTAAGCATTTTCTTTGTATGCGAAGCGCACTGTGGCAGCCGGCCGCCGTTGCGTGCCGAGGCTGGAGCTGGCCTTGCCTCCTCTTTGCTTTCGGCCATTTTGCAGTTCGTGAATAAGAATAAATGACCTTGCACAAGCCATGTTGAGCGACGCTGGGACAGCGCCTGTTGCTGGGCAAGCATGCATGTCGACGTGCTGTGGTGTGGTGCTTGTGGATGTGTATTTATCTGTAATGCCAGCTAGGAATTCGCTGCTAAGTGGGGTCCTTTGGAAGGCGACGAGGGCGACGACGGTGTGTTCAGCGGAGGGGCTGCGGCGGCGGCAGTCGCTGTGCTTGGCCTTGGCTTTGGCTGCCCACGGCGCTCAGGCACGATGTGGAAGTTGACGCCTGTAAGCGTGTGCTTTTCTGGAGGCAGGCGAACGCCGTACTTTTCTGGGATGAGCGGCAGCGGGTGCTTGTTGCGCTCCTCGGCAAGCTCAAGCAGGAACTCTTTCTCGGGCGGAGACGTGAACGAGTAATTGACGCGTCCCTGAATAGCAAGCCTCACGTCTTCCAAGTCAATGTCCGTCTTTCTGGCGTGCTCAGCGTACACGAGCGCATCCTGCAGCACATCCACCGTGTACCGATGCGAGAACTCCAGAAGCTGGTTGACCACGCTGGGGTCGCAGTCCTCAACCCCGTGCGACTGCAGCAGCAGCGCCATTATCTTGTAGTCCCGCGGCGTCTCATCTGGCTTATTGGGCGTCCCTTCCATTGCTGAAAACAAGCGAGGCAGTGAAGAGCGGAGCGTATTTCCGAAACGGCGCGCGCGCTCTGGCGTAGCAGCGTGAACACCTATGTCCTCAGCAGCAGCGAGCGGATGTGTGGGCAGAGCCACGTGAGTGTGCTGGCTGCGAGTGCTCCCCAGAGCAGCCACACCCAGCGGAGCCGAGCCATGCCAGCCGCAAGGCTACCAGCTCTTTGCTGGCCAATGGGAAATGCACGTCGCAGCTGTTGTAAACAGAAGAGGAGGCCTGAAAACAAAACAAAAAACAAACCAGGAGCGTGATGCAAAGGCCGCTTTGCAAAGGCTGCAGCCACCTTGTGTTTGGCGCCTGTTTTCTGCACACAGAAGCACTGCATTCGGTTCTTTCGCTCTCTTACTCTCGCTTACTCCTAATCGCCTCCCTGGCAGCTTCTTCTGTATATCCGACCATGGCCGACTCTGCATCAAAGCCTGCGTTTAGCCCGCGCAGTTCGCGGCAAACCAAAGCGGCTGCTCGGCCGCTTAAAGACGAGCGCGCCACGCAGCAGCCGCCTCGCAGCATATCTAGGGCTGCTGCGCCCGGCGTGGACTCAGGAAGCAACCCTGCGAGGGGTGGCCCTCTCTCGCCCAAGGCGAAAAAGACAAAGGCCGCCCAGTACGACCGCTTCATCCCTAACCGCGGGGCAATGGACATGGCATCCTCGCAGTTCAACATTGCCCGCAGCGACGGAGAGCGGTCCCTGGACGGCGCTACCATGGCGTACCAGGAGGAGGTGGCGCGGGCATGCGGCGTTGCGCTCAACAAGCGCATTCTCACCTTTAAAGAGGAGGCGCCCACCAGCGAAAAGGAGGATCTGCGCCAGATATACAGTCGCCCGGCGCTCAAGCCGAATGCGTCTACGGGCGCCAGACGCCGAATCCTCAGCACGCCTGAGCGTGTGCTGGATGCGCCGGGCCTGGTAGATGACTACTACCTCAACCTCCTTGACTGGTCAATGGGCAACATGCTCGCAATCGGCCTTGATCAGAGCGTGTATCTGTGGAACGCAAGCACCGGCGACGTAAGCAGCCTTTGCCAGCTGGAGGGCGAGGCGTATGTAGCTAGCGTCAAGTGGACGGCTGACGGGTCATATCTTGCAGTCGGAACAAGCGAGGGCGACGTGCAGATCTGGGACTCCGAGTCGCAAAGCAAGATCCGCTCCATGCCTGGCCACCAGGCACGTGTGGGCGTCATGTCGTGGGAGCGACACATCCTCTCGTCGGGCTGCCGCGACGGCAGTATCTGGAACCACGATGTGCGCGTCGCCAGCCACAAGGTGTCTGAGCTTATTGCGCACAGCGGCGAGGTCTGTGGGCTTACGTGGCGCTCAGACGGGGCACTTCTTGCCAGCGGGGGCAACGACAACCTCGTCAATATCTGGGATGCCCGATCCGCAGTGCCAAAGTTCACAAAGACGCAGCACACAGCAGCAGTGAAGGCCCTGGCATGGAGCCCCTGGCAGCTGAACCTCCTCGCCACTGGAGGCGGCTCCTACGACCGCCATGTCCATTTTTGGAACACCACCACCACGGCCAGGCTCAGCTCCATTGACACCGGCTCCCAGGTCACATCGATCCAATGGTCCAGCGAGTATCGCGAGCTTGCCACATCGCACGGGTTCCCGCACAACCACCTGGCCATCTGGAGCTACCCGTCGCTTGCAAAGATAGTCGACATCCCTGCACACGACACCCGTGTTCTGCACACAGCCATCTCCCCTGACGGCCAGACCGTTGCCACTGCTGCCAGCGACGAGAGCCTCAAGTTCTGGCGCATCTTTGAGGCCCGCAGCAAGTCGGGCAAGTCGGGCAAGGCCGAGGCGATTTCGGCTGCAGCCTCAGGCTCTGACTCCTACGCTCACTCTGCTGCTTCGTCCGCAGGTGCATCGGCATCCGCCTCTCTGGACATCTCGCGCCCGTCATACATTCGCTAGTTCCCGCCTCTCTTCCCCCACACACTGCTTGCTCATTCCCGCATTTTTATTCGGTTTTTTTTTTTGGCTGCATGTGTGATCGTGGATCCCAAATCAGTAAATTGATTGACAGAATATTCGGCTCAAATCAGCACAGCTAATTTTTAATTTTTTTTCTTTTAGGTTCAAGCGCGAGTGGATGCCTGAACGGTGGGCCACACGAATCAGCAGTGTATGGATAAAAAAGCCAGCGCAGCTTCTGCCCGCCCTTGCCCCACCCTCCTTCTCTTGTGTCTGCTACCGCCACCATATATCACCATTCCTTTTTGTGCTCATCCATTTCGCTAAGCAAGTACAGCCATGGGTCGCAAGAACAGGTCAGCCAACCTGCTCAACAACCTGCCTCAGCTGCAGAATCTGATCAAGCGCGACCCCCAGTCGTACCAGGAAGAGTTCAAACAGCAGCTGCAGCACTTTGAGGCGTCGCTGGCCATCTTCGAGCTCAAGCCTGATGAGGATGCGAAAGAATTCGGCGACCTGATCAACTTCCTGTCGCAGGTGGCAAAGTGCTACCCAAAGAATAGCGCAAAGTTCTCGAACCAGCTGATCCAGCTGATCCAAAAGCACTATCCGGTCCTTAACCCGGACCTGCGCAAGTCAATTGTGCAGGCTCTGATCCTCCTGCGTAGCCGCGGCGTTGTTTCGAACATGCGAGTGATGCCGCTGTTCTTCACGCTGTTCAGATGCCGTGATAATGCCCTGCGCAAGCTTCTTTACAGCCACATTGTCAACGACGTGAAGCTCGCGAACAGGGGCAAGCACCGCAACCACAAGCTTAACAAGGCTCTGCAGAGCTTCATGTACACGATGATCACTGCTGCCGATGCCCAGGACAAGCACGGCGAAGGCGCAATTGCAGCCAAGAAGAGCCTGGATGTGTGCATTGAGCTCTACCGCAGAAACATTTGGACGGACGCAAAGGCGGTCAACGTCATTGCGCAGGCCTGCTTCTCCCCGATCACGAAGATCATGATGACGGCGGTCCAGTTTTTCCTCAACCCAACCAGGGGCGGCGGCGACGGCGACGAGTCTGGGTCTGAAGCCGAGAACGACGGGACGCCAAAGACAAAGTGGGTTAACATTCAGATGGTCCAGCACCAGAGCAACATCAACAAAAAGACAAAGTACCGCAAGCGCAAGCTCGACAAGGTCACTCGCATGTACCGGCGTGAGCAGGCCAAGAAGAGCGGGCAGCTGTACATTGACGACGACGACGACTTGGAGGGCGGACCTGGCAAGAAAAAGGGCAAAGGCAGTGCCAGCGCGGCTCCAGCCAACTTTGACGTGCTCAGCCTTATCCACGACCCCCAGGGGTTTGCAGAGAAGCTGTTTTCGCGCGTGCACTCGTCGGCAACTGCGACCAAGCGCGGCGGCAGCACGGTTGACCGGTTTGAGGTTCGCCTGGTCCTTCTCAAGCTCATTTCGCGCCTGATTGGCCACCACCAGCTCCAGCTGATGGCGTTCTACCCATTCCTGCAGCGCTATCTCCAGCCACACCAGGTCGACGTGACGCAGATCCTCGCAGTTCTCGCCACAGCCTGCCACCCGTTCACACCGCCCGATGTGCTCCAGCCCCTTGTGCGTGCAACAGCCGACAGCTTTGTGTCGGACCACTGCTCGCCAGAAGTGATGTGCGCTGGGCTGAACACCATCCGCGCCATTGCTGCTCGCCAGCCACTGTCTGTCGACCCTGACCTTCTGAACGACCTTATCATGTACCGCAAGCATAAGGACAAGGGCGTCATGATGGCCGCACGCAGCCTCCTTGTCCTCTATCGCGAAGTTAACCCCGAGATGCTCCATCGCCGTGACCGCGGCAGGGATGCCACAGTGGACCTGATTGCTGGCAATGCTGGCAGCAGACCCAAGAGCTTCGGCGAGGCGCGCCCCTCTGAGGGAGTGGAAGGCGCCGAGCTCCTTGAGCAGTACGAAGAGGGCGACGAGCAGGCCCAGGCTGGCGACGACTGGGATGACTGGGAGGCTGCAAGCTCGGGTGATGAGGGTAGCAGTGGCAACGAGGACAGCGATGACAATGATGCAGAGTCTGCGTGGACTGCTGTGGACGAGAACGACCATGCCAGTGGTGACATGATCCATGTGGAGTCGTCCTCAGATGATAGCGACGAAGATCTTTCAGAGGCTGAAGAGGCTGAAGACGACGACGACGAGGAAGAGTCTGAACCCGAGTCTGAGCCCGAGTCTGAGCCCGAGTCTGAGGCCGATGCTGCCGACCAGACCCCTGTGGCCAAACCAGCAGAGAAAAAACGCATTGAAATGACCAGGTTCTTAACGAACGAGGACTTTGACCGCATTGACAAGCTCAGGAAGCGCCAGAGGAGCGCGGCAGTGCGGACCCAGTCGAAGAGGCAGAAGACTGGTGACGGCTACTCTGATGACGAGGAGGCTGCCGACAACAGCCTTGACCTTGCTGAGGAGGACGATGGCGATAGCAGCAGCTCGTCAGACGAGGGCAAGTCCAAGGAGTACGTGGATGACGAGGACATCCTGGGTGCCTACCACACACGCCGCCGCCGCAGAAAGGCCACCTACGAGGAGCGCACCAGCTCCATCTTGGCTGGACGCGAGGGACGCGAGAAGTTCTCCAGCTCAAAGGCCAAGCGCGAGAAGGAGGGCCGCAGCTTGTCGAACAAGGAGAAGCGCAAGACAAAGAACTACCAGATGGTTGCCCACAAGCGCAGCATTGTTTCCAAGGGCAAGCGAAGCCTGGCTCAGAAGCGCCGCGACCTGCGCAAGCACATTGTCAAGCAAAAGAAGAAGGGCTTCTAGTGCGTGCCTTTTACTCCTGGATTTGCTCAACCAACTATAAATGTCTTCAAACCTCTTTTCGCTCACAGCATTCAAAGTCGCTCTTTCTCGCTTTTGCCTTTCTTCCATTAATTCTTTTCCCTGAAAAATTTGGCGCGCTTATCTGCTTCGAGCGCCAGCATCATCTGACAGACAGCGATTACTAGGGAAACACCAAGCGTAGCGGCATTTGAATGGCAGACAGGCGCTCCTCCGCTGCAGCCGGCGGCGCATCTCCGCCCAAAATCGCGTTTGACGTGTTCGGCTACATCCACGATTCCCGCCAAACCTATGGACTGCGTGCCCAGGATTACACGCGCTACCGCCGCTACTGTGCTCATCGCCTCCAGCGCGTGCGCAAGGCGGTCAAGCTGACGCAAGGCAGCTCGGCGGCCTTCCGTAAGAAGGAAGTGACCGCTGAGAATGCCAGCAAGCCAGAGCATGTGGAGCTTCTCCTCCTCGAATCTGAGCGTGCATGGGCATTTGCGATGGATCTTCGCGAGCAGTACTCGCGCACCGAGGAGCCCCGCCAGCGCTACCACTTGGTCCGCCGCCTGAAGGCTGCCTCCAAAGCTGCAGGCAAGCTCGCAGCCATCGCGTCGACTGCTTGTGATGTCCGCACTTCGCTGGCGGTCTATGCGTACTGGCTGCAGATACAGAGCCAGTCTGACTTTGAGCTAGAGAAGTGGGAGGCGGCTTTGGACTGTGCAGTTTTTTCGCGAGTGATCAGCGAAAGACTTGCGCAGACAGGCACATCTCAGCAGTACGCACTCGCCCATGCCCTGATGGAGACGCTTGATCCGATCGTTCGCCTGGCTGCATACCAGGTGCGCATGAGCGGAGCGCAGCAGTCTCAGCCAGCCGACATCACTACGCAGTGGTACGACTCCAAGATCCATGCGAACCCCGAGCGTGCTGGAGGAAGCATCCCTGCTTTCAATGAAATCGCCGCTGCCCTGGAGTCGTTTTCTTCGGGTGCTGGCGACAGCGCCATTGCCGACGAGTACGAGCGCTCATGCACTGGGCGGCTGGAGTGGCGTGGCGGCCACGTTGCCTTTGCCAGCCAGGACCTGGCGGGTCTGATCGAGACGGCCCAAAGCGCGCTCAGCGCATCGGTGCATAGCGGCTTTGAGAACCCGGCGCCTGCAACAAGCGCATTCAAGCAAGTCGAAAGGGCGGCGCAAAAGTGCTATGTGGAGGGCGCAGCAGCATCGGCAAAAGTGCAGTCGTCAGCGTCGGATGCACTTTCCTCGGCATACCTGGCCATCCAGCTGTATGCTGTCTGTGCGCTGCACTCGATCGCAATCGCAAAACTCTCCCGCCAGGCCCAGACCATCACTGAGCGCCTTGGCCTTAGCGTCGGCAGCGGAAAGTCCTACTTCCAATCCTGTGAGAACGCGTGGATTGCAGACAAGACGAGCGCATCTTCTCAGGCTGCTGGCGAGCCGAGCGCTTCAGCAGCCAAGAGCAAGCACGATGTTGTGGCAGGTCTTCCTGATGCTACAAGACTCGTCCTAATTGACGACCTTGTGCGCAAGAGCATGAGCGAGCTCAGGATCTTGGCAGCCGATATCCTGGCAAAGATGGCGCCAGGCACAAGCCGCGCTATTGCGGGCAGCCAGATAGCAGAGGAGATCGCTGCAGCTGAGGCGTACCGCGGGTGCGTGCGTGCCTACCATTCGGCCGCGCTCCATGCATCGCCCTGCCATGCAAAGTACCTCGACTCGCTTGCTCTCCTGGACGCCGCGCTCTCAGACGCAATTCCGCAAGCTGCTGCTGCAGTGGCATCCCGCTCCAAACGCGAAGCGCCCCGCACGGAGAGCCTCGCAGCTGACGAGCTGTGGGCAGCGCACTTTAGCGTCTCTACCAGCGACATCTCGCTTGTCAAGGCCGATGTCGAGGCCGCCATCCCTGTTGTCCGCAGCCTCTGCACCACCTCGAAGACAGCACCAGCTGCAGGCGCGTCGCCTGACTGGCACTCCGATCCAAGCACGGGTCCATCGATAGCTGCGAACAGGCTCGCCGCAGCTGGTGGCAAGCGCGCAGCGAGCGCACCCTCTCGTGTGCCCGCGCTTGTTGACCTGTCTAAGGTGGCATTCGCCCCAGTTCCTGTCAAGCCTCTGTTCTACGACCTTGCGTCGTCCGCGGTTGGCTTTGACATGGAGGCCATCAACGAAAAGGCAGGCAGGCAGAGCAGCGGCAGCAAGCTTGGGTCCATCATCGGCAGTCTGTGGGGATCGCGCTAGCCAAAGCAAAGCGGTGCACGCTGTGGCGCGGCCTTGCCAAGTATTTAGAAATCAAAATGCGCGTGATCCGGTGTTTACTTTTTGCCGCCAGGAGCTATAAAATAAACACGGCAATTGCCTGTTCTTTTCCTCCTGCTCCTTGTCTCGCCTTCTGCCTTTAGCGCCTGCACTTACCTCACTTTGCTGTTTCTTGCTACTGCAGCAGCGACGGCACCAGCACCAGCACCCTTTCGTTATATTCAACCCAGAGCTTGCAAATGTTCAATCAGCGAGTCGCCAAAAGAGAGGTTCACGGCGATGCGCAGGCCGTGCCTGAGGTTGTGCGCCATTCGCGCTACCCAGCACGCCTCTCAGTATACAGCAACCCTCCTGACCTGGAAGTCAGCATCGAGGAGTTTGAAACGTTTGCGCTGGACAGGCTCCAGGTGCTAAAGTCCATCGAGGATGCGCAGCTAAGGGCCAGGGGAGAGGAGGACATGCGCAGGAGAGTCGGCGAAGCCCTCGAAAAGCACCTGCCAATGCACACGAATCGCTCAAAGCTCCCGCTGCGCCAGCTGATGGCTGAGCGGCGCAAGGACCATGTCTCGCACTTTATTCTGCGCCTGGCGTTTAGCCGGACGGAGGAGCTGCGAGGGTGGTTCCTGCGCTATGAATGCGCTCTGCTGAAACACAGGTTCAAAGAGGCCGACCTTGCAGAAAAGCAGGAGCTCCTTGCCTTGGCCAACCTCCGCCTGAAGCATCTGTCGCCTGCCGAGCGCGATGCAAAGCTGGGAGAGGCTGGGCGGTTCTACTCCATGCAAGAGCAGCTCTTTGAAGTGGACTTTGAGCGCGTGCTCGACTTGGTGTCGCGGTCCCAGGTCGTGCTCCGTGGCGGAAAGGCGTTTGTTCCGCAGATGGAGGTGTCGGTGCTGCTTATCCACGAGTTTCGCCAGACCCTCACGCGCGCCCTTGGCGTCTGCGCAAAGGCGCTGCCGCAGATGGGCGAGGATGAGCGGCTAGTTCCTGTGCTGCAAAACCTGAGCAACCAAACAGCGAGGTCCGAGTACCAGTCGACTGGTGCCGCTGGCGTTGTCAATGCCGACAATGTCGACGGGCTGGAAGACAACTTCCCCTTGTGCATGAGGCACCTGCACACGCAGCTGCTCAGGGAGCACCATCTGCGGCATGGCGGGCGTATGCAATTTGGCCTGTTTCTCAAAGGCATTGGGCTCAACCTGCAAGAGGCGCTTGTGTACTGGCGCCGCGCGTTCAGCAACATGACTGACGACCAGTTCCAGAAGGGGTATGCCTACAACATCCGCCACAACTATGGCATGGAGGGAAAGCGCGCCGACTACACGCCGTACTCCTGCCACCGCGTCATCATGAGCAACCCGCCAGGGCCAGGCGACCATCACGGCTGCCCCTACCGCCACTTTTCAGCCGAAAGGCTCCGCACCGCGCTATACAAGGACGCCCTGTCCGACACCGACGTCCGCGAGGTGTCTGACCTGGCAAAGGCTGGCCACTACCAGGTTGCCTGCACCCGCCACTTGGAGATCAGACTGCAGCACCGCCAAAGCCGCCGCCCTCAAGCGGGCAGCTCTGGCCAGGAGCCCAGCGACGGTGCTCGCAGCGACAACGACGTGCATGTCAGCGCCATATCCAGCCCCAACCAGTACTTTGATCTCTGCATAGGCAACGGGAAGCCGGCAGACAACCCTGCACATTCCCGGAACGGCGGCGCCAACAATGGCAGCGGCAAAAGCCAGCAGCAGCAGCAGCAGTCATACTCGTACTCTTAATCCAGATTTCTCTTCCGCTGCGGCTTGGGCGCACACTTGGTGCTGAACATAAATAAAAACCCTCTCGCGCGCCAAGGTTCGCGCAGTACCACAGCCTTGAAAACCTGACACTTGCCACGTGGTGTGGGCAGGAAATCAAGCACCTGAGTATGACGGCAGCCAAGTGCGGCACCAGACAAGGGAGAGTGGAGAAAAAAAATGGGCTGGCGGCTGCTATAAGAGGTTTTTCGGCGGCTGGCTTGAGGCATGAGCGCGCACGGCCAGCATCACCTTTTCGCTTTCTTTCTGTCTCTACTCTCACGCTGCTTATTAATAGCACCGCTCTTATTTCACCTGGTACTCTTTTTTTTCTCCCAAAGCAAACATAAAATAGCAAAAACAATGTCTTACGGCTACCGCGGTGGACCTCCTCCTCCTCAGCAGCAGGGCAACTACGGCCGGCCGCCTCCTCAACAGCAGCAGCAGCAGCAGCAGCAGCAGCAGGGAGGCTATGGCGGTGGCAGCCAGGGCTACGGCGGCCAGGGCTATGGTATGTAAAATCCGAATTCGGCCAACACTGGCCATCTGCTGAAAACCACGACCTCGTCACTAATCCCGGCAACGCGCCCTCTTTTCTCCTTCGCTCTCAAACCCCTCTGCTGCTATAATATAGGCGGTGCTCCAGGCGGCAATTACCAGCAGCTTCAGTACTGGTTCCGTGCTGTCGACACGTAAGTGAACAGAACTTCGCCCTGCATTCGCCACGCGTTGCTGGCTTTGCCAGACACGCATTTTATCCGGCATTGCGCTTGATGCGATGCCTGGCGCCTCACGTTGTCCACAATAATGAGTGGGAGGGGGATGCTGTGTGCCCCAGCCTGCCTCTGCCTTTATTAAGTGTCTCTCTTGCTCCCGGTGGTTGATGCATTGTAGTGATGGCAGCGGTCAGCTGGATGCGAGCGAGCTGCAGCAGGCACTTATCAATGGTACGTCTGTGGACTGCACACTCGCAGCTTTAATTTGGCCTTTTTCTACGTGTTTTCGTGCAACGAAGTGGACAATCCCTCGTTCATAGCTGCTAATCGCACCATGCAACATGCGCCTGCCACACCCGTTTACGCCTTTCTGGTTTCATTTGAATGCAAGCGTAGGCGACTGGAGCCGCTTCAGCATCGACACTGTCCGCTTGATGATCAGCATGTTTGACCGCGACCACAGCGGCACAATCAGTTTTGACGAGTTTGTTGGTCTTTGGCGCTACATCGAGGAATGGAGGCAGTGCTTCCGCACGTTCGACCGCGACAACTCGGGCACTATTGACCGCGGCGAGCTGCACCAGGCATTTAATGCGTTTGGCTTCCGCGTCTCTCCTCAGATTGTTGACATGCTCGTTCGCAAATACGACGTTCAAGGTAAGTCGTCTCGCATCGCTCTTTGCCATTTGAATGCGCCATGAAGGTCTGCTGGCCAGACCATGCCGCCCGCTGCTTGCCTTGTTTGCTACTAACCGCCGTGCTTCGCGCACGGCATCTCCTCTCTCTCTCTCCCTGCTCTATATCTACACGCACCCTCACTCAAGCATTTCACCACCACCCCTGCAAAATGTTTCTCTTGTTCTGTACATCTGTATTGCCACTATTTCCACCCTGTTCTGCACCACCATCCCCCACCACCACGCCTCTGCTTCCAATGACGCGTGAATCCATCCGCCCCTGGCTTTTGGTAAGCACAATTGTGTAAACCCGCAATCGCTTGGACTAACCGGCCACCTGCGCCGTCTCTGCCTTTTGTGCTGCTGGTGTGTGTACTAACAACATGTGCCTGCTTTGAGCTGATTCCTTCTAACAACTTCCAACACGACTATATACATTGGTTTCCTCGGTCACTGGTCCTTTGCGCTAACCAAAAACACCAACACACAACACTCACTGCTCCATATAACCACCACCCACGCATGCCCCCATGCTCTCCTCGCTTTGAGTACTAACACTAGCTGGTCGTGTCAAATCGGCAAATAAAGGCCGCGGCGCCATCACGTTTGACAACTTTATCAACTCGTGTGTCACCATCCGCTCCTTGACGGATGCCTTCCGCCGCTTTGACACCGACAACGACGGCTGGGTCAACATGAACTATGAAACTGTAAGTGTTTCATTGCGACTGCAATGCGCTCAGTTGCCTGCATCCCAGGCATCCCATGCTGCTACCACTACTTCCTGACGCTAACGGCTGGCAAGCGGATAGTTCTTCGGAACTGTTGCGCTCTATATGTAACGTCTTTTCCCCCACCCCGGCTCCCAATCTTTTTGCCACCCCTCTGCTACTTTGTAGTTCCTCCAGCTCGTGATCTCGAACAAGTAAGCAGCGGCAGGACTGGACACCAGCGGAGCAGCCGAGCGTATTCAAGGTCGCCGTGGTACTCGCCGGTTTCGTTCAAGAATTGGTCAAGATTACAAAGATCGCCTCTTTTTCTTTCTACCTCATCTTTTTCAGCTCCAGACACATATTGCTGCTGTTTCACAATGCAGTTTCGCTTTCTCGATATTTCAGACATGGCCGCATTTCACGTTAGAGTTTCTGAGGAAGCATGTGTGATTCTCCGCAGCCATGACTGCGCACGCTCACCACATATGTCGTAGAGTGGACGAGAGTATATTCGTATTACAAAATACACTCAGAAGGGGCTAGAGTAGAAACCAGCTAGGGGGTTGCGGTGCATCTTAGGCACCACCACAGGAGCAACCACTAGAGCCCGAGACTGAAAGCTGACATGCTTTCAGAATAGCCTTTTTATGAGGTCAACTTCTCTGAGTCTCAGGTCATGAGTTTACACTTTGCCGCAATTACCATAGTAATATGCTGATGCGTAGACCCAACTATGCTGGTTCATTCTTCAGTAGGTAGTGCGTTCCACATCTCCACCACGCAGTTTCACGGCTCGCTATTTTTGTGGGTGCCATTGGATACTACTTGAGATTTTTCTTCACGACGAACCAGAAGTGATCTATGCGGCTGATGTCTGGTGGCTGTGAGGACCAGTCCAGGATCTCGAGGGTAGTGGCATCGAGTCATTAGGCTTGTTGTTCACGGGCCACTGGTCGGCGGAGAGATCCGCAGGCTGAGCTAGCCGTTCCGTAGGATCTATTCCAAAATAGAAAACGAAAAAGATAGTAAGATGAAGATAATGATACTACTAAAATGCGGCCATAGTGTTGTATAGTACCAAGAGGGTTGGAGGAAAGTAGGAGTTTATTCAACACTGCTGGATCAATGGGCTCCAGCAGCAAGGGGGGTTTAAATAGTCTACAGAACATTTGCTGGCCGCAGTGCAAACTGGGTCACTGTGCTGGCCGTTGGGGGTGCGGGTAAGCGCTCGGTATTTCAGTGTTTGGCGCTGTAGATCCTTGCGCCTGTTTTTCGCGCCGGTTGCGCTTTCGCGCCGCTGCGCGTCTTTCAGCTGCCGAGCGCTTCCCGTGCCTCCACGGCCTTGCAACAATATCCGCTCCCCACAGGCCCTCCTCAACCCGCCAGCTGCACTCACCGACGAGCTGACACTGCCCCTCCTTGCCCGATTCCGTGACCTCATCGTGCATCCAGCCGTCGCACGCAATCTCTCGGAATACCAGGCAAAGCTCAAGCGCGGGTTTGACAAGAACCATGCCACCGTCCAGTATGTTGGAAATATTGCCCAATCACGCTGTTGCACTTTATCTTGAGCCACCAAGCCGTTGCACTTTATCCTGAACTATCGCTCTGCCGTTTCTTTAACCATCGCTCTGTGACTCAATACGTGCATGGCTTATCGATGTCTCCTTCTTTTTCTCTTTTTCTTTTTCTTACTCTTGAACCTTCGCCTATATAAAGGCTCAGGTTTCTGGCCTTCTCCTTTCCTTTCCTTTCCTTAGCTCACTCAACTCATCTTTTCTTCGCTCACCTCTTGGCTCACTCTGAGCCCTGGCCTTTTTCTTCAATAAACTTCGCCTTCGCCTCTCAGCGGGGCTCTTTCAGATTAAGAGTCTCAAGGCTCGCCGCCTTGTTCCCACTTCTTTCGTTTGGTCTCTGTAGACCCTACGTCTTCAACCCCTTCTCGTCTTGGTCTCTGCAGACCCACCCTCTCTTTCACTCTCGGCCTCTGTGAGCCCTCCCTCTTCAAGTTCCCTTCGTCTCTTGGTCTCTCTAAACCGCAAAAAATACTTCCTCGTTTCTGTTCCTCAGAGCCACCCACTTTATCGCTACCATGAACGACAACAGTTCCCTGCACCGCCACAACTTGAACAGCATGTTAGTGCCGTCGTATTGCAGGCGGTGGATGGAACTGTGGTCGTTCATGGT
>MU603942.1:0-52892 GCA_025201845.1 Martensiomyces pterosporus
GTGGTTTTCTTATAGCCAGAGCAGTATCCTTGCAAAACAGCCATGCTCTTGCACCCACGCACCTCCTTTATTCTTGCAGCACACCTCACCCTCCCCTCCTGATACTTACCCCTTACCTGTCCTCCTCCCGCCTCACCTCCCACCCCCTCATCTCCTACCTGTTCACGCTAATTTGCCCGAGTACCTTTGCATGTACATTCTAAGCACCATCCTCCTTGGCGCAGCCCTGGTTCATGCCGGCCAAGTCGTCAAGAACTGGGACATCACTTACCTTACCACCAACCGTGGCGTCGACCAGCCAGCACGGCGCGGGATCACAGTTAATGGCCAGTTCCCAATCCCTCCAGTGCAAGCCACAGCTGGCGACACGCTTGTGCTCAATGTCCACAACTCGCTCGATGTCCCTACATCGCTCCACAGCCATGGTATCCTGCAGCGTGGCACCAACTACTACGACGGCGTCAGCATGACCACCGAATGCTCCATTGCTCCGGGTTCAAACTTTACCTACAACATCCCGCTCAAGCAAGCCGGCACCTACTGGATTCATGGCCACACCAGCGAGCAGCTCTTCGATGGACTCCGCATCCCCCTCATCATCCGCAACCCCTTCGAGCCGTACAGATACGACGACGAGCTCACGCTCGCCTTCGAGGACTGGTGGCCGCAAAACTTTGGCGACTTCCTCAACACCGTCCTGACGAAGCACATTATTCCCCTGAGCCCTCCCCCTCGTCTGCTCGTCAACGGACTTCCAGCCAACCAGACAAGATCGCTGAGCTTCAAGCCAGGCAGGACATACCGCATCCGCCTTATCTCCATGCTCAGCATGCCCCACGTGGAGTTCTCCATTGACAACCACGACTTGCAGATTGTTGAGGTCGACGGCGTCTACACCAAGCGCAAAGCTGTCAAGGTTGTCCGCCTGTCATCCGGCCAGCGCGTTTCAGTGCTGGTGACTGCCAAACCCACCACCAACTTGAACTACAACTACCACGTCAGCATGCTTGCCGAGTTCCTGCCCAGCGTTCCGGACGTCATCCCCATCACATACACCAGCACCGTTGTCTACTCCCCGAATGCATCTGTCCAGAATACCACTAGCATCCCGTCTGAGCCGTTCGACGACCTTGGCTTGGAAGCACTTCCCATCTCCATCTCGTCCATCATCGACAACCTCCTCCAGCTCCAGGTACTCAGCCCCGACCGCTCTCTGTTCATCGAGGCGCACATGGGCTTTAATATGCAGTACGTGCCGTATGAGTCGTTCAACTACAAGTCATATGCTGCTCCGCTGGTCCCGTCAATGCTCAGCGCAATGACCACAGGAAGCCGCGCGATTAACCCGATGACTTACGGCCCGCAGACAAATGCACACGTGCTCAACTATGGCGACGTCATAGAGCTTGTTGTGACCAGTGCCAGCTTTGTGTCGCACTCGTTCCACCTCCACGGACATGTGTTCCAGATTGTCGAGAGAGGCTTCAACAACGACACCACCGGAGCGCTAAGGCGCAGTATTCCCCCCGGCGCCAACCCCGTTCAGCGCGACACCATCTACATCCCCCAGGGACAGTACGCTGTTATTCGGTTCAAGGCAGACAACCCTGGTGCCTGGCTGTTCCACTGCCACTTCGACATCCACATGGGAATGGGAATGAACATGGTTTTCATTGAGGCCCCCACCAGGATGCAGTCCACCCTCAAGATTCCCCAGACCATCATTGACCAGTGCAAGAGCCAGGGCAAGCCCTACAGCGGAAACGTCGTTGGCCACTCAACGTACAACTACGACGGCGCCCCGAACATGCCTGATATTCTTCCGATCCCTGGTGCCTAAGCAGCATGCCGCCGCCTTTCTAGAACATTGGTATTTTGGCTTGCCATATCCTCACACTGGTGTTTTTGAGCAGAACTAATGACCAAACGTATATTTTATTCGATCAACAGAAAGCACACATTAGCCCAGTGAAGAGAGAAGGTGAAGGGGCCACAGAGGCGGCGTCAGCGACCACAGCGCTCGCACTGGAAATTCGAGTGTCCTAGCTGAAGCCACAGCCATTCCAGTAGGCAGAAAAGTCAAAGTCGTCCACAAAGATAGCCGAGCTGTTGATGAAGTCCTTGGCCGTGCTGTCCAGCGGCTCCATAGCCGGCAGATCAGGTAATTCTGGGTGTTTTGGGTCAGGCGTGTTGCTTCTCGTCGATGTGTCCGCAGCGGCATCCTCAGCATCCCCCTCCTCGCTTGGAACATAAACAATCGTTTCACCTTCGCTCTGCGATGATTCACGCTTGTCGTTTGCGGCAAGAGCAGCCCCGTCATCACGCCTTAAGGAGCGTGCAGTCTGGGCCGTGTGCTGGATACCATCAGCATCGGGCTGCTTCTCCGAGTTGAATGAGCCGCAGGAGCGCGTGCTGTCGATTGAGGACGATGCAGGAGTGTGCAAGTCCAGGTTATTCTCGTTTGACGAGCTGCTGTCGCTCTGGTCTGCCAGTGGCGGCTCTTGTGCGGTCAGGTAGCTCGAGCATGCCTCTGCGGACCGCACGCTTTTCAGAGACTCGGTGCTTATATCTGCATCGCGCTTCTCAACGAAGCTAGGCTCGCATGTCCCATTGCCCTCGCTGCCCAGCTGACTGTCTGGTTTGCTGACCTGGGTGGAGACACACTTGTCAGCGCTAAGCGGACGGCTGAGCCTGGGGGCGGCAGGCGCAGCGGTGCTAGCAGCTGGTGCCACACGGATGGGAGGCAGAGTCAGGCTGTTTCGCCCAGCTGAAGCGACACCAGAGACCACCGAGTGGCGCTTCGGTGGCACAGGCGGCAAGGGGCCAAATTGGAACGGTTTTTGTGGGGACCGCAGCTGAGGAGCAGAGGGCGACGGCGATGGCGGCTCTTTGCTGAAACCGCTTTGCTCATCTCCACAGACAAAGCTATCTGTCGCATCTTGAGATAGCGGCGATGCAGGGTGCCTGCTTGAGGTGGGGCGTGCGACAGGCGTATATGGCCTGCTTCCAGGCGCTACGATACGAGCCAGCACTGGGCCGGGAGCATCCGTGCACCCCGCATACGCCTCAAACGACGCTGGCCGTGCAGCCCTGGAGTTTTCGCTCAGCAGATATCCATAGGCCTCGGACACTGCACTCCCATCGCTCTCTGTCGTCAGCGCCGAAAGACGCTTGTTGATCTCCACCTGCGACGTGTGTCCAATGTCGCCAAACTTTGACGTCACCAGCCGCAGGGGCACATCCTTGGTGGCGTACTTTGTGTCAAAGTGGCCGTTTGACGGACGCGATGTGAGGCCGAATGTAAGGCGCATGACGTGACTAAAGTGCAAAAAGAAGCCCTCGGCTGTGCACACGTCCTTGCGGGGCACTCGGATGCGGAGGTTTTGCACGCCGTTGAGCCCCACCAGCGGCTGCTCAGCTGTCGACGTGCCCCAGTCCTTGCTTGGGTTGCTCAGTGTGCTTGGGTCTAGCTCCGACACCTTGCGATTCAGTGTGCGCTCGGCTAGAACCACCGTGGATCCTTGCTCGTGGTTGGAGCTGCTGAGAAAGGCGCTGATTGGCTCGAGCGGTTGCGTATCCTGCAGATGGGTCTTGAGCGCGACCTGCTCAATGACTGCAGCACGGATAAATGTCAGCACCCTGTCCCTCTGCAGCATCGTAGCGTCGACATCCACCATGATAGACTCACCCAGCGTGCAGCAGTGGTTTCTCACCTGGACGCATATGTTCATTGCGGTCTGTACTGTTTGGCGCCTGAACCTGCGCCGCACCGGCTCGGAGAGCATAATGCCGTCGCGCATCACAAGCGGCTTCAGCCAGCCGACACCCAGCGGAAGCACCTTGGGTGCTAGCTGTACAGGCAGCGAGTCGAATGCCAGAGGCACAATGTGGTTTGCGCACGCCGTGCCTTCGTCTTTGGTGGCGTTGCCAGCGCCGGAGACAGGAACAAGGGGTGGCGATGCTGGCTGAGACAGGCGTGCCGAGCCCACAAGAGAAGCGCTGATTGTGTAGGCAACCTCGCAGATTGACGAGCGCATGGCTGAGGGGAAGTTGACGTTTGGCATGGTGCAGGCGAAATCAAAGGCGCACTCGGCGACCACCGTATCGATGATGGTGTCGCCGGTCTGCAGGAGGTCCATGGAAGACCTGAATATTAGCTTGCGGGATGCGCCAATCTTGGCGCCAAAGTCAACGCGCTCCCAGCCCTCAAACAGAAGCCGCAGCTGGTTGATTGCGATGGGCTCAGTGGCTTCGACGAACACGCGGCCAAAGTATGTTCGCATGGGCTTGAGCCCGCTCGAAGATCCCTTGATGGGGAAAGTGAGCCTGAATGTTTTGATGCGCGGGTCGAGCTCCATTTGGCTCTTGTATGGCACCTGTGGGCGCTTTGTGTGGATCTGCGTCTGCGTGTAAGCGTATATACAAATATACCAGAAAAGATGCCGGATGGATGGTGGTCTTTATTTTGCGCACAGGGCGTAGGCCGGCACTCTTACCCTTCTTGGCAGCTTGCAGAGCAGCGGCTGTCAAGAGCCCCAATGCTGGGCTACTGCTGCTGCTTAACAGGGAGACGAAAAGGCAGAATCGGCCGTCACGCGACGCCAGGAAAACTGAAAGCAAGTAGCAGCAGCTAGTAATGGTAACCAGCGCTGGTGAGCAGCTGTAACGCGAAAGAAAAGCGGTATGTGCTATATTCAAACCACAAGTAAAGACACGGAAAAAAAGCCTGCACAGCGATGTGGATAGCAGGAGGGAGATCCAGATGGCAAAGAAAAATGAGGCACAGAGATTGCCAGGGACGGCGGTGAGAGAGTTAGTGCTTTTATGATGGGGCTAGAAGAAAGATGAGGGGAAGCTGGATGACACGCAGTGGCAGCAGGCCTGCTTATTTACAAAGGCCTGCTCCCTCGCACTATTTTGCCACCCGCTCACTTGGCGCAAGGCCAAGCCAGAAAGATAGAAAGAGAAACAGGGAGTGAAATACCACAGTACCCTACAGCACAAAGAATGCAAAAGGCAATAAAATGGTATGTTGTTCTTGAAGCAAGAGATGCTTGCAGCGCGCATATTGCGGTTGGCATTGTTGCAAGCGCTCTAATACACGCACAATTGGCCCTTTGTTCTTGGGCTACTTCGTCACTCCCTCCCCCAAACGGCAGCAACAATGGAGGCTTGCATCCTCTGGCCTCCATGCTTTGCTTTTTGCTTGCGCGCCTGGCTACAAAGCTGCTCTCCACAAAATATACGCCTGTCCACGTTGTGCTTGTCTTGGAGCTGAGCCGAGCCTGCTTCTCAGAGCTTGCATGCCGCGAATGCCCTGCATAGACCCCCTGAATACCCATTTTTCTTTTGAAATAGTGCGGGAGCCAAGGCGTGCCTTAATAGAGATTCTGCTCCATCTGGCTGTCTCTTGTGCAAGCTTTGCAGCAGGCATCCTCTTGAGGAAGCCATTATTTCTTTTTGCTCACAATGTCTCGTGCACGTAAGAGCTGCATTCATGCTGCTCGCATGCGCTGTGCCATGTAGGTCTGCCACAAAAAGTACACTTTGCGCGCCCCCTCAAGGCTGCCGACAGCACAAAGAAACATGGGCTGGATCTAACGAGAAGACGCCTTGCGCCGCGCGTCTCTGAGGGCAGACTAGCTCGATGTCTCTTCGTACCTTGTGATCTAGGCCAGCCAGATACATGTGTGCGTACTGGCACACGCTGCGGAACGGACAGTGCGCAGTCCTAGGCCTGCCCTGTGCCATCCTCTCTTTAGTGTGCAGCGCCCGGCAGCCGTGGCGGCCGTATGTCTTGGTACCGTGCGGTGAGACGCGGTTCGGCATGCTGGCCATCGCTGGCCACTCAGAATATTTAGCAGGCTACAGACTGCCCACAACGAGCTCTTTGTGAAGAGGCGCTGCTGAACGGAGAGCAAATGCACTCAAGCTAATCGCTCCAAAGGCTGGCTAAACCATCAGCCCAAGCCCCAAGTGAAGCGGGCATCGGCTGCAGTATCTGCCCGCGGGAAAATAGTTGTCCCACCAGCTCCCGCTCTTGCTCACAGTGGGACTTTGCCTATAAAACGGAGAGGCAGTCGTCATCGCCAGTGGAATTTTCGCACGGCCAGCCTTCTCTTTCTCCACACTTCAGATATCCAGCCCTTACCTTATACGCCTTTTTATATAGCTCACCTGCTTGTTTCTAGCTGGCGTCGACTCGCTGCTACCACCGATGCTTGCCATACGCTCAAGAGCTCTCCCAGGCCAGCTCAGCCCCTTTAGACGCAGCTTCAAATTGCGCCCACAAATGACAATTTCAACCACTGCCGCCGTTCAACAAAGCAAGGGTTCTCGGGAAATAGCCAGCGTCGAGAAGTGGGCGCAGAAGGTCAAGAACGAAAGGAGTACGTCTTGGGATCGCATGGATGCACGACAGCTCACTTTGCTTGACCAAACAATCCGGCCCTACCTCCCGGCCAGCTACCCAGAGCTCCCACGCGACGCCAAACTTGGCAGTGTCGCTGAGGGAGCCGCTCTGCCCCCAGCTGTCCACCTCGTGTACTTTCCTTCATCGCAGGGCGAGCTCCAGCTCTCCCCCGACGGCTACCACTCTGACGAGGCTCCTCCAGAGCCGTTCACACAGCGAGTGTGGGCTGGTGGCGTTATCGACTTCAACGTCGACAATCCGCTGAAGATCGGCGAGCTAGCATCACTGACAGTGTCGATTGATGATGTGGCAATCAAGGCAAGATCTGGCGCTGACCCACTCGTGTTTGTCAAGCTGCTGCGCGAGATGAGTAACGAGCGAGGAACCAGCGTCACTGAGTGCCGTGATCTGGCCTATATGAAGCCAGTTGCCCTTAACCGCAGGATTGTAAAGTCCAAGCGAGAGCCCGACTTTAGCCATCGCCTGACGCCTTCAGAGATCCTTCTTTTCAGATACTCGGCGCTGACATGGAACTCGCATCGCATTCACTATGACCATGTGTACTCGCGCGAAATCGAGCATCACCCGGGGCTTCTTGTCCATGGGCCGCTGACCTGCACGCTGCTACTCCAGCTCCTCCACTCTAATATGCCACAGGGAATGGCGCTCAAGTCGTTCGACTATCGCGCTGTCAGCCCAATGTACTGCCAGGAGCCGCTCTCGCTCAATGGCCGCTGGATGCAGTCTGTTGGCAGCAGCGACACCAGATCAGGGATTGACGGTGCCAAGGTGTGCGAGCTCTGGGCCACCAACAACGAGGGCGGCATCTCCATGAAAGGGACTGCAACGCTTGTTCCAGTATCGCAGGCTTAGGAAGTTTGCGCTTATCTATCCTCATTGCATGTATTGCTTTCTATAGAACATGTATTCGGTGCTAGGGAAATGTGAAATACCCAGGGACAGGAGCGAACCAACGGATCTTGGAGAGCAAGCCACTCTGGTTTTCACTCAGATCTGCGGGGCTTTGGGAAGCGCTGCCTGTTCAGCTCCTTACGCGGGCGCATGTCTTCTCTATCGCGCTTTGGCCTGCGCTCCCCATCACCACCACCCTTGCTATCGGAGTTTGCATTCCGGTGTCGTTTGGCGCGCCTGTCCTCTCTGCCCTCATGCCTTCGACCCTTCTTTTCTTCGCCCTCTGCCTCTGCTGCTTCTGCTACTTCTGCTGCTCCGTCCTGGCTCACCTGCATTCTCTTCTTGACTCGCATCCTATACTTGCGTTTCAAGAACTTTTGGTCAAATCGGACGCCATCAAGTATGCGGAGAGATGGCACCATTTTAAGAACCTGCTTCCGATATTCGTCTTCCTCGCAAATGGGGTTTCCCTTAAGGTTCAAGTTGTCCAGCGCTGTTAGCGATGCAAGCGGCGCGACCGATTCCCAGTCGCTCAGCAGGTTGCTGCCCAAATCAAGGACCTTCAAGCTGGAGCACGAGCGAATGCTCTCTGGAAGCGACTCGATCTTGTTGTCATTCAGCCTGACTTCCTTCAGCTTCAGGTACACAGCCAAGTCAGGCACTGTGGTGATTCTATTGTGAGCAGCGCTGAGTTTAGTCAGCTCCTGGAGCGCAGCCAAACGGGGGATTTCCTCGATCTTGTTATGAGATACAACCAGTGTATTGAGATTCGCCAGCCTATCGATGTTCTCGATCTGCTTGATGCTGTTGTGGCCGAGAATAAGTGCCTTCAAGTCGCTGCAACCGGCGATCGAACGCGGGATATGCTTTATTTTGTTGCTGCTCAGGTTGAGAACACTGAGCCTTGGCAGGTTCTCGACAACATCAATGTCATCAAGTCCGTTCCCGCTAACATCAAGGTAGGTCAGCGATTTGACATTGCGGATGCCCCTGAGCGAGCCCTTGGATTTGATTTTGTTGTTGGATAGAACGAGCTTGCGCAGCTGAATGCAGTCGGAGATATCGCCAACATGCGCTATTTCGCTGCTCTTGAGATCCACTGTAGCCACTTCGGCAAGTGGTTTTTCGATGAGCCGTGCGAGCTCTGTTGCTGTGAGTTCCATTGCTGCTGCCGTGGCCCTGAAATGCGGGGTTGGAAAGCAAACAAATGCGAAAGAAATGAAGAAAAGCCAAGGAGAAAAACTTTTCGATGGTCTGTCTGCCTTCAAACGTCTGGGCATAGCGTTGCTGCAAAGGCATCGGCTCGCCAGTTCGAGCCACGCAATCCGCGAGCCAGCCAAGCCAGCCACGGCGAAAGCGCAACATCGCTTGCACCTATTCTGTGTTTTTGAAGGCTGTATTGAAAACAAAGGCTGTAGATGGTGTAAAGAAGCAGTCCAAGCTATTAGGGCGCATTGCGGCTGTGTCAAGCACCTGAGTGCAGCTAGTGCCTGGATGGGGCAATGCCAACTTGCGCATTGCCGCGGTCAAATACAACATAGTTTGAACGGAGGAAGATGTCGCCGAGGATAATGAACTACAGATAGACAGAGCAGAGAGCACCCAGAGCAATGGTTAGCCAATACAGCCCAGTGTGCAGCCAGACCAGAAAAGAAACACGCAGTGTCATGTAGGCGAGCAGAACCCGCTCGAGCATAGACCTACATTAGATGCACCACTTGTTACGGCGGAGAAACACCAGCCGTCGAGGCCCTTCACCGGCTCACGCACAAGGTTCTTTACAGGGACTGCGAAATCAACGCCTCCGATAGTGAAACTCAGGTTGCCAGGCACAACCTGATCAGTGTTGCACGGCACAATCCAGCCATAAATGTCGCTGTTTTCCGCTGACGGGATGCCCCGATGGAACTCGGTTGCCTGCTCGTCGCTCATCACAATCAATGTCGTGCCGGTGTCGATGATGGCAGGGCCAGTGATATCCATTTCCTCTTTGCCAACGCCATCCACGCTGAAGGAGACGCCATCAAGCCTGATTTCCCAGAACTTTTTCTGGCTGAGCGGTACCCAGGTAAGCTCGCCAACGAAGCGACTCTTGTCAATGTCGCCAAACAGGTACTCTCCAGCATAGTCGTTCTTGTCCTTTTCCTTGATATAGACTGAGAATATGGGCTTCTTAAGGATGTTGTTCTCAGCAATGTTATCCAGGAACGTACTGACACCTACAGACATAAAGCGCAGATAGATGGCAGCACAATGGGCATCTGTGTTTAGTGCGTTGTAGCCATAGACGCTGCATTTGCGCAATCCAAACAGCGGTGCAGCAATATGTAAGTTACCTGGGATGAATGACACTCCGCTGTAGGAGAGCCCCAAAAGACCATCAACAGTGTCTACTTGGTAGGCTTTGGATTCGTTTGTTGCCAGTCCAATAACCTGGTTTGGGACAGTCAAATTTCCGATTCTCACCGTATCCTACAAACAGCTTTGTCAGCACAAAAACGATGAAAGAGAGGGGTGGGTGAACAGGCATCCAGGATGGTGTTTCTCCAGAAAAGACCATGTGCAGCACCACCTTCATATAGTTACCCTGATGGTGTATCCAGCCGCGAATGAGCCATCGCCATAGGAGATCCCCCACTTCCGCCCCTCAGCCCGGTATGTGGTTGACAGCTTCGGGGTGAATTTCTTGTGGCGTGAGCAAACACTACACTCCTGCCCGGCTAGCCAAACATCGCCAGATCCAGTGTCAAGGTCGAGCTTGAAAATCTGCGGCGGCGTGCCGACACCAACCTCGCCGTAGTACTAAGCGATGTTTAAAAGCAGCATGGAAGGCCAAGAGGCACATGGTAGTGTGTGTGAACGCATGTGCGGAGTAAGCCTTGGAACACACAACGCTAGCGCCATGTGGATAGCAAGGGTGCAATGTGAGAGACTAGTTACCTCTATGCCAAACCCGTATTCCTTGACAGGAACCTTTTGCACTGTTTGGAGCCACTTGCCAGGAACCTGCAGCATGTGTTTTTGGAGTGCTCGTATCCTGGCTTCCATTGTCGATGCACGACTGCTTGCTGACCTGTGAGAAGTAATAGGGATTCTGAATATCCCGCTACCACCACCACCACCACCGCCGCCACCGCCGCCATCGTGACTATCAGGCTCATTTGCGGACATGTCAGGGCTGCTGCTGTCGGCATTAAGGCTCTTCTGAGCATTCTTTTTGACTAGACTAGCAGCGGCATGGACGTCTGGTGTGTCAAGGTAGCCAGAGCTTGCGAGGGGCCCCAGGCCAACGACAGGGATTCCATCCATCATGGGTGCTGCCTGCATTTCCGGCTCGTGCAAGCTACTTGTTGGAAGTTGGGCAAATAGCCAAGGATTAGCGCCATGAGGGAAACGCGCACAAATAACCAGCGCCTCTTTTGGACACGTTTGCATAGCTGTGTACTTGCCTCACCCCGTCTCGGCGTTCCTGGAGTGCTGCAGCAGATGCCATTAGCATCATCTCGAGCACCAAAGCCGATATGGTCATACTCTTCCGCATGTTTTTGTTGTGGGCAAACTAGAGCAGTGCAAAGATCCAGCGAAATGAATAAAGCTCAAAAATCTTCTCCCGAAGTGAACAGCAGAGGCAAGCCCCGTGGCCAAGCGGCAAGGTAGAGAGGCAAAGATATGCAAGGAGCCAGATGTCTCTATGTCGATCTACAGTAGCTGCCTCGAATTAAGCGGCGGCTGCAAGACCCCAGGGTGAAACGCACAGAATGTAAGGCTAGAGCTGTTCAGCAACACTAGTGGCGATATTGTTGTGAAAAGGTGTGTTTGGCACGACAAGAGGGATAAAACGGCAGAGGGGTAGTGGTGATTCAGACGCAGGTTTTTGAAAACGCTTGGCCAAAGTACCGAGGAGGCAGGATACATGTGGAGGCTGGAGGCGGGGAAGGGGGTAGACAGCGGAGGTGGAGAGGCCAGATTGATGGCTTGTTCAAGCCAAGCAGCAGCGCTATAGCCGGGGAGAGGGGAAAGAGAAGCAAATGGGCGTGTGGGTGAGTGAGATACGCGTGGCATACAAAAATACAGTATGGCAAGCTGCATCCATTATCGCATGCAGAGTGTATGAAGGGTGTTTCGCTTAATACCTGCTCTCTTCAGCCCAATCATAGCCGTGGCAAAGCAGAAATTGCAATATATGCGGCCATGGTTAATAGGCGTGTGTGCGAGAGAGGAGTGCGCTAGTGGCGAATCTGCCATATGTGGAGTATTATTAGATACGCGCCCTGCGTTCATTGGCGCATAAACCCGTGTGAAATCGTCGAAGAAAAAAACCGCGAGTATATGAGATAACTAGCATGTGGAAAATCTACTGCTCTCTTTCAGCATGGCACACGCGACAATGCCCCACACTGTATTAAACAAGCCTGCACGCAAAGATGTAGCCTCCACAAAGTGCACGTCAACTGGCTGTCTCTCGCCAGTCATGACACACAGAGTCCTGTCTACCCCGAAACCCTTCAAGCTAAATGGCATGGGGAGCAGGCACTACGGCCAAACGCCTGACCCTACACACGGCTCACAGAGCGGGTTCTCTAAGGCGTGTTACAAATCGATACACTGTTTTCCAAGGACGTAGGCGGTGGATGGACTACAAAATGCACATCGCACATGTGCTCTGCATCTCTGGATCAGTTGCTTGCTGCGCACTCAGCCGAGACGTCATGCGGAATGTAGTCGTCGACATACTTGTTGAACGTCTCGATGGGGCATGATTCCAGATCACACCACTCGAGTCCCGGCTCAAGCTTCAGCGTCTGTCCATTGTAAATGACGCGGATGACATGTCCGCCATCGTTTTTCTTCCACAGCTCAAATGCCAGGTTGGAGGCATAAGGCGGCCAGAGCATGTTTCTGTTGGATGCCTTCAGGACCGCAAGAAGAGGCGCAACGGTAGTATCGTGTGCCGAATAGAGGGCAAACTTGAGCCCGCCGATTTTCCCGCCAATGTGGTCCTGGATTTGGTCCTTCAGCGTGCCAATGAACGACCCAATGTACAATCGAGTGTAGTTTTGCGAAAGCGGGTGGTCACGGTACTTGAATGTCCACTCGTAGTTGGCATTGCGCGTGGTCTGAGCAGCATCCTCGGCCGTTGCGCACTCAGCTCCCTCTCCCTTGGCGCCAGCAGGCAAGTGGCGGCACGGGAGTGGCTTTTCGTGGCACTGGCGAGTGAGCAAGACGTCAAGGTAGCCAGACCAGCTAGAGTCCCACCTGTTTCCATTGACGCCAAATATGCCTGCTAGCCTGGACATTAGTGGCCCTTGCTCTTTGAGGAATTTTTGGAGCTGGCTGGCGTTGGAGATTGTGTTTTCGATCTCGGAGATCTTTGGGCACGCAGCTGTGTTGCCATACATGGTCTCGATGTTTGGTGGGTATGTGTGCATGGGGATGGCCGCTTCAGGACCATAGCCTCTGTTTGGCCACAAGCCGCCGATCAAGCTCTCCGCAGAGTTTTTGGTGCGCCACACAGACGTGGTCCTGACGTAGACAGGGTCTGCGCTGCTGAGTTCCCCCGGTAGGAACTTCAGCTTGTCGACATAGATGCTGCGCAGCTGAGTTCCCAGGAAGTGGTGCTGGGCCTTGCCGCGGTCTGTCAGCTCGCCAACATCGCACGTACCCTTCCAGACCTGGTTTGAGTACCCGTATCTTGAGTTCCATTTTGGGATCTCGATTATTTGCTGGAACGAGCCAGTTGTGTTCTTCTCTGGCTGCTGGGCGCCATGCAGGTAAATATCCTCCTCCACGCCGCCGCAATTCCAGGTGACATCCTCGCGAGGGATAAGGTGGACTGGAGTGCGGTCTCCGTGCCGCACAACTAGCTGTACAAACTCCAGCGTTGCGTTGGGAACTGCGCTGTACGACTCGCCTGACGGGTATCCTGGATGGCAGTAGTTGTACGAAGAGTCGTCAAAGCTGTAGCTGTTAATATCTGTGTTGAACGTATTGCCAATAGCAGCATTGCTAGGGTTCGGCGAGGCAGCAGCAGCAGCTCCGGCATGGGCCGAGGTAGCGATAGCGACCACAACAGGTGCTATAGGCAGCAGGAACATGTAGATGGACTATACAAAGGGCAAAAGGGCAAAAGGGCGCACGGTTGGCGCTGGGTAAAGGCAAGTGAAGGGAAAGGGCTAGCGAGGGAATGCACAAGGCTCGGTGGCTCGCTGCCAACGCTGGTTTGGCTTATCCGCGCAGAGGGCAGCAGCGCCAGTTTATGGTTAATGCGGCGCGGGGCCCGTGTGGTGATGTCTATACAAGAAAATCTGGGTGTGGTGACGTAGTACCAATCAGGGCCCTGGCCAAAGCGGTCCGTGTGGCCTGCTTTGCTTGGTGCTGTGTGCATTCTGCTCTCATTCTCACACAGCGCCTAGACACTGCAGCTAGCTGATTGGCCTGAGCAAAACCCACGAAAAAGCGCCATTAGCACGTCTGCTTGCCTGCATAATCTGTTGCAAACTGTCAAAAGCACATGAAATGATGCACCAACAGCTCAACGACAGCTGGGCGATCAAGCTGCTGCTGCTGATGCTGCTGCTGCCTGGGACAATGAAAGTTTGGAGCAGGAGAACCTATGGCGATTCCATGGGAATAGGGGGCATCCATTACGAATTGGATGTGCAACGGTGGGTGATGCACACATGTCAGTTGCCAGGCAGAGTGCATAGCGCCATGTGTCAGGCCAACTCCCCTCCACTAAGCAAGGAGCAAAAGACGATCAACTGGGCGAGATGTGCCTCTGACATCCCCTTGTTCCTCTACAAAGACAACATGGTTGCAAGTGTGCCGTCCTATTATTTGCAAAGGGCTGGCTGCGATTCCGTAATACCGCCATTGCCAACTTGCTCCTTATTTCGCCTCTGCTCTCTGCCATTAATTGTCAATCAATGCTACCTTTTTCATTTCCCGCTGGATAATGGGGTTTTATTAGCCAGTCTGTGCGAGCAGCAGAGCAATCCCAGGCCTTTTGCTCCTTTCTCTTTATCAGGCTATATTTATCTGCGTCTCAAGTGTACTCTCTACACTACTTGCTCCTTTTTCACAGGGCTGGCTATGGGCTTGTAATGTATACCTTGGCCTTGACAATGACCCTTTTGCCTCATTTAACTTGTCCGGCATACATCCTTTTATATATACAGAACTGTCTGTGGCCTCAATGCCTCCAGCCAGCACCCGTCATAAAAAAAAGCCCATCCAAACCAACAGCAACTTGCCCAAATATCTCGCTTCTACTCTGCAGAGCTCCCAACTCTACACTCTTGGCAACCTCCACCCGTTTACACACCACACTTGTCGTTGGAACGCGCGGTTAATACTCCACAATGATGTGGCTCAAGTAAGTGAATGCCTGAGGTTGGCTGAGCGCTGCCCCGGCACTCTTGGTACATGGAGTGCGTGGGCTAAGCGGCCAAGGCAGTACTAATTCCCTCCATCTCTCTCTGCAGCTCTGCTCTGCTCGTTTATTGACTGGGGCTTAGTGTGTCGTTGCTGGCAGATGCCGTCTTCATGGCGCTATCAATTGTGTTTTTGCTCCGCAGGGGTCTTTGTCGGCATACACCTGTCCAGCTAAAGTGGACGCTGGCAAGAGCCCTTCTGGTACTGGCAATGGGCATTGGCGACGAGGCAAGTGCCTCTGCTGTGCAGGGCACTTTTGTTCGCCGGCTGTTATCAACCGCTGCCTTTGTTCTTGCTGGAATGCCGTCCCAGCCATCTGGTGTTTTGGCGCTGTTTCACATCTCAAAGGCAGCATGTCTCTCGGCCAGCTTGATTTCGGGCGGCAAAAGTCAAGCAGGGATAGTCGCTGTAGCCATGCATGTGGTCGAACTGCACGATGCACTCTCACTGATTTCGCTTGGCAAAAGGATGGCGTCGCTTTGCCAATCGAACTTTCTGTTTCTTGCGACCACGCTCCAGAGGGACGTTGCAAAGCAAGGGCTGTCTTTGGAGGACATAGCATCTATTTCTACAAAGCACAAACTAGAGCCAACCAAGTGCTCACCCGCATTCAGCACAAAGCAGCGATGCTTTGTGCTGCGCGGGCTGGTAGCGAACTTTTGGCAGCCGTTTCTTCGGCTGATTGTCCAGGAGGGGCTTCTTGGGCTCGGCAGCATCTGGAAGGGAATGGCTATTGTGTCGATATTTTCTCAAGCAAGCTCGACATGGGGGCCCACGAGCATGGCTTTGTTTATGAGCAAGCGCATTTTGCTATTTACTCTGCTAAAGGCATTCCAGCTGCACCACAGGTCGTTCAGCACCCAAATCAAGACACAGGTCGGCAACGCACTCTATCTTGCCGTGTGCAAGAGCTCAGTTCTGGAGTCCAGCTCAACCCACTCGTCAACATCGATGGCCCAAGATAAGAGAAACATGCTCGACCCCTATGTCGAGGGAATATTCTCTGTTGTCAGCAAAGTATCACTCACAGTCGGTGTTGTTGGCAACATTGCCTTGTCGTACTCGCTCCTTGGTTGGAGAGCTGTTGTTTTGCTTGCGGCGATGGCCGTGCTCACGCTTTTGGTTGAGTGGGCTTCCAGGAGGCAGACGCTGCGGCGGGCATCTCAACGGCCGCCTCGAACGCTTCACACAAGGATCGAGGAGATTTTGCCATCCATCCTCGCCATCAAGATGCTGGCCTGGGAGGAGGCCTTTTTCGCTGTGCGCCCAGGCGATAACTTCGATGACCGAGGTGCTGCGGCCGTGGCGATGTTTGCAGCATCGGTTGCCAATGTTGCCAGGGAGATGGCCATCGCTGTAGCTGTTTCTTGCAGCCCCATGCCAGCAAGAGCTCTCTCGGATGCAGATGTCATAAGGTTCATCGTCACTGTCCACTCTTCGGCCAGCTCATGCGCTGAGATGGTCGCAAATGTTTCGCAGATAGCCGAGCTCTCCCGGCTGGAGCTGTTGATTCAAAAGAGATTGAGTGCCGGAAAGTCGGTTGGCATGGCATCTGCACGATGTAGAGATAGCGATGTGCCCGAAATACGCATGTCCGGCGCCTCGTTCAGACGAGCCGGAACCAATGAGGTGGCACTGGAGGTGCCCGATCTCACTGTGACCCATGGCCAAGTCGTTGCAGTTACAGGGCCTGTGGGCTCGGGAAAGACCGCTCTTCTCTTATCGATGCTAGGCGAAATGGAGCTTGCAGGCGGGACTAGCCATGTAAGCGGATCCGTTGCGTATGTTGGGCAAAAGCCGTGGATCATGGGGACCACCATACGCGACAATATATTGCTGGGGAGGGATTTTGACGAGCAGTACTACTGGAAAGTCATCAGCGCCTGCAATCTTGCCAGCGATATCCGCAAATTCTCTAAGGGCGATTTATCCGAGCTGAGCGACAATGGAGACAACCTGTCTGGAGGACAGCGCACACGTCTGGCGCTGGCCAGGGCCATCTACTCCCGGGCCGACATCTACATCCTGGATGACCTGCTTTCAGCCGTGGACCCGAGCGTCAACAGATCGCTCTGGGACCATGTGCTGTCCAGCCAGGGCATTCTGCGCAACTCCACCAGGGTTCTGTCAACAAGCTCCTCGGAATACGCTCTATTGTGCGATCAAGTCGTTGGGGTGTCAGGAGGACGGGTTCGCATGTTGGACAGAAAGGCGACAAGAACCAGCGTATCTGCCGACACAAGAATAGCTTTGCCCACAGCCGCCACCACAGCCACTGCTTCTACATCTGCCGGAAATGCTGCTAATGGAGGGCAGCCAGCACCAGCAGGCGGTGGATCAAAGAAGTTCTGCGTCGAATCGTCGCAGTCACAGGCACTGCAGCACTTTGCCAAAGTCTGCGGTGTGCTTGGCGCAGTAGCAGCCGTGCTTGTGGGCGGGTCGACATTTGCTGTCTCGACCTTCTTGCGCCAGCAAAGGGCATCTATGCTGCATGCCGATGCCCTCGGCCAAGGAGCCCAAAAGCTGCAGTCCCTAACGCAGGCGTCAGCGCAGCACGCATTGGTGGAATCTGCGATGGTGTGGACTCAGTTTGCGGTCAGAGAGTGGATTTATGTCTCGTACATTCGCGCAAGCCTGCAGGACGCGCTATTGGCAAGCCTTGGACGCACGAAGATGTCCGAGTATCTGAAAGAGAGCAGCAGCCGGTTCATCTCGATTGCAAGAATCTCTGAGCGCGCAATTCCCTTGGGTGTGCATCAATTCGTGGAGGAGCAAGTAACAGCACTTGCCAAAACGGGGTTCTCCGTTTTTAGGACGTACCAGATCTCGTGGACTGCAATCGCTGCGCTGGCACTAGTGGGCGTGGTCCTAAACTACACCCGAACATTGAACGGCAAGGTGCTCGCGGCCCTCGGTAGATGCGGCCGGCAAGTGCACAATACGCAGGAGAAGCTTGTGCACCAAGTGCTTTCGGGATCACTAAGCATCCGTGCGTTTGGCATATATGGCTACATTGACGAGATGCTTGTGCGCCAGAGCAGCCAGTGCATGGCAATCCAGCAGATACACGACGCTGTGCTAGACATGCGGAGCTTGCTCCAAAGCGCTGTCGAAACGGCCCTGCTTCTGTCGCTAGTAGCTGGCATGCTCTGGAAGAGGGGGAGCAGAGACAGCCAGCAGCCGCTAGAGGCAGCCGACATCCAGTTCTACTATGTGACGCTGCTCGAAATCATGCCAATCTTCAGCACGCTTTCTGCGCTTGACCAGTCGGCTGCCAACAACATTTACCCTCTGCAGGAGTTCTATGACAAAACGCATTTGCCTTCAGAGGCGCCATGGGTGATCGGCGACGCTGCCTTGCCCGACGACTGGCCAAGCGCAGGGCAGATCGAGTTCACTGGATACAGTATGCGCTATGCAGACAGCCAAACTCTGGCCCTCGAGGATATCAGCTTCACCGTCAGACCGGGCGAAAAGATCGGGATCGTTGGGCGTACGGGTGCAGGAAAATCGTCGCTTCTGCAAGCGCTGTTCCGCATCGTTGAGCCAGAGGCTGGGTCGATTTTCGTTGATGGCGTCAACATACATGAGCTTGGGCTACACGACCTGCGAGCACGCATGAGCGTCGTGCCGCAGAACCCGGCGCTCTTTGAGGGCACGCTGCGCAGCAACCTCGACCCGCTCAGCAGACACACGGACGACGAAGCGTGGGCAGCGATCAAGGCAGCCCAGATCGAGGGCCTTGTTGCGAGCCCCACGCATGACTACGCCTCAGGCGCTCCAGCATCAGCAAAGGCAGGTGTTGGGCTTGACATGTGGATTGAGCGTGGTGGCAGGAACCTTAGTGCTGGACAGTGCCAGCTGATCTGCCTGTGCCGTGCGCTACTGCAGAGAAGGAAGATCCTGGTGCTGGACGAGGCAACAGCAAATGTCGATGCAGCAACCGACCAGATCATAAAAGCCGCTGTCAAGCAGAGGTTCAGCAGCAGCACCGTGCTGACGATTGCACACCGCGTTGAAACAGTCATTGACAGCGACCGCATCCTGGTGATGGACGAAGGACGGGTGGCCGAGTTTGATACGCCCGAAAGCCTGCTTTCGAGGGGCAGCCGATTCGCAGAGCTTTTAGCGGCAAGCCAAGCGTCGTCGCCGGCACAGGAGCAATAGCAGCATGCCAGTGTGGCTGTGCTTGTGGTTTTGATGCACATGGCATTTGTCGGTTAATGTGGCATGCGGCAGAAAAAAGAGAAGCATTCGGGTATAAAAGTGGATACGAAAAAATAAGAGGCAGAAGGAGAATTAAGAGGCATGTGCGTTTGAGTGTGTGCGTGCGTGGGTGTGGATACAGCAGAGTGAGAGGCGCAACCCAGTGGCTATTATTGCTCACTCTTTTTGGCGGCAATGACCTGGGACAGAGCCTGGACTGTTACCATCAGCTGCTTTTCAAGCTCGTCGCGCTTGGCGTCCTTCTCGCCAATGGTTGTGTTGAGGGTCTCGATGGTGGCCTCGCTGTGCTTCAGGGCCTCCTCAGTGCGCGCCAGCCGCTCCTCAACCGAGCGGAGCACCTCGCTCTGCTGGGAGATGATGTCCAGGGCCTGGTCGAGCTTCTGGTCCATGCGCTCAATGTGGTCGGTCATCATGTTCATCTCGCGCGCACGCTTGCGAGCTGGAGTCTCGTAGCTCGACCCGTTGGCCTGCGACCAGGTGCGCGGGTGGCTCGAGGGCGTGCCCTCGATGCCCGGGGATCCCGAGTCGCCGGGCATGTGGTACCCCTGGATGCCGTCGGGCGGGAAGCGGTAGATGGACTCGATCTCGGTGGCATACTGCAGGTTCTGGTGCTGCTGCGACGGGTCGCCCTCGGCAGCGGCCACGCGCTGCTGCTTGTATACGCGCAGGAGGTTGCGCCAGCGGATCATGCATCCTTGTCCGTCGCGGTTGTATCCGGCACTGCGGAGCACGCTGGCCGTCTGGTCGAAGGTCGGGTGAGCGCGCAGCACGACCTCGCGGCGGTCCTCGGGGTTTTCATTGACGATGCGCTCGAGCTCCGAGAGCATGAGCTTGGTCTCGTCGCGAGTCCAGTTGCGCGCGCGGTTGAATTTGGGCGTCAGCGGCTTCTGGTTGTGGTACATGTGGCCCATGGAGCTTCCCAGCGCGTGGTGGGGCTGCGAGTGCGAGGGCGTCACGATCGAGTTGGCTCCGTGCTGGGTGACTGCCGAGCTCGTCGCTGCCAGCGTCTGCAGGCCGTCTGGGTTGCTCGACGCGTATTCGAACCGGCCTATTGCCTGTGACACCTCCGAGGTGATGCTGTGCGTGCCATGGCCGCCGTCCACGACCATTGCCTCAGCCACCTGCATTTCGCGCGACGTTGCCGGGTGCGACGCCAGGGTCTGCTCGTCCATATCGCCCTGCTGGTCCCCTTGTTCGTCCGGGTGCTGCTGGCCGTCGATGACCTCCTGGTCCGCATACACCTGCTGGGCATTGGGGTCGTCGACATAGCCCTGGCCATCATCGTGCTGCTGGTCCGCGTACCCCTGGCCGCTGTCGCCTTGCTGCTGGTCGACATACTCTTGGCCAGCCTCGGCCTGCTGCTGGTCGACGTACTCCTGCTCGCTGGGGGCAGCCGCAGCCGCAGCAGCCGAGGCCACGGCGGCAGCAGCGTCTACTGCGACATCGTACGCGACCGCGTTGCCGTCCTGGTCGTACTCGCCCTCCACGGCCGCCTGGGTCTCGTAGAGCTCCTCGCCTGGCTGGCCCTCTTCACCGGTCTCGTATTGCTGGACGTAGCTGGCGTCGTATTGCTGGTCGTATTGCTGCGCCTCTTGGTCACCCGAGACCACCTCTTGGTCCGCCTGCAGCTGGCTGTGCTCCTCCTCTGGAAGGTGCTCGGCGCTGCTGTCTTCCTGGTGCTCGGCGTGCTCGACGTGCTCGACGAGTTGCTCGCTCTCAATGTGCTCTTGCTCTTGCTCCTGCTCCTGCTCCTGCTCCTGCTCCTGCTGGTGCTGCTCTTGGTGCTCTTGGTGCTCGTCCTTTACGTCAGCCATCTCAACATCCATGTCTATCAAAAGAGGCTGTTGAAGCAAGCAAAAGGGCTAGTTGGCGTGTGAGTAGCGTGTGAGGGAGGGAGGGACCAATGGTGCTTTCGTCGCGTCATATCAAGCAGCGCGATAAGGGCGCCCGGCAGGGGCGCGCCGGAGTGTGGATGGCGTCCTCAGCCGCCACCACCAAAGCAGAGGGCCTCCGGCAACAAAGACGACGCCGGGGGGAGCTGCCCGAGGGGATGAGGCACCAGAGACACCTGCTTCATTGGCATGCGAGGGCGTGGACTGCAGCACGCTGCACACTGGCGTGCTCGCTAAAAAATTAAAGGGGTCTGAGCGGGCTTAGAAAGCAACACGTACCTTGCAAATAATAATAAAAATTGTAATATATTTGAAATAATTAGTCCGGTGCGTAGAAGAAATACAGAAGAGGAGGATTAAGAAGAATTACCGCAGGGGTTTGGCGGGTTTTGGCTTTTCCTCTGGCGCCACGCACAGCCGGCATGGGCACCCGGCCTCCCCATCTCACGAATTTTTCCCTTTGCCCAAAGGGCACGCACCCCAGCGGCCAATCACTGCTCGGCGCGCGAGGGAAAAAAAATCGAACATGGCACCTGGGCTGGCGAATCACAGTGCAGGACTGTTTTTATTAGGCAGCAGAAAGACAGATGGAGAAGCCAGGCGCGCTCAGTAGTACTCGTAGACGCCGTCGCCGCTGCGCTGCTTGCCAGCCTTCTTCCTCTTGTGCTTCTTGCCCGGCTTGCCCGCCTGCGCCAGACCGGCCTGGCGAGCAACCTCGACGCCGCTGACAGCCAGCGCCTCGCCACGGTCGTTGACGTACGACCTCGCGGCGGCGCCCACCTGCATCTGCGCATACCCATTGCCTTGCGTGACCTTGTGCGTGCTGCTGTGGCGCTGCGCAGCTACAAGGGCCTGGCCGGTGGTGAAGAACTGCCTGTCGACTGCCTCCACCTTGACCGACCCGCTGGTGAACACGACCTTCTTGACGTTGCGCCTGTCGCTGGCCGCGTGCTTGACGGTGTACGACGGCTCGCTGCCGTCGGCACCTGTGGTTTCCACCAGGTGGCGCGTGTGCTTGGCAACCGTTGCGGGGTCGTAGTGCTCCTCGTTAAACTCGGCGGCGTCTGGGTGGTCGGGCGGCGGGTGGCAGTAGACGAGCTTGCCGTTGACATAGTCCTTGAGGAGAATGCGGGCGGCCCGCGACTCGTCGGGGTTCCCCTCGCCTCCCTTGAACATGCCGCGGGCAGCTGCATAGGCAGTCAGCAGCTCCTCGGCAGTGGGAATGCCTGTGCCGCCCTCCTCCTCGTGCCGCGTCTTGATCTCAATTCCGTAGATGGCCTCGAGGACCCACTTGGGGATGCGCTGGGCGACGAGGCCGCTGGGCCCCGTGAACTCCCTCAGCTGGTCGATGGGCAAGACGCCGTTGCACACCATGTCGGCCTGCGTGGTGGCGAATGTGGGGAAGACCAGACCAGGGCAGTCACACAGAACGACGTCGCTGGTGAGGTGGATGGTCTGGAAGTGCTTGGTCTTTCCGGGCATCGAGCCGACATTGACCTTCTTCGAGCCCACCAGGGCGTTGATTGTGGACGACTTGCCCACATTGGGGTAGCCCACGAGCCCGATCATCAGCCTGTTGTGCGAGTGCTCGTCGGCGAGCTTGGGGCACTCCTTCATGAGCAGCGAGACCAGCTCGGCCGGGCTCAGCACACGGGTGCGCAGGTCCGCATCGGAGAGGTTGATGGACTTGATCTTGGTCTCAAAGTCATCCACCAGAGGTGCCTCCTCCTCCAGCATTTTTGCCTCAGCCTCCTGCTCCCTTTGCAGGAGCTCGTCGGCCTCCTCGTCGGTGATCTTGTGCTGGTTGAGCTCGCGCGCCAGCTTCTCGGCCTCCTCGCGCTCTTTCTCCTGCTCCAATTTCTCGTTGCTCTCCTTTGCCGAGAAGAACAGGTAGCGGATGCCGTTGCCTTCATAGTACTTGGCCCAGGTCTCTCTCTGTCGCTCTGTGAGCATGTCGGCCTTGTTGATCAGCAGCAGGCACTTCTTGCGCTCGTCGATTTCGTGCACATAGTCAACCAGATCAGAGCTTCTGAAGAGCATCGGGTTCCGTGCATCCACAATCTGCACCACCAAGTGCGATCTCTCCAGCACACGCCACAGCTGCCTCCACACCTCCAGGTTGCGCTCGAAGGGAGTGAGGAGAAGCCCCTCCTCTTCTTGCAAGTGGGCCAGGTCGCGGCGCCAGTTCATGAACGCCTCGCGCTCGCTCCGGTGCAGCTGGGCCGCAGATGTGGTTGAGTCCCAGGCCGGGCGCCGGGGCACCTTGAGGCGGTCCTTGTTCTCCCTGTGGCGCTGCAGGGTCTGGGCTTCTTCGTCGGCCGTGAGCAGGAATTGGTTGGCCGTTTGGTTGCCCGAGATGATCTTGACATTCATGCGCTCCGCTGTGAACTCGGTCCCCGCGAGCTCAGCCGTGTGCAGGAATTCATCTAGGTCGCCCTGTTGGGTGATTGACTGAAGCTTCGTCCAGGAGGGGCCATCGTCAAGATCCGTCGTGTGCTACGCCTTTGAGTAAGGGGGTGCGGAGAGAAGAGGCTGGTTAGCGTGTGTGCTGTTTGCATGCAGTGGCTGTGCGTTGGCAGGGCGCAGCGCTCCACTTGGGTGTACTTACAAGCTCGGTGTCGTTCTCAGTGGGCCTCCGCTTGCCTTCGAACCGCTTCCTGATGATAGACTTTCCTAGCGATGAGCTGATTTTGGATCTGGGTGCCATGTTTTTGCTCTATGATATACGCCTGCACGGGCTGCTTTTGTTCGTGCGCTTGGGGGGTAACTTTGGGTAGTGGCAGCACGCCAGAAGAATGCTAGTGATGAAATATCCAGAGCTAACGAGAAGGAAAAGGCGAGGAGAGAGCACTGCAGGGCACAGGCGCTCATCATGTAGCCTTCATTTGTCAGCGCTTGCCCAGCAATACTTTTTTTTCTTAGATGTCGTGATCCGCGGTGATCAAGCCGCTCAATCCTCGCAGGAGTTTACCCTAAGCTTGCCGCCGCGAGCTACTTGCAGCCGAGGCTTCGAGGTGGCCAGTAGAGCGCCTTTTTTTTTTATCTCTCCGTCGCTCTTTCCTCCACGCATATTTTGAGTCTCAATTGGACCAGCATCCATATACAGAACGCATAGAAAGGATGTACAACAACTACGGACAGTCGTACCACGAGCAGCGCCTTCAGCAGCTCATGGAGCAGAAGCAGCTCAAGGACTTTATGCGCATGTACTCCAATTTGGTCTCGCGGTGCTTCGACGACTGCATCGTCGACTTTACATCCAACAAGCTGAACGACAAGGAGCAGAGCTGCGTCAACCGCTGCACGCTGAAGAACATGAAGCTCAACGAGCGCATCGGCCAGAGGTTCGCTGAGGAGAACGCCAAGCTGATGGAGGACCAGGCCAGAATGGGACAGTAAACATTTTTTTCCCTATTGTGGTTTCTTTTTTGCCCATGCTTGTGTGGCTTTCTCGAGGATGCCGTTGAAAGCCGGGCCTGTAATCCAGCCCTCAAAAATAACAATGTAGAAGCTCCACTCCGTAGAGCCACAGCGGGCCAGGGCAGATGGGCTCTCATGTGCCAGTGCAGCATCAGCGGGCAAGATCAATGCCAGAGGCGGAGCAACAAAATTTGAGATAACGGTAATTCCCCTGCCTCGCGCGTGCAAGCATCTCGCTTGGCAAAGGCGCCTCCACAAAAATTTTGGCACTGCACTCCCTTGTCTTCTTCTCCCCCCCCCCATCGACTGCTCCCTCCATTCCTCGCCTTGCTTGCTTGAAAATGACTGCCGACGCGATTGAGACAAAGGTGAATTTCGACACACAGAGCTTCCCGGCTCTCCAGAACGATCTGTATCTGCGCGCCGCACGCGGCGAGCAAACAGAGCGAGCGCCCGTCTGGTGCATGCGCCAGGCTGGCCGCTATCTGCCCGAGTTCCGCGCCATCCGCGTCGAAAACGAGTTCTTCAACGTCTGCCGCACGCCCGCTCTGGCCACCGAGGTCACCGTCCAGCCCCTCAGACGCTACAAGGGGCTGCTCGACGCTGCCATCATCTTCTCCGATATCCTGGTCATTCCGCAGGCCATGGGTCTCGAGGTGCAGATGGTTCCAGGAAAGGGGCCATATCTCCCAGAACCTCTGAGGACCCCGGAGGACCTCAAGAGGCTGAAGGACAAAGCGGAGGGCTTTTCGGTGGACAAGGAGCTGGACTACGTCTACAAGGCCATCACGAACACCCGGCATGTGCTTGGCGGGCAGGTGCCCCTGCTGGGGTTTGTGGGTGCTCCATGGACTCTGATGGCGTATATGGTTGAGGGCGGAGGATCGAAGACGTTTGCAGCGGCGAAGAGCTGGCTGTTCAAACACAGGCAGGCTGCACACGAGCTGCTTGGGCGCATTGCAGATGTTGCCGCACAGTTCTTGATCGGCCAAGTGAGGGCGGGCGCTCAGGCTCTGCAGGTGTTTGAGTCGTGGGCGGGAGAGCTCGGCCCGCACGACTTCAGGGAGTTCTCCCTTCCTTATCTGGCACGCATTGCGGCGACGGTCAACGCGCAGTGCCCGAATGTGCCCATCACTGTGTTTGCAAAGGGCGCGCACTATGCGATCGAGTCGCTGGCCACGGAGACCGTCTATGATGTCATTTCGCTGGACTGGACCGTCGATCCGGCCGAGGCGCGCACGCGTGCCACCAAGGCACTGGAGGAGAAGAACATGAGGGACAGGAAGGTCGTGCTCCAGGGAAACCTCGACCCTACTGCCCTGTTTGCTGACCCAGAGACCATCCGCGAACGCACGCGCGCAATGTGCCAGGCATTTGGCGCCTCAAACCACATTGCAAACCTCGGCCACGGCATGATGCCGGCCCATGACCCCGAGCACCTGAAGGCGTTTTTGGAGGAGGTCCATGAGGCGAGCAGGCAGCTGCGCGAGTAGCTCCTTGACAGCGATGCACAAAGCATGCGAGGGCGTTGCAGCGGAGATCCTTCAGCTGTTGTTGACACGTTGGCCAGGCAGCTCGGCTCGGCTCCCACGCAATGCTTAATAGCGCACATCCCTGTTTTCTTTTGGGCATCAAGCTGCGTTGTTGTTGTTTGGCTCTTTCCAAGGAACAGCCTGCGTCGGCAGAGCCAGTCTTTATTCTAAATTTCAACGTTGAAATTCCCTTGTCTCTCTTATTTTCTATCTGCCTGCTTTCTTCAAATATACCCCTTGCTGTATTATCCCTCCTCTCCTCTCCTCTCCTCTAATACCTTTCCCTCTATACTTGCGTGCTGGGAATAAAACGAGCCCCCCTGCCGTCCTCTCGGAGCACACAGCCTTTTGCTTTTCGACAGCCACCTTGTGCTCTCTCATCTGAAGGTAATTTCTTGTACTACTTCTCCAAAGGCGACGTCCCAGAGTACTGGGCGCACGGTATTTGCGGCATCCTGGAGACCACGTTGGCGTGTGTCGATAGACAGCGCTTTTGTGGCCGCTACGGCTTTTCATTTTCGTGTCTGCTGCTTTATTTCTGTGTGCGCTATGCATGTGCTCTGCCTCTTGACAGACACGGCCTGATGCATGGATAGCAGGCGCAACCCTGCGCATGCCGACTACCGCTTTTCGCTAACGCTTAGCATATGCATCCTTGCTTGCTCCGATCACACTATCCCCAGTGTAGCCTTCTGGTAAAGACTCGCACACACACAGTTATACATATACGACTATAATCAAAGAAGCACCGACTGAAAATGGGAGGAAGTATCTCAAAGATGCTCCAAAAGCTGTTTGGCAACAAGGAGATGCGCATACTGATGCTGGGCCTTGATGCCGCAGGCAAGACCACCATCTTGTACAAGCTCAAGCTCAACCAGTCGGTGACGACCATCCCCACGGTGGGATTCAACGTGGAGACGGTGACATACAAGAACGTGCGGTTCAATGTGTGGGACGTCGGAGGCCAGGACAAGATCCGCCCCCTCTGGCGCCACTACTATACGGGCACCCAGGGCCTTATCTTTGTCGTCGACTCGGCGGATCGCGAGAGAATCGACGAGGCCAGGACGGAGCTCCACCGTATTGTCAGCGACAGAGAGATGAAGGACTGCCTCCTGCTGGTTTTTGCCAATAAGCAGGATCTGCCTTCGGCCATGACCCCCGCTGAAGTTACGGAGAAGCTGGGACTGCACAGGATGCGCGACCGCCAGTGGTACGTGCATCCGTCGTGCGCGACTACCGGAGAGGGGCTGTTTGAGGGCCTGAGCTGGCTCAGCCAGAACATCAAGACGCCATGAGTGGCCTGGTTGCTTGCAGCCGCCTTGGCTAATCCTGATAGTGCCTCCAACCTGCCCTTTCTCTTGGCTTAACTTCCAAGCTACCTATTTTTTTTGTTGCTCCGCAACACGCAAACACCCCACTCTGCTTCCTCCCTCCCTTTCCTACTATAGCCTTTTTCTTCTTTCCCTCTACCTACTATATCCATGTGTCTGCATTCAAGTCTACTCTCTACCCCTCACCTCCCTCGGATGTGAGCTGCTCTGGCGCCGCTTGGGGATGCTGCGATGCGGCTTCTGAAAATCCCTGGACCGCTTGTGGACCGCCGAGAGGTTCCATCTATCGCGGCAATCTGGCGCATCACCGCTGATCCGAATCTCGCTTAATCGATCTTCTGGGAGCCAGAGCATATCTCCAAGCCTTTTTCTCTCGCTCAGTGGTTTTGCAGCACCACAGCAGAAGGCGAATTGCGAATTGCGAATTGCGCGGTGCTTTGCTTCTGCTTTGTTCTCTATTCCGCCTATTTCTCTACAGGCTGCTGCGATTCATACAAAATACAGATTGTCGGAATGCTGTCGATAACCTCAAAGCTTTTCAAGCCACGGTTCGCCGCCGTGTTTGCACGCACCATGAGCGCAACGCCAACCGCCGGGGCAGGAGGAGATTCAAAGGCACCCGCTAGCGTCTCGCCGCAGGAGCCCGCAAGGGCCAGCAGGGCCGAACAGGTGAACCGCATCATATCCATGTCCACCACGCCCTCTCCCCAGTCGAAGACGGGCGACAAGGCGTACGAGAACTCCTCCTACAGCCGCGTATTCTTTGCCAAATCAGCATACCACCCACGCGATCTCAACGAGAACACAGCACAGAGGCAGCTGAAGCAGCGCGCACCGAGCCAGGCCAAGATGGATCCATTTGTGGCTCTGGACATCGACCCCACCAAGGAATACAAGAACAGCTACTTGCTCTCGAACTTTGTCACTGACATGGGCAAGATCAGACCGAGGTACAAGACCGGACTGTCGGCCAAGTCCCAGCGGAAGGTGGCGAAGGCCATTAAGCGTGCGAGGGCGTTCGGGCTGATGCCTGTCACCAGCAGGTTTAACCCAATGTACAACTACAAGTCGCTTGGCCGCGGTAGCCGCTGAGCCAAATCAAAAGAAAGCAGCTTTTATTACACATCCATTTTGTGAGGGAAACCGAGTTTAGTGAATATAATCCGCCCATGCCCACGTCCATCCATTTTGTGAGGGAAACCGAGTTTAGTGAATATAATCCGCCCATGCCCACGTCACACTGTGCTTGCTTTTCGGCGAGAGAGAATTGGAGCTACGGCGATGTTAGGTTGCGCACGCTCATGCTGTAGCGGCTGGATCCCGGGCTGCCCTGATCGTCGCTTTGCAGCTGCGGCGGCTGTTGCGGCGGCTGCTGGTACTGCTGCTGGTGTGGATGCGCAGTATGGTGGCTGCTATAATACGGAGACGCGTGCCCACGGACCTGTTCATCCAAGGCGGATGTCTGGTGGGGGATGAGGAAGCCCTGAGGCAGCATGCTGGGAGCCAGCGGCGGCGTGTCCATTTGAGAGAAGTTCAGGCTGCGGTGCGACTGCGCTATTGAGTTAGCAGCCGGAGATGAAAACCGGCCAGCTGGCCCGTCGTTGTATGCCATTGACGGCGTGGGAGACGCCTGCTCCGCTGCCATGTCTGCGCTTCCGCTGAAGTGTGGTGGGTTGTACTCGTCATAGCGAGAAGCTGCGCGGTGTGCAAAGCTGCCTATCCGAGGGGACGGCATTCCCTGGCTTGGAGATGCATCGTGCACATAGCCGAATGTTGCCGAGCCGGGCATAGGATCGGTGGATATTGTCGCGGGCGTGTGGTGGGCCGGGTGGGAGGCTGCTGCCACAGCGGGTGGCTCTGGAGACAGGTGCTGATGCTGCCGAAGCGGAGGGGCCAGGCCGTGCTGGCTGCCGATTGCTGGATCAGCAGAGGCAGCAGGAGCAGAGCCAGTAGAAATGGACACAGGGGCGCTGGTCGTTTTGGGCGGCGTTGGGTCCTCCTCGGGCTTTGGCGCGCCGCCTTGCACGCCGTCCGCCTTCTTGTGCTGCTTCTCCAGCAGAGACTTCCGGCTGCTGTAGGCCCTGCTGATCTCGTACGTGGACATGCTGGTGCCAGGCCACAGATTGACCAGGTGCGCATACGCATCCTTCCGCGCCTGCTGCTCGCGATATGCGCCGTCCTTGCCCGCGCTGGCGCTCAGGTGGTTGCGCAGCTCATTCATGTTGAGCGTAAGAACCATGTACTGGTACAAGATGTGCTTGCTGAGCGTTGTCCAATGCCACCTTACCTGCGACGCACCCGGTGCCGCGTCATCCCCGTCCTTTGGGGCCGCCCGCGCAGTCACGGGGATCCACCCAAGCCCGCGCTCAATCTGGTCGTCAATTCTTGCCTTCAGCCCCTCCTCGATCTGCTTCAGCTGGCGCTCCTTCCATGTGACCAGGTCGCGCCCCAGGAGCTTGCTCACAATCTTGCGCACAGTCGCCCGGTTGTACGGCAGGATGTGCGACAGTCGGTGGTATATGCCCGCTGCAAAGCCCACAAGGTCCAGGGGCGTCGACCACGCAAACACCTTGTGCTCTGGTGTGTCTACAGACATCATCCCGCGGTCGTATTCCAGTGCCCTCGCCATCGACAGCTCGCACACCTGTCTGAGCGGGGGCTTGAGCGAGGATGGGAACCGCTGGCGGTTGGAGAACGCTTCGCCCTGCGTGGCTTCCGATAGCTCGGCCAATGCGCTTTCGATTTCAGGAGTAGGCAGGCGCGCCTCGCTACTGCTTGCTGTGTCGTCGGTCACCACAGAGGACGTCGTTGTGGGTGCGGCTGATGGCGTGCCTGCGCGCCGTGGATGCGCTTTCCCTGAGGGTCCCCTGCGAGGCGACGCTGCGTCGCTGTCGGCATTTGAGAACAAGTTGGACACGGCACTGCTGGCTGCTCCATCCTCGCTATGGGCATGAGTGCCGCCACCCTCCTCCTTGTCGTGGTTGTGGGCAGCGGCTGTTTTGTCGCGATCGGGGACTGGTGGCCGCCAAGGCTTAGACGTGTCGGCTGCGGACTCCCCTGCACCAGCCCTCTTTGGTGGGTCAAGCTTGCGGCTGGTGCGTGCACCCGATTTTCTGCCGTTCGATGGGATCTGTGAGCTGTTTGCTACAGCAGCGACAGACCCCGAATCGCTGCTGCTACGGCGATGCAGCCCCCTGTGGTCCTGCTTCTTCTTTGCCGATGAGTCAGCTCCATCAGCCTTTGTGTTTGCCGCGCCATTGGGCCTCCGCTTATTGTGTGCATTGCCGCCACCCTTTGCCTTCTGCTTGCCCTCTGGCCGTTTCCTCGACCGAGTCTTCTTTGCCGGCGTCTCAAATGTCTCCGAATCCGTCTCGCCCTCCATCATCTCATTCAGCGGCCCGTAGTATACAAAAAAGTCGTCCTCGTCATACTTGTCCATATCCTCGAGCGGCAGGATCCCAGCCGACCCCCCAATGGCATCTGCACCTTGCTCAGGAGCAGCACTGGGCTCTTTGCCATCGCCACCCGGAGCCTCGCCCTCTGTAGCGTTGCCATCCTCCTTTCTCCGCCGCTTCTTCCTTGCCTGCTTCTTTGTGTGGTTATGCCCATCCATGAACGTAAGCTCGCTGTCATCAATAAACGGATCGTCCAGGTCATACATGTCGTCTGCCGCCTCCTTCGTTCGGCGTCTGCCCCCTTGCCTCTTGCTCTGTTTCCTCGCGCTCTGCCTCTCGTTTGCTTCGTGAATTTCGGCGTTCCTCAGGAGCTTGGAAAAAAACGGGTCGTTTGCTATGGCTGGCGGCAGGGCCGATGTGACGCTTGAGTACCCGCCGCCGTCCTCGTTTTCGCTGTCGCTTTCTGACGACTCGTCCGAATTGCGCTCGGCGTCGTCATTGCCCCCCTCGTCCTTATCTTCGGTAGCTGCGCTCGATGCCCAGTCGACTACCGTGCAGGCGCCAGGCTTCAGCGGCACCGAGACTTGCCATGTCTTTTGCCCAAAATCGACCTGCGGCCTTCCTGGGAGATTCATAGTTCTGGCTTGTTTGTTTGCACTCGGCGCTCACCAATGCCAGCAGCGAAGAGGTGCGTGTTTGGCGCAAGAAATGGAGTGTGGTAATGTGCTGCTGTTGCTCGCAGGGGAAAATGTCATAAATTAAGGGGGGAGGGAGGTGCTCGAACTGGTCGTGTGTGCTGCTGTTTACTTCGTGAAGCTGCTGTGTGATTGAGGAGGGGAGAAAAGAGGGCCTGCTGTTTGCAATTCAAAAGGGGCAAGTGGAAAGGTGCAGACTGTCCAACTATGACGACGGCTATAACGAAATATTAATCCGGCACGTGTGCCTTCGACTGTTCTCTGCTAGACCGGCCCAATGAACGCGGCGTCCCTATGCAGCTGTCCCTTTGACCACGGGGGCATGACACCTCTCCTCTGCAGAGGCCGCTTTTCTGCGCAGCCCCCCTTGTTTCCGCACCCACGAACCGCAGCCAGCAAAGCGAGGGAGGATAAAGAAAGTATTCGCCTTTTCCTTGTCAGCTCTGCACACCTGTATTTCCACGTCTTTTCTTTGCTGATATTACACCGCCGCCTCAAGCAACCTCTATCTGCCAATGCAAGTCGCTGTTCGCACCGTTAGCGCCCCTGCCAAGAGCACCCGCTCTGCGTCCAAGCCTCGCAGCGCCGCCCACGTCAAGCTGTTCGAGTCCGCAGTCATCCCCGACACAATCGACGACGACGTGGAGACCGTCATCGAGTTCCCAGAAACAGCCGAGGCCCGAAGCACCTACGTGTCGTTCAAATCAGGCAGGCCCGTGACAGAGTTCCAGTACAAGGTGTACGATCTCTGCAAGCAAATTCCGCGCGGCTACTTCACCACATACAAAGCCATGTCGGATCACCTGGAATCTGGCCCAAGAGCCGTGGGAAACGCGCTGGCAAAGAATCCCTTTTGCCCCCTCCCGGTCCCCTGCCATCGCGTCCTGACGTCGGACTGCTACATCGGCGGGTTCTCGGGAGACAAGAAGAGCAAGATCTTCTGGAAGAAGGCGAAGCTGGAGAAGGAGGGGCTGGAGTTTGACGAGTCGGGGTTTGTCGCCGCGGCGATGCAGGAATCCCGTTTCTTCAACAGCTTTGAGTAATGGCCAGTGTTTTCAGCTGGAGGGTTTTGTATATGAATACTATCACCATGAGGGCTAAGCAAAAACAAAGGGTGTAGAGGGAGAGAGGTTGGGGCTCTTTATGTACAAGGTGGTTTGCCGCTTTAGAGAGACTTGAGCGCTGGCGTGCTCATTAGGGCGCGGCGAACGTCGGCCTCATCAACGGCCAGCCGCATCGTGCGGTCGTCCGCAGCTCCGGTGCTTGCGATAATGCGGCGACCACCCCGCCTGCTCCCCTTAGTTGCGTCAACTACAACCACGCCCTGCGCCTCCATCATCGAGATCAGGTCCACAAACTCGGAGCGAGTGACGGGCGCCAGGATCCCCAGCTTGCGGCAAATCAACCCGTACTCCGTGTACAGACTGGAGACCGCAATGCCAGAGCCTGTCGCCTTCTTCGCTGGCGCTGGCGTGGCTGGGGCTGCGCTGGTGATGCCAGCCAGCGACACAAATGCACAGAGCACCAGCTTCTGCTGAAAATTGAGTGCATTGAGCTTTTGAGCGATAGGCGACCCATTGAGGCCAGTCAAGACCTTGGCGATGTGCATGATGGATACCTTTGGCGCGGGGTTTGAAGCAGGCGGGGAGCCGGCGTTTTCCTTGTCTGCCAGAAGCGCGGCCTTCTTCTTGCTCTCTGCTTCGGCAGCCTCCATCGCTTGGCGGCAGACATCCAGGGCTTTGCGGAGGTCGCCCGAGGTGGCGGCTACTTTGCGCGCACACAGCTCCAGGGCTGCCTTTTGGATCACTGGCTCGGTGCCTTCCACAGAGACAGAATTCAGCCTGCTCTGGATAATGGCCACAATATCACTGACCTGGTAGGGATTGAAGTTCAAAAGCTGTGGCTCGCAGTTACGCGCCTGAAGACGGGGCAGGAAGCGGTCTGTGAGGTCGAGCGCGTTGGCTATGCCCACAAGTGCCATGCGCGAGTCTGGATGCGCAGCAAGCTCAAACAGCCTGTACAGGACCTCCTGCTTGCTCCCAAGCAGGCTATCCACCTCATCAAGGATAACCAAAAACGGGCCCTTGCTTTTAAACACAAGCCTCTCCAGTGCTGCCAATGGGCTATCGCTGTTTGTGCTTGCAGCGCTCAAGGAATCGAGGATTGCCGAGTACGCCTGGTCAGAGCGCGTCAGCGGGACGCAGTTGACAAGCACAGAGGGGAATTTTGCTGACGACTGCTTGATGAGCGCCTGCAGACAGGCGGTCTTGCCGGTGCCTGGGTTTCCAGAGATATAGAGGCTGCCGCCGCGACCTTGTTCGACTGTGGCTTTGAGGAAGCTCCGTATGGCTGCCTGCTCGGTTTCGCGGCCGACAATCTGCGGCGCTGCCGTCGACCGGTGCAGCGCTGTCTTCATCGCTATGTAGGACGACACGGGCCTTGGCTTGGCGCGCTTGGCCTCGCTGCTAGCGGGCGCAGCGCGCTTTGTCACGTTGAATGTGGATTTGAGCGACGTTGGAGATGTTGTCTCTTTCAGCACAGCGGTCGGCTGCTGGCGTGAGAGGGGCGCATCGGCAAGCGCCTTTCTTCTCTGGGCGGGGCGAGAGGACCGTGCGGCAGGCATTACCAAGAAGAGTGCTGATATGCGCGCTGAATCAAAGGGTGGTATGCAGGAAGCGAGGAGATGGCGTGCAGTCGCTTGTATTCAGAACGCAGGTGAGAGGAGAGAAGAGAGGAAAACGGATAAGTGCATGAAATGCGAGAAATGTGGGAGAGCTGCCCTGGATAAGCAGTACGCATTTTTGTTCGTGTTTCGCGCTTTTTTGCAAACCATGCATGAAACGCCAAACAACGCGTAGAGGCGCGTTATTGATTTGCAGATTTGATTTGCCGATGGCTGATGCATGACTAGCGCGGCTTCTACTCGGTCTTGACCTTGTCGCCCTCAGCGTCCTCCTTGGCAGCTGGCCGACGGGGGAACTTGTACCACTGGTAGCACAGCACAAAGAACACAACGTCGTCGCGCAGGGTGCCAATACGCGCAATAAGCGGCATGGGCACAACAAGCGCATACAGGTCGTCGATGAAGGTGACGAGGAAGCGGTAGAGGAACGCTGTTAGTGGCAGCATGTCCACGGTCTTGAGTCTGTGGTTGATAAGCAGCTGTGGCCACATCTGGATGAATTCGAGCGAGTACACTGTCGCGAGGCTGACATTGAGGAACCAGCTGATATAGGACTCGTGCCGAAGGAACACCAGCGAGAATGCCGCGTAGGCAACCATGGCGGGGATGCAGACACGCACCATGTACCACACTGTCTGCTGGTCGACTTCGCGCTGGACTTGGGCCCGGATTCCTTCAGCAGCCCTTGCCGCAGCGGCTGTGGTCTGGATGCTGGGCTTGTTTTGTGTTTCTGCCTGCGCCTTGCCTGCAGCTTCCGCTGGCTTTATGGCTGACCGCCTAAATGAAAGAATGCTCGTGTCTAGCAGCCTTGTAAGCTTCCATAGCTCGACCAGAGCACCAACACCGGTGCCGATCAGAACAACAACATTTGTCTCGGCCTTGCGGTCCCAAAGATATATGAAGCTGATCCACGAGCTGGCGACACTCATAAGCATCGATGAGCGCGAGATGCCTTGCCAGTTCGACTCGCTTTTTTTCGACCAGAACGACACGTCTTCCTTGTATGCCAAGAACTCAAACAGCATGTGCAGCGCCATTGCAGCAATGGTGATTCCTAGCATCAGCGGATTGACCTCGTACACCATCTCCTTCACGCCGTCAAGATCTGTCTCTGTGAACCTGAACAACGAGCGAGACGAGCTCAGTTCGTTCAGCCCGTGATTCGCGTAGTTGCAGAGCCGGAACCAGCCCAGAATCACGCCGCCCAGGCTCATGTCCACGTCTATTGCCAGCGCGTCAAGGGGCGTGTCCTTGCTCACAACTGTGTGGTTTGTCAGTGCGACCCAGTGCTCAATTCGCGCTGCAATCGGGTTTTCCCAGGTGAGCGGGATGTATGGCCCGCCCTCGTTCTTGTCGAGTCGCCTGACTCGCAGATACGGCGCCAGGTCCATTGGGAACCTCCATTCAGGGAACTCGTGGTCCTCCAGCACAACTTCCCAGCTCAGCCGTGTCTTTCCGTGCGGCACCCATGGGCCAGCCTCAAGCTCCGCATAGTGGGCTTCCTCCTTCTCGCGGTCCTCTTTGCTCTTGCCGCTGTCGCCCAGCAAGGCGTGCTTGCGGTCAATTACATGCGGGCGGATGCTGGTGAGCTGTGCGCGCGCAAATGCAATGTTCTTGTCGTAGAGGTCTGGGTGCAGATCTGACTTGCCGGCCTGCTGAATGAACAGGAATGCATACAAGGTGGTGCCGTTGCTTCTGCGGAATGCCTCTGGCAGATTGATCGTGATGCGGTCGTCGAACCGTGCACGTCTCTGGGAAAGGCTCTGCGGGCCCACACGCCATATGAGCTGCGAGTTGCTGAAGAAGTGATCCGGGCTCGGGCTGAACGTATCTAGCTCGGTCATGTACACGCTGGCCTCGTACTCGAATGGCTCCCTCCACGCCAAGCGGTGGTATATGATTCCTGGCGGCAGCTCTGGCAGCGGCTTCAAAAGAGGAATGTGCGTTGCCGGGTAAAACAGGCTTAATGCCACCGAGACAATGTGCCACATGTACCAGCCAAACACCGCAAAGGCCAGCAAGGACACGGCCTTGTTAATGTAGCCCATGGTTTAGATGTTCACTGCAGATTGAGCGAAGAGCAGAATGCAACCAGCGAAAAGTGTATATGCAGATGCAAAGAAAGAGCGGGAAAACAATGCAAACCTTGGCAAGGCCTGTGGCATCAACGTGGTCTCGCGTGACGTGGGTTTTGGTATTCGTCATCAGCACCAGCACCAGCACTAAGAAGCAGCAGGCGCCACTGCCGCCACCTCTTCTTTCACTCGTTTGCTGCTCATTTATTTGCTGCTATTTCTTCTAGTAACAGTGCTTCGCCCCCTTTTCTATTTCGTTGCGCACGAATTGCCATGGTGGACCTCAACACCTTTCGCCAGCAGGTTCTTGCTGACAGCACTCTTGAGGAGCGTGTAGAGGTCAACCAGAGACACCTCATTGACAAGATCCTTGCACGGTACAGCACAGAGTACACATTCCACCGCGAGCTGCTGCAGAACGCCAACGACGCAGGCGCCAGTACGGTAGAGATTGTATTCCACACTCGCAGCGAAGCTACTGCAAACCCAGAGCAGGCTGCTGACAAAACCACCACTGCAGCAGACTCAGCACCAGCGGCTGTTGCTGCTGCCGAGACAGCTGATGATGAGCCACAGATGGTTGGTGCGTTTCCTTCGCAAGCAGCAGCAGCACAGGAGCAGGCAAAGGAAGCACAGAAAGCCAAGTCTAGCGAGATCAAAAGGAAATACAAGGGACTGACGCTGGCAGAGAAATGCACATCCATCTCGTTCAAGAACAATGGCCGCGACTTCTCCACAGCAGACTGGAATAGACTGCGCTCGATTGCTTCTGGAAACCCCGACGAGAACAAGATTGGGTTCTTTGGCGTGGGCTTCTACAGCCTGTTCTCTGTTTGCGAGGAGCCGTTTGTCATATCCGGCGACGACTGCATGGCATTCTACTGGCGCGGTGACCAGCTGTATACCAAGAAGACACAGATGGAAAACAGGCCGCCCGAGGAGCGTGGCTGGACCACGTTTTTGATGCAGCTGCGCGACGGCCCTTCGCAGATTCCCGACCCGCCCGCATTTGCTCGGTTCTTGGCCACGTCGCTCGCGTTCACTGCCAACTTGATGGAAGTCGTGGTGAGAATTGACGACGTCACAGTCATACAGCTCTCGAAGCGCGTGTCTGACCCCATGCCGCTTACGCTCAAGGCTGCGTCGTCTGGCCTGTTTGGCGCCATTAGCACCGACAAGTACCACCTGCGGACTCCAGAGGGGATTCTGTCGATTCAGTCGGTGGATACGCGCATCGTCCAGATGACATGCGACTATGTCCGCCGAAAGCCCAAAGCGCGCAACATGGTGGCCGACGCTGTTAACGATGCGATTGGCAAGACCATCGAAACGGCGGCAGCTGCTGTCGTCGGCAGCGGCCTTGGCAACTTGTTCTCTGGCTGGGCAAACTCATTCCGGCGCAAGACCAAAAAGGCAGTCGAAGCAGAAACGAGCCAGGAGGCCAGGCCAGTCGCAACCGAGGATAACCCCGTCCCCGAAGACGTTGAGCTCGAGGAGCGCTCAGAGTTCTTGTTCCTGAAGATCGCCGAAGCAGCAGCAAGCTCGCATGTAAGCTCGCAATTGAGTAAGCAGATTGAGAGGTCGACGAAGAAATGCCCGCCCAAGTCGACCGCCATTCGCGTTATTTGGAATGGGCTGTCTGAGCAAGAGGCGCTGGAGGGCGGCAACAGTGCTGGTCCCCAGGCTGACAGCGACAAGTCCACCGTGTTCTCTCAGCTCATCTCTTACCCCTCGCAAGGCCGTGTTTTTATCGGATTCCCTACCCACCAGACGACCGGCTGCTGCGCACACCTTGCTGCTGCTCTGATCCCTACTGTGGAGCGAGAGTCGATCGACTTTGTCGACCCTGCATTGGCAACCTGGAACAAGGAGATTCTGTCTGCATTTGCGATCCTGTGCCGCATCCTGTACGACTTTGAAGTGGAGCCTCTGGGCCAGAACCCACGCATCCTGCAGAACAAGGACGAGCTGGATCGTGCAATCAGGGCCAATGCGCACGCCCTGCACTTCTTCACTCCGCACGATACCACACCCAGCCCACATGTTGGCTCGCTGCTGCGCCAGATATTCTTCGCATGCGGCAAGTACCCTGTCCAGCTCATGACCAGCGTGGGCCTCAGATCAGCTGCCGAAGTTCGAGTGGCAAGTGCATCCAGCATGACGAGCATCCTGCGCACGACGCCGCTTCTCTCGCATGCCGTCGAGACAAAAGCAGGCGACATGGTCAGGATACTGAGGCAGTTTGGCTACCTTAAGCCGCTCTCCATCAACGACGTCATTGAGGACATCAGACAACGAGGCGAATTTACCGATGCTCGTGAGATGGGCGACGTTCTGCGCTGGTGGATTGGGTACCGCAGTGAAATGAACCTCGGCAGACATAATGCAGAGGATCTTGGCCGAAGGCTATGCTCGGCTCTTGTGCTGCGAGTTCCTGTGAGTGACTACCATTCGACTGGTGCAGTCGCTGCTGCATCCAAGCCCGAGCAAGTTGCTGAGGAGGGGAAGCCAGGAGGTACCATTCGCATCGCACTGTCTGAAGCGTCCTACTTTATCAACCAGAAGGCAACGCCTTTGTGCCAGCAAGATCCCAGCAGTCCTCAGGACACGCAGATGCCACCTGCGTGCTTGCCGCCCTCGCTGAGTGGCCAATTCAACCAGCCTCAGCTGCATTCGATGTTTACAATCAACGGCAGGTCTCTGTGGAGTGAGCTCCCACTCACGGTGTGGGTGCTGAACTTGACATCGAAGAGCCGCATCACTATTGAGCCAGCATTTGCCGAGCTTGTCCTTGGCGTAGTCTCACGCAGCTGGACCCGGATTCCAGAGACGGACCAAGCAACCATTGCATCGGCCTTGGCGTCATGCGCGTGCATTCTCACTGCCGACGGAAAAATGCTCCTTCCACGCCAGACATACTTCCACAATGCCAACATTTTTGGCAACCTCCCTGTCGTCGAGCCGAAGCTGGAGCGCACGCTGCGTGAGCAGTTCCTGACAGCCATTGGAGTGTGCAAGCACGTCAACTTGCAGATGGTGTTTGACCGCCTGGGCACTGAGCTCAACTGGGACCACGTTCAGCTCCTCAGATACCTTGTCTCGGTGAAGGACACGCTGAGCAACCAGGAGATGGCGAAACTGAGAGACACGAAGCTGTTCCCTGCCGAGTGCAAGGAAGGCGAGACACCGGCTTATTACCGAGCCTGCGACTTGCTGGTTCCGTCGAGCGAGCACACTGCCCTGCAGCGGCCAGTGATCAAGTGGCCCGGACGGTTCCGCACGGGGAGCGACGAAGCTACCCTGCTCTTTGAGCTTGGCTTGCGCCGGAACCCCTCGTGCAGGACGTTGCTGGACATCGCCTCTAGCGCGCCTCTTGACCAGAGCTGCCGAACCGGCGATCGCGACGACAACCTTCGAACGCACGCCCTGGGCTACTTTATCGAGCACTACCCGACCGTGTACATGGTTGAGTACAGGGCTACACTGCGTGTCCATCGCGATGGATTCCTTCCGGCTACAGTCTCGACTAGACCACCGCCAGCAGCAGCAACAGCAGCAGACCCACCCATGAAACCAAAGAGAAAGTCTGCTGAAATCCCTAGCCAGCGTGTTCTTTGTTTGCCTAGCGAGTGCTTTTCGAACCCCAGCAGCTCCATTTTGGGCTTCCCCATTCTCGATGCGCGCTGGAGCCGCGAGGATAGTCGGTTTGGCGTCGAAAAGAACCCGCCGATCGGCGCATGCATCGACCGCCTGTCCAAAGCACCCCCTGCCACCCATTCGGAAGCGGACGCCATATTCAGCTACTTTTCGACCCGGCAGGCTGACCTGACAAGATCCGAGTGGGAGGTCCTCAGCCGGCTGCCGTTTATTCCCCTGTTTGACGAGAATGGCAGAGCGAAGGCTCGTGTTCGCCCCAGCGAGTGCTATTTCAAAGGCAGCGCAGCAGCTTACCAGACGTCGTTCTTTAACTTCATCGAGTACACTGGTGGTGCTGCTAGCTTTGTGCGTGCGTGTGGCGTGCGCGACGAGCCCTCGGTGACTGACATTGCGACGATGCTTGCTGATAAGCCCGACCATGTCCTGCAAGCGTGTGGCGGGTGGGAGGCGTATCTGGGGCTCCTGCGCCAGATCGCCGTTAATGCGAACCAGGTCAGCAGCAAGAAGCTGTGGCAGAGGCTGCGCAGCAGCGCTTGTCTAGTCGGCACACGAGAGAAGAGCAGCTCTGGGCCTACTAGCACTGGTGGAGCCCAAAAGGGCAAGCGTGCAGCAGCAGCGGATGGCGCCGAAGCTGAGGACCTTGATATTGGGTCGTCTTCGGCAGAGATGGAGTACACGCTTGTGTCATCTAGCGACGTCGTGTTGGTCGACGACTCGGTGCTGGCCAGAAAGTTCAATCCGTGGTGCGCGCCAGCCGACGAGCTGCTAGAGGGGTTCTACTCGTCTCTGGGTGCCAGATGGCTGAGCGAGCTGGTCCACAAATCCACACGTCCGCAGGGAAATGCGCGCGTCACCAGCCAGTCGTCCAAGCTTGAAAAGACGATTCGCATGCGCGCCCCGCTGCTATTGCACGAGTTTGCGCCGGTGAGCGGGTCGAAGATTGGTGCCACAGGATCGAAGCTGGTGCGTACTGCCGAGTGGCTCCAGACTCACTTGCACGTGCGCCAAGTTGATGCGATCCATCTGTACCAGACATTCAAGCCCACTAGTGCGTCGGACATGTCGCTGGCTACTGCATGCACGGTCCAGGACGAGAAGTCGCGTGGCCGAGGTTCATCTGGGCAACAAAGCGTGTGGCTCAAGGGTGCTCTGAGCTATGTCACTGACTCGCTGGAGAAGGAGGACTGGTACCTGCTAATTGCGCCGCTTGAGAAGCAGGAGTGGGACCCCTTTGATGTGTCCAGTGCCATCGGCAGCCTTGTCTTGGATACGTGCCGGATCAAGGACATTCTCCTTATCAGCACGCTGCTCACGTCGTCGCTGGATAGCTTGAGGCGCAAAGGATTCCCGGTTGATCGTGTGCTGCGTCCACGCGCTTCTCAGATCAAGGCGCCGCCGCTGCAGCAAGCACCCACGCCAACGCCATCTGACGCGGCGTCGTCTGGCTCGCGTGATGGAGCGCAGCCGCAGACACCAACCGACCAGCCGCCTAGCTACGAATCGCTGCAAAACAGCGATAAGAAACAGCCGAACGAGCAACCGCAGCCGGCTCAATCTGCTGAGGAGCGTATTGCTGAGAAGCAGGTCAAGGAGCTGTTCCCTAGTATGGACGAGGCGGCCATCCGCCAGGGAATTCAGTCTGCAGCGAGGTCAATTGGCGCAAACGCGACAGTGCAAGACATCATTAGCCGTGCAACAAACAGCCTGCTGGACAGCAAGCAGAAAGATAGCTCGAAGAACGCAAGGCCTACATCGGTATTTGAACAGCTTCGTGACCGATTTGTCAAGCCTAACGATCGGCAGGGCGCTGCTACCACCGAAACCCAAGGAGGCACAAGTACCTCGGGACCGCCCCCGCCGCCATCTCAGCAACCCCAGCAACCCCAGCAACCCCAGCAACCCCAGCAACCCCAGCAGCACCAGGGCATTCAGCCGCCATCTAACCAGCAGCGCCCGCTCCAGCCAGTAAGCGCTGTTTCGCCACAGCAGACGCAGATGATCCGATCATCCTTGGAGGCTGCAGTGCGCTCTACACCTCGTGGAGACAGCACTGCGCGGAACAACCAGCAGTTTGACCTGGATATCAACCGCCCGATGCCAACGCCCCCGCAGATCCAGCCATTCAGCGAGAGCGGCGCGTGCGCATCGATCCCGATCCAGCGACTTCAGCTGATTGGCAAGCTTGATGGCGTGGAGGTGTTTGTTGATATAGGCTCATTCCCAGCGATCGGCCAAAACGCGGCGGTGATGGGAGCCTCAGGGCTGGGTCAGCTCCAGCAGCTGCCAGCCGAGTACCGCCAAACTCTGGCTGCGTTCGTTTCGATGATGCGTATACTGGCTAGCCATGTGTTCAAGCTTGATGCTGGGTCACTGCATGTGTTTGTGGACAAGGACTCGCCCATCATTGCCTTCAACCGCGCCAGGTCGCTGTTTTTCAACCTGCGCTACTTTGTTGGCCTTGGACATGCCGATGTCATTGCTGGCCGCCCCAGCCCTGTTGGCACCACGAAGGCGGACGTGTTTGCGTACTGGTTTATGACGTTCTGCCACGAGCTCGCACATCATTTTGCACAGGACCATGACGCATCGCATGGCTTCTACATGGCGTCCTTTGCTGAGGAGTACATGTCAAAGCTGATCGGGTTATTCAGCGGCTCGGTGTAGAAAAAAGGTGTCTATTTAAATGTTCCACCATCTTTTGAGCATGTTGCAATAAACGGCTAGGAGCCAGCACATTTTGGCTATGTGGTCTTGCGGCTGATCATGCCCTGCAGCATGTCGAACGAGTTGCCGTCGGGCTGGAGGCTGTACGTGACACCTGGGTTGGCCAGGCTCTTGACTAGCAGGAGGCCGGAGGTGGGCGAGATGCCTGTGACCTTGGCCCTTTCGTAGCCCTGGTCCACGAGCGTCACTAGCTGGTCCGAGTGGAGCCAATTCTTGTAGTAGAGCTCGAGGAAAGGCTCGAAGCCGTGGATGAGGAAGCGGCGGTAGAACTCTTCGAATTTTGCAGTGATCAGGGCCAGCGCCTGCTCCATGGACATCAGCGCAAGGCTGGTGCCGTGGTTCAGGTTGTACTCGTGGATGAGCTTGTTGATCGAAGTGGTGGGCAGCGGGTTGGCCACATTGATGCCGCAGCCAAACAGCAGGGTGAACTCGCCCGCCTTGTAGGACGAGCTGACAAGGATACCTCCTATCTTGGCAAAGTTTGGCTCTGGCCCCTCGGAGCTATCGTCGCTGTCCTTTGCCGGGGTGTGCAGCGCATATAGATCGTTTGGCCACTTGAGGCGCAGCGGAATGTGCTCGTAGCCTGGCATCGCCTTGACAGACTCGACGACGGCAAGCGCCATTAGGTACTGGAGGAGGATGACTGGCGCCTGCTTCAATCCGGGGTGCCTCAGCAGCATGGTGAACTGCAGGCAGCCGACTGGCGATACCCATGCGTTGCGGCCACGGCCACGGCCAGCGAGCTGGATGGTTGCAACGCTCACGGTGCCGTTGGGCAAGAGCGCTTGGAGCCTGGTGTTTTTCTCGAGGAACGTCTGCGTCGACATGGCGGTATCCGAGTACATCAGCCAGGACCCAACCGTGTGGGCTTTTGCCTCCTGCATGTGCCTGACTGCCAGGCCCATGTCGAACCGCGGCGTTTCTTTGGTGTCGGGCAGCGTGTCTTGCGTGCAGAGGACGAGCACGGCCTGCTCCCGCTTCTTTTCTTCTTCGCCCGTGTCCATGGTGTCGTTCGATAGGGACACGGGTCCGATGCTGGGAGGCTTCAGCACTGCGGACTGGTAGTCGCGAGGCACCCTGCGCCTGCCATCGCCAGCGAGTGCATTGATGATGTGGATGTCCTCGCTCGCGTCCTTCAGGATCATGTCTGCCACCTCTGGCGTGCTGGCGGTGCCCTTTATGGTTGCAGCGCTGTTGAATGTGTACATGGTGGAGGCTGCTGCCGCCACGCCAGGCACACGTGCAGGCACGAGGAAAGTCGGTGTGACTGTTGGAATGCGCATCGAGTGCTCGGATCCAACGCTATCGGCGAGTGCATCCGGATCGACAGCCATCCTCATGTGTGTAAACATGGCGCCTAGCAGCCTCCGGCGGTACGGATCGCTGCTGCGCAGGTGCGAGACCAGATGCCTGTTGTACGGCTGGTAGTAGCTAGCTGGCGCCAAAAAGTCCCAGGCATACTCGGGGTGCAGGCCAGTCAGCATGGCCGTGCCCTTGCCAACCCTGCAGCTGATAACGGCCGGCGCACCGACGACTCGCTTTGACCGATCGCGCGGATCAGTCACATCCGAGGCATACCGCACCAGGACCCTTACGTCCTTGTCGGCTGGCTGCTTCCCGAGGAAGTCGTCCGTGAGGAAGTAGCCTCCTCCGTTGTAGTAGATGCGGATTTTCTCTGGGTCCTGCCTCCAAGCATCTCTGGGAACATCAAACGCCTCTCTATCAACTGTGACCTCAGCAGCGCGCGCACCGTCCTCTGTTTTGTAGTTGTAGCCGGGGTAGGCACACCCCATGCAGGTGCCCTTGAAGAGGGCCAGCTCGCGGTCGCCTATCACCTCCATTGGAGTGCCTGGTTCGAACTCGCACCGGCTGCTTCCGTAGTACCCACCAGCACAGAACCCCAGGTAGCGGCCGCCCCCGTAGACCCATCTTTTGATTCGCTCGTTAATTTCGCCATTCATTTCGGCCACGTAGGGCAGGTCGCGACCGCCGGGGACCACCAGCATGGCGGCTTTTGTCTCCCAGGGCTCGGTCCGAAGCGTCTCAGGATCGACGGGGATAACGGCGTAGCGGTGGCTCAGAAACTGCCTCAGCGTTCTTAGCAAGTAGGCATGTGCATTCGGACCAATTCCAGGCCCGCTGTAAACGAGCACATTCAGAGCAACCATGTTATTGCGGAGAGAGAAGCGAGAGCGCGGGTGTGTATTACCGAGCAAAGAAAGGGTCAGGAGGTGTGGATAGTAGAGCGCAAGAGGAACAAGGGCGGGGCGGTGCTTCGCTGGTCTAAGGCGAAAGAAAATTTCGTGGTGCATGCAACGCCGTTATCATCAGCAACGCCGCGCATGGATAGCTGCAGCCTGCTTTTCCTTAGCTGCATGTTCCCACAGGGAACCGCCTCCCAAGTGGGAGTGGCTCTTCTCGGTGCCACGTGGAAACGGGCGAGGTGCAATTTTGCTGGCCCCGGGGCATAGCGCGGACATATGGTTTTAGCCACTGATGCCTGGAGCCCAGGAGTAGGGGGTGGAGAGTGAGCGGCACGCTTACTAATGAGCGCTTCACGAAGGACTATAAAACCCCCACGTGTCAGGCCTCCCGTTGTGGCGACCTCACATCGCCTCTACTTCTATTTGCCTACTGTTCTGAAACCTACACGTCGCTTGCTTGCCTCCAGCAGCACTTTCCACCAAACAACGACATGGCTGTGCACGACATCAAGCTCAACAACGGCGTCCTTATGCCACAGATCGGCCTGGGTACCTGGCGCGCCGACCAGACAGGCGTCCTCGCCGAGACAATCAGGACCGCAGTTGATCTCGGGTACCGCCACATAGACTGCGCCAAGATCTACGGCAACCAGAGAGAAATTGGGCAGGCACTCAAGGAAGTCAGTGTGCCGCGCAAGGATCTGTTCATTGTGTCCAAGATCTACCAGAACAAGCACCGCCCCGAGCTAGTTGAAGGCGCGCTTGACGAGATCCTGGAGGAGCTGCAGCTCGACTACTTGGATCTGCTTCTTGTGCACTGGCCCTATGCACTCAAGCCCGAGGTCAGTACAATGGAGTTCAAGGCATCGGATATCGAGAACGTGCCAATCATGGACACGTGGAGGGCGATGGAGGCGCTGCTTGGCACAGGCAAGGTGCGCGCAATTGGCGTTTCGAATTTCAACAAGGCCGTTTTGGCCAAAATGGTCCCCCAGTGCCGCGTCGTGCCCGCCGTCAACCAGGTCGAAGTCCATCCCTACAACCAGGCACCTGAGCTGATCAAGTTCTGCAAGGAGCATGGAATCACCGTCACTGCGTACTGCCCGCTTGGAGGATCCCGGATTAATGTGATGGATGATGCGTACATCAAGAGGGTTGCTGAGGCTCATCTCTGCACCCCTGCACAGGTTGCGCTGTCGTGGGGGCTGGCAAGGGGCCTTGTTGTCATTCCAAAGTCCACTAATCCTATTAGATTGAAGCAGAACTTGCACAGGGTGGCGCTGACTTCGGATGAGATCAGAATGTTTGGTGCTATCAAGATGCACGAGCGCAAGGTTGATCCCGGCAGAGAATACAAGGAGCTCGAGTGGATCTTCCACGAAGACAAGGTTGAGTGTCCCCTCATTTAAGTGGCCACCATTAGATCCTCATCCGCTAGTATGTGACCACCAATATATATATATATATACATTTACATACAAACCGTTTCGCTTAATCCATATCCTTTTCAGCGGAACTGGCCAATTGAGTCGTGCAATCTGCTGTCTATTTGGATCCAACGGGCTGCGTAGCAGATGTCTTCTCAACCGTTATATTGCGCAGGCATGAGTGCAAACGCGGGGTTGACAGCGGTATCAGGTTTGATATGTGGAGTGCTGTGGCCAAACATTGACGAACATGGGCTCTTTAGCGGTCTACGCACACCAGCTTGGTGCTGGTGAGGCTCGTGTACGCCGCTGACCCATTTTGGATAAGTACATTCGCTGTCTACCCATTTCTCTGCTCCCTCAATGCTACAGAATGCGAGTAGAAAGAGGTGGTACCCGCAAGATTGCTCTATTGTTTCGATGGCTCGCTTAGCTGACTCTGGCATACTGCCCCGAGGCTGCTATATTCTGGTGCTGAACACACCTGCAACTCGGATATTTGCATCAGAGAAACCCTCCAACCCACACCCAGCTTTTTGTTCTCAGTAGCCATTCAACCCTGCGATTGCTCTGTGGATACCTCCGACTTGCACTCATCTCTAGCCGCAATATTTATCAGAAACTTGGCGAAATGCCCGCTGCCTGGTCACTGCTGCTAGCATTGTCCTTCAACCCCTGTCTGATAGATCCGCTCACACATGGAGCACTCAGCAAGAATATTTCGAGGCTTACCAGTTCGCCTGCCAGGACAGCAAGACCCTGAGCTACGTTGGTACATTGGTGTACCTTGGCTTACACCTCTGGGGCATCATCGCCGACCGGCTCACCAAAGTGCGGTTGTATCGATTACTAATTCTTGGGTGTCTTCTCTATGGCGTTGGCGGTCTCATCTTCTCTCCACTGGCTGAGCACCTTGTCAGGTTGGGCGGCGTAAGGTGGAGTGTGTGTACATCAGCTATATACGCCACCGCTGCAGGCGGCACATCGTGCTACTTGTGTGCTCCTTGCAAAGACAAAACAAGGTCCTTCAGAAGTTTTGACTAGTGTCAGCCATGCGAATGCCGATTCGCCATTGATTCCATGGTCGTCCTCTTCGCCACAGCCGCACATATTATACCCTACAGCTACCTGCCCCCTGTTCTGGACCCAGCATGGAATCGGCCCATCGGTGCTTGGCTGGAAACTTGTGCTGCTAACGCGCTTCTCTCGGGGCCCAGACACAGGCGAGTTTTATCAGCATGGGCTTGCAAATCGGTCTTCTGTGGGTTGCGGGGCCTGTGTTTACACCTGCCAACAAACTTTTGTGCGGCAAGCGGATGCTTTTCAAAGTGTGAGCGACAGGCTGTCTCGCAAGCTACTCCCACCGTGATTTATGTGCGGATGCTGTGCTTTTTCGTTAATCATTTGGTTAGTTCCCCCTCCATACCGCAGCTTTTCACAAATGGATACAATCTACGCCGTGTTTTCCGTGTCTACATAGCTCGGGGAAGCGTGAAATGGTGTGCGCTTGGCTGCCGGCGTGGGAGATTCCCCAGCACTCACAAACATCCCAACAAAAATAACTCGGGATTGCTGCTGTGAGCCGTGAGCAAATGACATGTCTCTTTGCTGCTGTCTTTGCAGGAGCCATTGCCTCTTTCCATGTCGCAATTCTCGAAAGCGGAGATGAGCACCGTGCTCCTTCTGTCCTTGCGTGGCTCGGAGAAGCGTACAGCGATTGTGCACAACCCCATTCGCAGCGGCCAGCCTATGCGTCACATTCCCAAGCAGCCAAGATTTACAGCACCGCCCTTGCTCCTGCAGTCGGTGTTCAGCATTAAGGCAAGCAGAGTCCCCGTGAGGCTTTTTCCTGCTAAATGTTTTCCCTTTCCCCCACCTGCTCTCCGCCACTACCCAGCAACTCTTGCAGCTCTGCCGAGCGAAAATAGAACAGATAAGAAAGAAATGGGCATGTGTGGACTCCACTGCTTGCCCCCTCGTCACACTCATTCTTTTTGCGGAACTCGTGTCAGAGAGTAGCGGGCAATCTGCATGAATTGGTCGTCCCTTTCGTTTGTCATCATTGCCGCAACAGCGCAGCTCTCTCCATCTAGCATGGCAAATTCCTACAACGATGTGTAGGACTATCCTTCTTTTGCCACTCCCACTCTACTTCCACAAGCAGGCTGCTTCTATTTAATAGCTGCTCGATTTGGCCAGACGGCTAGAATTCGCTCCGAGACAATCACCTGCCTTCCCTCTTTCTCCCTCGACCTAGAAGCGACAACTAAATACACCAAAACCCCCTACCGACTGCAGGTGCAACCACAGCAGAACAGGGCTCCACCATGGGAATAGAAAGTAAGAATGGTGTTGATTATGAGGAAGCAGCAGCACAAGGCAGCGCCAGCATCGCTGAACAAGAAGACGCCAATGGGTCAGTAAACACGCTCGGCGAACCCGACGGTGGCGGTGGCGCTGGTGTCACGGACCCGGCGAAGGAGTTCCCGCGCCACACACGGTATGCAGTGATTGCTGGATGCTTTGTGCTTCAGGGACTCTCGTGCGGGACCATACACTCGTGGGGAGTGCAGCAAGAATACCTGGCCACACACGACTTTGATGGCGACACAAAGAGGATCAAGACCCTGAACTACATCGGCACGCTCATGTACTTTGGCCTGTATTTGTGGGGCATGCTGGCTGGATGGATGGCCGAGGTCTGGTCGTACCGCAAGCTGTGCTTCATTGGTGTTGTATTTATGGCTGCTGGCCAGCTGGTTGCATCTTTCTGCAGGGAGCCGTGGCAGTTTTGCTTGACCCAGGGCATCATCTTTGGCTTTGGTGGGGGCTTGGTATTCAGCCCCACGTCTACTGCGCCCGCAAGGTGGTTTACAAAACGCCGCGGGCTGGCCACCGGCATCGCCGTGGCTGGCGTCGGTGTTGGCGGCCTGGTGATCGCCCCCCTGACTGAGTTCCTCGTGCGCCGTGCTGGTGTGCCGTGGAGCGCTCGCGTGGCCGCCATTTACATATTTGTGCTAGGCACGACTGCCTGCTATTTCGTGCGTGTGCCGTTCCAAGACAAGACGCGCACGCTGAAGAACTTTGACTGGATGGCATTTCGCGACCGCCGGTTCACCATCCACGCGATGATGGTGTTCTTTGTCACTGCCGCATACATGGTCCCCTACACCTATTTGCCCGAGTATTGGACCAACAAGGGAATAAATGCGCAGGCCGCCTCTGTGCTCATTGCTGTTGCCAACGTGGCATCTGCATTAGGCAGGGTTGCTATGGGGTTTGCTGCCGATTACATTGGCGTGCTCAACTCGCTGGTGCTCAGCTTGGGCATTTCGGCTATTGCTGTGCTGCTTATTTGGCCGTTTTCTGCGACCATTGGGGTTGGCGTGGTCATGGGCCTGTTTTATGGATTTAATGCTGGTGGATACTGGACGCTGGCTCCGCTGGCTGCTGCAAAGCTGTTTGGCGTCGACAAGCTGGCCTCGAATGCGGGCATCTTCTACACCATCTCGGCTGTTAGTGCGTGGCTGGGCAACCCTGTGAGCGCCGCGATTCTGGCCAACCCTGGACATGGCACCAATTTCATTGGCATGATCGTATATGTCGGCGCGCTGTGGGTCGTCGCACTCGCTTTTGCATTTACTAACCGCATTTCATACACCAAGAGCATCTTTAGGAAGGCATAGATGCCCCCACCTGATTTCTTTCTTGCATACTTTTTGATACAGACTAATTCGTGTGTTTAATGCAGATTACACGGCCAGAATTAAAGCGCACATGTGTATATATGTATGTGTATATAAAAGGTGGGTCTATACCTGGCATCTCAAAAGCTATTAAATGAATGAGACACGCGGGATACCTAATGCGCACGAACAATGCGCATTACATTCACGAGCGAGATGACCATTGCCACACGGTCGCGCATCTTGGCCAAATCGATGATTTCCGAGCACTCCAGCATCTCGTTCTCACTATGAATGCACTCGAGCAGGACACGCGAGCCAGCAGTGGCATAGCACAGCAAGTACTTCGCTTTATTGCCCTTGCCCACGGACCCAGGCATCATCTTGTCTGTCAGTTCACGTGCGATAATCCTGACATCGCCCTCCTTCTTCTCCTCGCCCTTGAATACTAGCTGACCGTTCAGATGGAGGAGGTAGTCAGGCCGCTGTCGTCTGATGGTCATGGTGTCGTCCTTGGCGTTGCGGTCGATTTTGATGTCGGTGGGCAGGTGGTCTTGTGCTGTGGCCATGATCCCCATCAGGAAGACGTCTAGGACATGCTGCTGCATGGACTCGGTGCCTACGTTTGCATTCCGTACTTGGAGCGCGCTTTCTACGCGAGGGGTGAGCGAGGGACAGATGTTGCCCGTGTCCTCGACAATGCAAAAGGTCTTGTCCAGCACACGCTGGTCCACCTCTCCCTTGAGCATGTTGTAGATATGGAGGTGGATAGGAATTGGCGTAGCCAGCTCTTCCAGAAGCCGCTCTTTCAGCTCCTCTGGCTCTGGCACGGCGTCTAGAGGCGCAAAGAGCTTGCTGCAAATTTCCTTTTCCCTTGACACAGAGCGCGGAAACAGCGAGTCTAGCGTTTTGGCAGAGTCTGCAGAGCTGCTTACCGAATCCGCGCGGGCTCTGTATCTTGGAAATGGGATTGCACTTGCGGGGGGTGACTGCGGTGGGCTTGCACCGGCTGCGTCAAGCGTGAGCTTGGATATCTGCTCGCTGAGCGAGCTAAGCTGGCTGGCAATGTCTTCAATGTTGAGTGCGGTCTTTTCTCCAGCAGCATCGGCTCCCTGGCTGTGTGTGGGCGAATTGGCTGCAGACAGGGATAGCGGTGTCTTCCCTGCTATCCGTCTGCTTACACGGCGCGTGCGTGAGGTCGACACCACCTTTCTTGCTGGCACCAGCCTCTTTGGTGTTGTATGTGTGCTGTCTGTCATTGCTGCAGATGTAGAATTGAGGATGTATAACGTTTGGTAAGCTGAGCGTTTGTGTGTAAAGGCGTATTCCCGCAGATGGGTAAGGAATGGCTGTATTTATATGCATGCGGCAAACAGAGCAGAAAGAGGGCCGAATAAACGAATTTCTGCGTGTGCTGGTTTCGCCATTTATCCTGGTGCTGCTGCAAATGATGCGCATCGATACCTGCATGTCCACTCTTCGCTCCGTATCGATTCAACTACTACACGCATCATGTCATGTATACTGCGGAGGTGCATGATTTTTCCATCTCTCTGCTCCCTCTCACTTACTGCCTTACATGCATTCAACTGAATGAAACTAGTACATTATTTTTGTCCATATGTGCGACTGGTGACTGCGTCATTAGCTGACATATGATCGACATGGTGGGTGCCCAGCGGTCAAGCGAGGAGTGGCACGTTGACATCAAATAAATATTGCGCAGTCAGCAGCGGGCTGCTTTTGCGTGTATATTTAATGTGCCTCCTGGCCAGCAAGGTCCAGTGACCATGGCAGTAGGTGCCAGATGAATACCAAAACCACAGACACGTTCCACTTGCACATATGGAAATATGTGATATTGCTGCTGCTGGGGGCACTTGTTTCACTACTCTAGCAATCACGGAAAGCAGGCATGGCACAATAGGAAAGTTGGGGGTGGAGGAGAGAAGAGAGCAAGGGCGAGGAGGCCCAAGGAGTAGTGAAATTTATGCTGAGCAACTTAAAGGCTAGCGCCAAAGGCAACAGAGATTGCAGCAAGCAGAGCACCAATGCCCCACGAGTACAGTGCATTCATAGAGGTAGCACGGCTGGCAGTGGGGACGTAAGCCGAGGGCGTGCCCATTGAGTAGACGGAGCTCGCCTCTTCAGCTGTGTGCTTATCGACGCACACAACGGCATCGCTCTTCATGCGGCACACGTTGCCTCCATCGCAAGTCAGATTCGTCCACAGCTTGTTCGAGCAGACCTGGTAGAGGGTCTGGTTGCCAAGAACGCACCTGGTGGCCTTGTCCTTGTCGCATGGCAGCTCGGGCACGTCCTTGATGGACTCGTTGGGGTCATGGCAGATGGCCTTTCCTTTCTTCATTCCGCAGACGTTGCCCTTGTCGCATGTGGAGTTGGTCCAGAACTTATCGACGCACACCTGGAAGATCGATTTGTCGTCGCTGACACACTGCGTCTCCTTGTCGTTCTTGCAAGGAAGCTGGGGTGCCTCGGCGGTGGCCTTGTCGACGCAGAGGGCCTTGCCGTTGCGGAACAGGCAGTGGTTGTTGTTGGCACAGGTGGAGTTGGTCCAGTAGTGGTCAGTGCAGACCTGGTAGATCTTCTTGTTATCGGGAGCGCACTGGGTGGCCTTCTCGATCTTGCAGGGCTGCTGAGGAGCGTCGGCAGTGGCCTTGTCGAGGCACTTGGCCTTGTTGTTGCGCACAACGCAAACGTTGTCTCCATCGCACTTCATGCTCGTCCACTTGTGGTCGACGCAGGTGTAGAACTTGGACTTGTGGGACGAGTCGCACATGGTGGCATTCAGAGTGTCGCAGGGGGCGAGAGACTCTTGGGCGTCGTCCTGGCCATCGTCAGAGGGCGTGGGGGAGTTGGGGTCCATGCACACGGCGTTGTTCTTGACAACACGGCACTCGTTTCCGTCGGCGCAGCTGAGAGATGCCCACTTGTTGTTTGTGCACGTGTAGAAGCTGTTCTTGTTCTTATCGTCGCACATCGTGGCGTTGTTCTTGTCGCAAGGGATGTTAGGCTCAGGCTTGGTGGTCTCCAGAGGCTTGTTAGGATCGTGGCACACAACCTTGTTTTCGTCAGCCTGGCCGCAGACGGTGTTCCCGTCGCATGTCGAGAGCTGCCAGCCATCCTTGGTGCACGAGTAGTATTTGTTCTTGCCATCCG
>MU603942.1:53370-83817 GCA_025201845.1 Martensiomyces pterosporus
TTGTTTTCGCCGGTCTGACCGCAGATGCTGTTCCCGTCGCAGGTCATCAGTTGCCACTTGCCCCCGGCGCACGACCAGAACTTGTTTTGGCCATCGGAGGCGCACTTCGAGTCGCCCTCGTTTGAGCAGGGCTGGGCGTTGTTGTCGCTGGGCTGGGTAGGAGTGCCCGTGGTAGCAGCAGGCGCATTATCGCTGCTGCTGGCAGAGGTCGTGGCAGCAGCCGTTGCGGCAGCTGGGGATGAGGAAGCAGCAGCAGAGGTGCTAGGTGATGTTGTGGCCTGTGCATCCGAGGGAGAGGCGGGGGGTGCTGTGTCGGGAGCAGCTGCTGGAGCGGCGGCGGGAGTCGCCGAGTCGCCGGCAGTGACAGCAGGAACAGAAGCGCCCTGAGCTACGAGGAATGAAATAACAATAATGTTTATAATAGTGCCCAGGTATGCTTGAGTTTAGGCGTATATATTGCTTATGCCGCTATTCAGAGATGCGCATTTTTTCTCCATTTTTCCGGGATATTGTTATCTGCACTGCATTTTCGTGTTTTCTGCCTGAGCGATGTGGATGACCATATCAAATGGGAATATAAAGCAATATGCTGCAGGATGCCTGTATGCTACTATACTTACGCTGATCGGTGAGCTGAGCAACAGACAGCGTTGCCAGCAGAAGCGAAACGACAACAGAGGTCTTCATTGGTGGCAAGGCAGGTGCTTTTTTAACAAGTGTAGAAAAGCCACAGGCTAGCCAGATAAGTTAGGTAAAAGGGGACAGTAGTGAGATTATAGGAAGAGATGGGTAGAGAGAGAAATGGAGAGGCAAGACATCTAGCAGAGGAGAGAAGGCGAAGAGAGCAACGACGCTGAAAGCAGCCAGGGCAGGAGAATATGGAGTAGGAGATACAACGAGGCACTGTTTGTGTGTTGTTGGGCTGGGACACAGGTCTGAAAAGTTTGCCCTTGTTCTTTTGTTCCTTTCGAGTAAGAACTCAGCCCAAAATGCGTGTGTGAATGAGGCTTATTCTTGGTGGTGGGCTTTGGGCGTGTGTGCTACACAGCTCGCACAGCTCGCACAGCACAGCCTCCCTTTTCTCCCCGGTTTGCTCTCCTTATCAGCCTAAGAATAGGCACAAACAGCGTGGCACGCAAGGGGTTACACGAAATGGCTTGTGTGCGGTGGGGATACGGAAGAGCAGGCTCTCACACATACACCACTGCACAGCCGCTGCTTGTCTGTGCAAATGGCGGCCAGGCTCAGTGCGCTGCTGCTATGCGTGTGATTGTGCCAGTGAAAATATCGTGATGGCTGAAAACGAGCTGGGTGGTAGGAGGAAGCAGTTAGGAGAGCAGCAGGCTGAGCTTGGCTTGCAGGCTCCGGGAAAAGGGGATGCAGAGAACCGACCAGCAGCTCATAAGAGGCAACAATGATATTGGGATACTGGAGAGCTTCCTTGAAGCAAGTAGGAAAGTCCAACAAAAGCAGTATTATGCATGCAAGGGTGCACCAGATCATCAGGGGAAAGAAGGGACATGGCACTGGCTTCTTTCTTTTTCATCAACCTCCCTGCCACCTGAGCCTGGGTTTCTGTTTTAGGGTGGTTGTTCACAGCGTAAAACCTGTGAGACACCCAGCATATGGCAGGCATCTACACATGCGGATAGGGTTTATATCGTGGAGGTGTGCAGTGGGGGGTGTGTAGGAGGGGGCAGGAGTCTGGCGTGGTTCTCTCATCCTTGCAGCTGCGTGTCTTGCACTGACATTGTTATCATTGCACGATCTTGAAGGCAGCGGTTGAAATCAGGCACCTGCCCGTGCAGCTTGCCCCTTCTCCCTTGCTCTTGTTTGTCTGAACAGTACTGAATGTGAACGTGCATGTGTGCGGACAAGGAAATAGGCATATGCTAGTGAGAAGAAGGCTTTCCCCTCCACTGAAGGGCGCTGACTCCTCTCTCCCTCTGTTCGCCCGCACACATGCTCGCATGCATGTTTACTGCAGCTAGACCATCTATTTCTTCTATGCTTTCCGTGCAGGCTCATTATTATACCATTTGTGTGCGATATTACACCAGATAGGCAGAGCTCATTGTGTGCGTCGACCGAATACCGAGAACAATTACTCTCTAATATCCGCCCTTTCGCTGATATGGCTTGCTCAGGCACACTCACGCGCACAGGTGCTGCGTTTCTACGCTTTACTTGCTGCATGGTGCCCAGGCGCAAGAAAGACACGAGAAGTGCTTATCGATGACTAAATCAGGCCCCGCAAGCTGCTACCGCACAGCCAATATGACGCTTTCTCTACGAGCGCGATACATGCAACTCAGAGTGGCTGTTCGGCATGCATTTCGCCTCTGCCGGAGCCCTTATGCCTACTCGCACTTTGTTTTTCTTGCTTGGCGGATTGGCTTTCTGCCACAAGTCCACGTGGCCAGCATAAAAGTCACCTGGCATTGTTCTGCAGCCAAGGCTGGAATGGCTGCAGAAGTGCGAATCCGATGAGGGCTTGGAGTTAGAAAGCAAATGGTCAATGTATGCTGGCAAACTGCTATTCTTATTCCCTCTGTTATATTTTCGCGTTAGGCGTGCACGGCGCCCTCATTGATAGTGTAGATCGCAATAATGCACACTCCGTCCTGTTGTCCGTCAGGTGTTTTGGGCGCTGGGCAAAAGAAAAAAGAAGACGGAGGATTGCTGCTACTGAGCTTTGATGATGGCCACTGGTTGCGTCCACGGGGTACACGCCTTTTTCCCTCTTGGGCGTCTGGCTCGTTTGTTAATTTTGGCTCTGCAGAGTGGTGGTGCGCTTAGACCCAAACATAGGAGGCTGTCGGATTGAGGCACACCATGAGCGGCGACTATGAGCACATGCGGCTGAATGTGTGGCAAGAAACGCTGAGAGATTCAGCGTGCGAAGGCGAAGAAGCAGGGCATCAGTGCTGGCAAAAAAAAAAAAAAAAGCAGCAAAAGCTAACTCCTCTCAGTCATGGAGCGAGTGTGGGAATCGCCATAGTGCCTTGCAGCCCCATGCGGTCATGGCTCAGAAGCGACCTGGAATGACGACGATAATAACAACAATATGCTTTGTGCGTGCGTGAGGCTCTTATTTGTTTTTGCCAGCAAAACAAAGCACAAAAGGCCGGGTGGGCAAGCGCGTGTGCTTCGGCTGGATCGCCCATTGGACAAAACGCACGCACGGGTGAGAGCTGCAGCAGGCCGACAGAGCTCTGCTTCCCCTGACGCAACAGAGGCAGGAGAGGCAGGAGAGGCAGGAGAGGCATTGCCCGCCCCCTTCATGCGTGCACACAGTGGGCAGTGAGGAGGGCAGTGAGTGTGAGCGTGGGTGTCAGGCCATGGCACGCGCACGGGTTGGAAGCATGTGGATGTGGATGTAAACTACTAGCTGGCTGGCTGGATGGCCGGCCGACCAGCCATGTGCTCCTTGCGTACCGATAACCGGCGCTTTGCCTTTTGCTTGTCGCAGCCCAATAGTGCTAGTTTGTGCAGAGGGGATCAGGCCGGCCGCCCAGCTCCCATCACACCACACAGAGCATGCCCCGTGTCTGCGTGGCCAGGAGCTGGCAGGGGGCGGAGCAGCGGCGACGGAAAACCAAATTTATTGTTTACGTAAGAGCCATTATTAGGCTTTTGAGCGCGTGTTTGCAGCCCTTGCCTCAGTGCGGGCTGTTTGCTGGCGTCGCCAGCCTCCAGGGCAGCCGGTGGGAAAAGCGCTGGCTGATGACTTGGTAACCATGGCTCCCCGAGCCAGAAGCAGCCAGCCCCGAGCAGCGCTGCGCAGCGTGGAAAACAAAGGAAGCTCCTGGCAGCGGCGGCCTTTGGCTGGCTTGCATAACCGATTAGTCAACCGCATCGGGTGAGTCCTGTAGGATCCCGGCGATTACTCACGCACTGCGGCTCTTGTGTGCCATTAGGCGGCCGCTGCGATCGGGGGAGCAAAAATAGGGGGAAGAATGACTCGTATTGCGATATCGATTGCGCACGTCGGAAACCAGGCAGCGCTCCCAGTGGCCCGGAGACGCCAGCAGAGAGAAGCGCGCTATAGGCGATTTTAGCCATCGAGCACGAAACGCTTGCAGGGGAAGCAGGCCACCCGCAATTGGGCGCCTGCGTTCCCTTATGCGTGCGTGTGTGTCATTAGCAGGCAAAAAGCAGCAAAGGTGACCCACACCTCGCAACCACTCCTCAGTCATATCGCCATCATCGTGGGCAGCCGCGGCCAATGGGAGCGCCCGAGTCCCACAAAGGCGCCATTGGGGGGCATGGCGGGGGGACGCAGGAGGCCCGGGTCCCCACCCCCCTCTGGCGCAATGGCGATTCCACCATTTTCTCGCTCCCTCGGCTTGGGAGCGAGGCCATTGGGCAGGAGTGGATGGCGGGGGCTGTAGCAGGGCGTCGTGTGTGAGTGGGAGTGAATGCAAGAGAGAGGAGCAGTAAAAACAAGGCGGGTGGAGAGAATTACAGGGTTTGCATATAAAAGAAAATTGGTCCGGGCCATGTCTTCTTTCCCGTTCTAACCAAACTCACACACAGCTTTTCTCCACCCTTTCCTCTATTGGCTTTTCTTGCCTGCCTGCTTTCCCGCTTGCGCTCACCAGTAACAGGGCTAGCATTCCATTTTCCTCTACTGTTTCCGCGTTTCAAGACGATTCAATCCACGCACCTTTAGGAAGACCACCCCTCCTCTCCAGCCTTGAAACAAGAAGCAGACTCCCTGTTGTCTTTTCTGCACCCTGTACCATCAGCCTCGCTCGTTGACCTCCACACACGCAAAAGACACGCACATCAAAATGGATACTAACTGGTGCACATTCTGCGGACAGCACATTGACGGCTCCGACGACGCCTTGTACTGCAGCGAGACCTGCCGCCACAGCGACGGAAACACGTCCGCTCCCACCACGCCCTCGCCATCCGAGTACTTCTCGCTGGCATCGCCCCGTGCGTCGCCCGTCAGCTCGCCCACCTGGTCGCCCCAGGGCCTGTTCCGCGACCGCTCGCCCTCGCTCACACCCATGACGCCAGTCGACCTCTCGTCGAGGCTCCCCTGCCACACGCCGGCGTACTCGTCCTCCAGGTCGTCGGTCGTTTACCAGTCGCCCCTCCTGGGTCCGAGCGCCCTTGATGCCAATGCCTCGGCCCGTGGCCGCGCTACATCGCTGCCATCGACGCATCAGCTCTCGGCCATGTAGAGACATGCTCTCTGCATCCAAAAATGAAGACAACTCCTGTTCATGCCACCTCATAGCACAAACCGCAAACAACCAAACCTTATTATTATTCCTCTGCGCCTCCTATTGCTCTCAACCCCCTTGTTCTTTTATAATTCTCCTCTCTTGGTGCTCACCAAGCACTCCTGACGTCTTTACTTTTTTTGCATTACTATTCCCCTAGCTTGTAGATAAAAACCCTATAAAAAAGCGTACACACCATCATGGAACGCATTATCATCAATGCCCTTGCAACGATTACAGAACTTGTGATGTGCGCGTCCCTCAGAAAGAGGGGGCAGCACATGTCGTCTGCGCATTGCCGCGTACAAATCCTACATGCTGGATGCACATTTGACTTTATTTTCCTGGGCTGGCACATAAACAGGTATAACCCAAGAAAACGGAATGTGCTCAAGAGAGAAGGGCGATTGACGTCTTGCTTTTACATGGCAGGGTCACTTGATTTGGTGCATAAATAAAAGCCCATCCATATATTTCGCCCACCCAAAATAAGCAGTGGGCGTACGCTGTGTGTATATCGCCACTTCCATTGTCCCTCTTTCTCTGTCTTGTCTGAGAGTAGAATGGGAGGGTAGGGCGACATGTCCGTGCATATATTAGCATGCACCTGGTTGCCTTGTCTCGCTTCTCCTCCTTGTTAACAGCCATTTGCGCCTTTTCCGGTGTTATTGCCATCTGGTGCTGCTGCTGCTCCTGTTCGGGTAGAACAAAGCAGGAGCGCAATGTTATGATGTGTGTGAATCAAAAGTCTGTGCGAGAAAGAGGAGCTACCCAGAATGGAACCAGTAAAGACGGCAAGCAGCGCGTTCATCAGTCACCCACCCATTCGCACAAAGTGCCGTTCAGCAGCAGTGCTCCCTTTTGCCCGCTTGTTGTTTTTCGGCCACAATTGGTGCTTTGTGCGCTTTGCCGGCTGCCTGGCTGACTTCTTATTCACACGGCCCTTTCAGCTGCACTGAGAGACTTGCCAGCTCATTTTTGCAAGAGAAACTGCACTCCGCCAACCGCGCCTGCCCCCAGCCAAGTCTTCCGGCCGGCTGCATCCTTTGTCCTCCGGCGGCCGCCGTAGCGCGCACCTACTGGTATGATGCGCTCGAAGAGTCTCGACCTCTTTGCAAAATCACATTAATACCCAACGCCCGCTGTGCCCCCAATCCCAACCGCACAGCTGCCCATACATTGCCGCTCCTTTGGGGGATGGGGGCAAAGGCTGCGGCGGTGGTGGCGATGGCAGTGCTGGGGAGTGCTGGGCGTAACCCAACAAACAACAGCTGCCGGTTTACTGTTGCCCACCTAGCATACCGCCATTAGATGCCCATTTGCCTGCCAGCTGAATCGGCGTCTGATGTTGGAATCCTGGAAACATGGGCGTCCCTGGAGAAGGAAGTGCAACCCCCGGCCGCAAACGTGGCCTCGACACTCCGCGCACAAAGGAAGCGTGCGTTTGCTTTGCATCCATGCCAAAGCCCATTGGGTGCTTGCACAATGGCGTCTAAAAGCACCCCTTCTTTCCCATTCAAAGGGGTAAATTGTGGATTTGTTTTGGGCTGTGACATTGTCAAGGGGAAACTTATGTGGAAAGCACAGGGTGGTAATGCGTATTCTGTCAATAAACTCACATGAGGGTGGCACCATTCGTCTGCTGTGTTGTCCTTGCTTTTTCAAGCCAACACGGCGAGCAGCCGACGGTGGATGCGATTACATAAGTGTGTTTGCTCTTCGCGCACTCGATGCGCAAACAGCAAGCGCATGCACATTGGCGTATTACTCGTTTATTGCCTGCAGACATCTTTTCTTAGCACGCCGCTACCCCCATTGCAAGCATGCGTGTGTTGCGAGACTGCAATAATCCCCGGCTGGGCAACACACACAAACGCACATATAAGCAATTTGCGGAAAGGCTGAGTGCCGACAATGGCACGCAAAATGCGAAAATCCGTGCACTGCATATGAGATGCTGCCGCTCATCCGCCTTCTCTCTTTTGGCAGAGAGGGATCTCTTTTCTAAGGCTACTGGTGCGGCTGTGAACTTGAGTGCGCCACTCGTTCCTCAGGGCTATTGTATTATCCTTTGAGTAGGCACAAACAAGTGCCTGTAATAAACAGCGCAATGACCGAAGCGCACAAAGCGCACATCCATTTGCTCTCCGAAAGCAGCAAGCTGCATATCCAGGGCAAATCTGATTTGATCGTAGGACACCAATCAGCGTATGGAATTAAACAGCACTGCTTCGGCGCTGCAGGAAAACACGCTGTGGGTGTCCTCCGCCCAGAGCATATGCTGGCAAAGGGCGCATGCGGCAGGCAAGCATGCAATGAGGGCTGGAAAAAATAGCATGCGCGCCTGAGCATATCGCTGTTACTCTCTCTTTCAATCAATTTATACTCAAAGGTACGTTAAATCGACAATGTGTCGGGTAGAGGAGTTTGTGGCGTGCGACGGATACACACGGCGAGGGAGGCCAAACAACGGATGCGAGACGGATGGATGGGCTGATGGATGCGACAATGGAGACGCAGCGACAGCAGCAGCAGCCAACAGACAGCAATGGATGCGAATCCGCTTTCTGCGTCGCGACAGGTGGTGGCGATCTCCAGGACGGGAGAGCAAATTCAAATAGCCACCACTGCAATTTACTACCTGGAATTTGGGCGAGGTTTTCGCTTGGTGCTAGCGAGCTGCTCGGAAGCGCACGTAGCGTGAGCCTTGCCTTTGGAAACAACGAGGAATCAGCTTCGATTGGGGCTGCGCGTGTGCACAGAGATGGCCTGTTCGTGTGCTCGTCGAGTGCACTGTCTGCTGGGAGTTACTTTGGAGCGCGCTGCCCTCGAATTGCAAGATTGGCATCGGTGCGCACGAGCAAGGGATGGACTGGTGGCGGAAAGTCCTTTTTGACTCAGCGGAGGCAGTTCTCTCTCGGCCGTGCTTGGTTTAGATCCAGGGGCCGGCCAGCACGAGCGCAGCGGTGTTTTGGCTCCTCTCTGTGTTGTCCTGTCGAACGACAACTACCCCGCCTGTGCACATGACTGCCGCTGAAGCATTGAAACTAACCAGCACCTCGCTTCTTGATGTATCTGCCGTTGTAGTAGTAATTGACAAAATGGGTCGTCGTCCTGCTCGCTGCTACCGCTACTGCAAGAACAAGCCTTACCCCAAGTCGCGTTTCTGCCGTGGTGTCCCCGACCCTAAGATCCGCATTTTCGATCTCGGTCGCAAGAAGGCTAGCGTCGATGATTTCCCTCTGTGCGTTCACCTGACCTCGGACGAGTACCAGCAGATCTCCAGCGAGGCTCTTGAGGCTGCCCGTATCAACGCCAACAAGTACATCACCAAGGTCTCCGGTAAGGACTCGTTCCATCTCCGTGTCCGCGTGCACCCCTTCCACGTCCTCCGCATCAACAAGATGCTTTCGTGCGCCGGTGCTGATCGTCTTCAGACCGGTATGCGTGGTGCCTACGGTAAGCCCTACGGTACCGCTGCCCGCGTTAACATTGGCCAGGTCCTGATGTCCGTCCGTACCAAGGACTCCAACAAGGCTGTTGTCATTGAGGCTCTCCGCCGCTGCAAGTACAAGTTCCCCGGCCGCCAGAAGATCATCATCTCGAAGAAGTGGGGATTCACCAAGCTTACCCGCGCCGAGTACATTGAGGCTCGCAGCAACAACCTCGTCAAGCCCGACGGCTGCTACGTCAAGTACCTCAACACCCGCGGTCCCCTCGAGGCTCACTTCAAGCACCTCTCTGCCTAAGTATAATCATATATTTCTTTTTCACGCGTTTCCCTGCTTTTATTTGGTTCGCTCTGAGTATAAAGTGGGAATGGGTGGAGGCTTCTTTGTGCCGGAATATATTTTTATATCAATGTCCATGCAAACATCGCACGCACGCCGCCATGTATCGGACTGCATTTGCTGCTGGACATGTAGAGCACTGCTGCGCCTCCAGCGAGCGTTTGGTAGGGACGAATGTGTATTGATGTATGTATGTATGTAGGAGAAAGAGGTGGGGATAAGAGCATGTAAACACAGAAGATATGGAGACAAAGAGGTGGGGGGAGGATGTGGAGCAGTTCATATGGGCACAGACCGCAACCAGGGCAAGGGGGAGGCCATAGCGAGGTCCCAGCACACCTCATTTTGTCTAGTGCAGAAACAAGTCGTGGTCTGCCTTGAATTGCAGCTTGTACGGAGCAATCGAGAACTGCAGAGCAGCCGCCGGGTCCGCTGGATGGAGGCTTGGGCTGGAGGACGATGGCGTTGGTGTGGGCGATGTGGAGTTCGGCGACGACGAGCCCATCAAAGGCTTGGCGTCGGCTGTCTTGGGCAACGCCATTGTGGGCGTTAGCTGCACCAGCGCGGAGGGGTCCACCAACGCCGTGGTGGCATTGAGGTACATGGAGAGGCTTGTGGGGTCGTCCAGTGCGATGGCGTCCAGGGAGCCCTGCGTGGTGCCAAGGAGCATGGGGTCGTTGGCCAGCTGCTGCTGCTGCTTGTGGTAGCCGTTTGATGAGGTGGAGGTGAGCTCGGGCGAGGCCGTTGTGGAGTCGGAGCCCCCAGCTGCGCTGCTCTGGGATGGAGTGGTGCCTGTGGTAGTCGCGTGTTGGGAGACTGTGGCGTGAGCTGTGCTGTCGTCCACTGCTGCCGTACCTGCCACCGCTGAAGATGAGCTAGCTGCTACAGCAGATGCAGTGGGTAGCTGGGGGAACGACGACGAAGGAGCTATGCCCGTGAACAGCGTTTGCTGAGCAGATGATGCTGTGTGGCCCATTGCCCCCTGTGGCTGCTGCTGGTTGTATGCAGAGAGGTAGTCGATGAGCTGGAGAAAGTCCTGCTGCGACATGGCGGCAGCTTCCTGCTGCTGGTCCAACGAGTCTTCAAGCAGCTGCGGGAATGCCACGGCAGCAGTGTTCGGCGGCGTCGGATTGAGCTGAGGAGGAAACGGAAGCGGCTGGGAGAGCAGCATGGGGTTGAACGCAGCTGCCGTAGCCTGCGGCACACCGAGCGTGGATGAGCCTGCTGCCGCTGTTGCGTTCATCAGCGCAATGGGGTCCTCCTCCTCGCCTATGGCCTCGAACGTGCCGCCGCGTCTCCTGCCACGGCCTAGCGGCGTCGAGGGGAACGGCGTGGGGCCAATGAAGGTGGGCGGCTCAGGCTTGGGCATCGACAGCAGGGACGAGGGCGAAATACCAGTGGGCTGGTGGCCGTGGAGACCAGGGAATGCAGTCTGGGTCGGGGATGGCGAAAGCAGTGTGAAGCTGGTAGTGCTGAATGCAGACATGTGGTGGTGGTGGTGGTGGTGGTGGCTGGTGGAGAGGGGCAGTGGCGGTATCTGCTGCTTTTGGCGCTGCCGAGGCAAGCTCGCTTGCTGTGACTGGCTGACCGCGGCGGCGCTCGTGGGAGTAGCGGGCGGGAGCGTGGCAGCCTGGGTCAGATACGCAGCGTTTTGCGAGTAAATATCGATGTGCTGCAGCGACAAGGCTTGCGTTGCATATGTGCAGAAGTCACGGAACGCCCGTGACCTGAACAAGGGGGCCTGGAAGAGCGGGTGTGCCTCGACGATGGGCGCATACTGTGGGTCAGCCAGAAGTGCAGCAGAGTCCTGCAACAGCACAGTGGCCAGCTCGCGCATCAGCCTCAGGCTGGCGTTGCGTTCAGCACGAGCGACATCGTCGGAGTGGCCGGCACTCATACTATGCGACCTCTGTCTCGAAACAAATGCAACACCGTTGGTGCTGGGCACAAACTGCTGTGGTTTGGTGTGGGGCCTCGGGTGGTCGTCCTTGTACTCGTCTGCCGCAAGCCAGGGGAATACCTGCGACAGAAGATGGTCGGGCACCTGCAGCCTTGTGCGTGAGGGAGCGCGGAACGTGTGCGACACGTCGGTTTGTGCTGGCGGGGGGTTCTGGCCGCCCAGCACTAGCGTGAGGTCGAAGAACGTCTGCTGCCTGGTGATGCCGGGCCGACGGTGGTGCACACGCCACTTCTCCAAGCGCACCACTTGTGGTGCCGACAGGCCCAAGGATTCGGCCATCATCTTGTCGCGGCGCCGGATGATGTGGGACTCGGGCGTGGCCTTCACCTTGGATTGCGCCTGGGTCAGGATGGGCAAGACTTCATCCAGCACCATTTGCACGCGCGTGTCGTCGGACAGGAATACCAGCGAGTCGTCGGTGTTTGCCAGAAAGAGCGGCTGGCTTAGCCATGTACTCAGGTCATAGAGCGAGGCGGTGGCCATGGCGGAGGGCTGTGCCTGCCACTGGAGGAACACCAGCAGCGAAATGGCATACCATGGGCAGAGGAGCGGGTTGATGTGGCGGGCAATCGACACCTCTGCAAAGCGCGCAGTGGGGGACGCCGGGTCCGGGTTGACGCGGAACTCGAGGAACGGGATAGTCGTGTGCTCGACCAGCCGTGCGTCCGTCCTCAGCGACATGACCAGCGAGTCCAGGCGCAGATGCAAGCGGCGGGCACCCGGAATCCACGTCGACGCGCCCAAGCAGTAAAACGCCCATGCGCGGATGCTGGCGGCAGCACCCAAGTCGCTGGCCAACAGCGACCTCACGATGGCTTCTTCCTGGTCCTGGCTCACGGCTAGGGCGGAGTAGTGGCGTTCCGGCTGGCTCTTTGGCTTCCCATTGGCCGTGGCCTCGCGGATTGCGTACTTGGTGTTGAGGTAGCTCAGCGCATGCAGGGGGTTCTCGTCGTCCGGTCTCTTGTACCTCCGCCACAGCGCCAGGATGCCGCCCTCCACATAGCGGCGGGCTGACTGGTACGACATCGAGCCGCCGCTGCCGGAGCCGCCGGTCTTGCATGGCAAGCGTGGGGTTTGTGTGGCCCATGTGAGAAAGCCGGAGAGCTTTTCCTCGTTTACCAGCGTGTAGTTGGGTTCGGGCAGGGTGCGGCAGTAGCGGAACCAGGCGCACACGTGGGTTACGTACGCCTTTACTGTGGTTACCGAGCACTGGTGGTCGGGGTCTATCAGCGTTTTGGCGAGCATGACGTCCTGCGAGTGGCCCTCATAGAGGTCCTTGCTGCCTCCGGTGCGCGACCGCTTGCGCTGCTTGGGCACCTCCTCCTTGATGCTTGCCACGCGTTTGGGGATGTTTGGAGAGTCGATGGCCATCGCGTAGCAAATGGGGGAATGGGATAGGGCGGCAAGAGTATGTACGGCGGAATTTTGTTGTTGAGCTCAGAAAGGCGGCGTGTACGCTTGGTCTTGTGAAACGGAAACAGCACACACCTCTCTTTTATTTTCAACACGTCTGCCTTGGGCAAGCGACAGGGCAAGTAGCGCCAGTACAAAGGGCGTGCTGGCAGAGAGGGAACAAGTACAGCAAGTCTGAGGAGCGAGGGAATAGGGGGGCTTTGGCTCTGGACTGGTGGTACAAAAAAGGAACGAGAGTTGGTGCGCTTGGAGAGCGGAGTATGAAAAATAAAGCTGTGGCACTGGTGGTATATGCTATATGAAAGGGAAAATAAACGGTTCGCTTTTGCCGTTTTGCTGTGTATGGCGGTCTGGACCAAAAAAAATAGATAATAGCAGGCGGTGAATATGTGTATATATGTATCAGCGGCTCCTTCCTGCAGCACCAGAGCCGGCAACACGCGTCTGGGGGAGGGCTAAATGGCCTGGAGATGTTGGAGATGTTGTGCGTGTGGTGGAGAGGAGGAGCAGTAAGGAGGTCGTTACTGGCGGGCAGTAGAATAAGCGAGGCCAGGGCAGGTGTGTCAGTGTGGCGGGCAAGGCACCAAGGGAAAAAAAAGGTAGTAAGAATATAAGAAGGGGGATATTGATAGTGATAAAAATGAATAAGAGAAAGTAAAGAGAAGGAAATAAAAGAGCAATAGAGAGGGATTCGCACTGGACAACTTGAAGAACCCGCCCAGAGCGCCCGCAGACTTCTGCTGCTGTGTCTGGCGGCTGAAATGAAAGGGAGGGCCAAAACGACAACAAAGCGAGCTTATTTACCCAAAAATGAAGTAAACAAAGCGAGCCTGGTTATTTTGCATCCCATGTTGCAGCAGCCTCGCAGACTCGAGAAAGGCAGGTGATATGCCCCTCCCGATGAAGCCGCCTTGGAGACTTTGTCTGGCACATACGCAGGCACAATGGGCGAGCTGCTGCCCAGCTATAAATATCGCCACGACAATAAAAGCCGCTCATACACTCGCTACAGCCCGCCTGGCCCACCACAACCCCCCATTTGCATCGCTGCGTGCGGTGTGCTGTCGCTGCTGTGTTGTTGTTTTGCAGTTGCGCTCAGCCTTGCGGCTGTGATTTTCAGCCAAAATAAAGGCGGCATGCAGATTGTTTTTGTCTGGTTTCCTCTTTTGTCCAGCCGCATCCATTGTGGATGCAGGCAAACCGGCCCTCCTTGTGCTTTCGCTGGGCAGAGGCAGTTATTGTTGTAGAAGAGGGCGCTGCACAGCGCTGGCCATGCTGGTGGCAGAACGCAAGGGTTATAAATAGAGCTGTATGCTGCTTCGCCCGTAGCCGCTGCCACACGCCCTTTCTGGGAGACATGCCGTGTCTACGCGGGCACCCGAGTCGCTGTAGGCACGCGTGCATGCCGCCATCGCGGCCAGCAATGAGGCTGCTGGATGAGCGCGCAGCGGAGGTTGAAAGTGGCTGCAGGCGAAGGCACGAACCCGAGTGCTCCCTGATTTCCTTTTGGTCGGCCCAGCGTCCCAAAAGGAGGCAGAGCCTTCGCGCATCCTTCGGTGCTCTCTCCTCTGCTGTGGTCCGCGTTGCTCCACTTCTCCTGCCAGTGATCGTGCAGCGCTCCCTGGCTGTCTGAGCCAATCGGAACGACAGGCGTGCTGTTGTTGGGTTTTGTGAGCCCGCCGATGAGGGTTTCTGGGCTTCCTGGAACAGCTCTGCCCCAATGCCCAGAGCAGCCAAGTGGATGTGGTGTCTAAATACGCCAAAGTGGATTAATAGCAGCTTATCATGTTGCCTTCGAGTTGTGCATAATAGAAAGAGAAGTCCCGTTCAGGAGACTACAAACGCAGCTAGATGAAAATGGTGGTTTTAGAGGGCCTTCTTTGCGGCGGCGGGGGTTTTCTTTTCAGCGGCAGGAGCCTTTGCGTTTTTGCCACGCAGGGCCCTGTTCAGATAGTATCCGCCAACAATCGAGACGCATCCGCCGACGAGAAACAGCGACATGGTGAGGAAGAACATATCGGCTGGGGACATCTCGGACTCTGTGCGGTCGTCGTGCTCGGGCTTGATCACGCCAAATTGGTCGAAAATATCAATGAATCCAGGCGTGCCGCTGGCAAGAACGCTGGTGGCTGTCTCGACAACCTTGTTTACAATCGATTCGCTCATGGTTTAAAGTCGTGTATCTACAGCAGCGGTTAGAGGGTGTGTTTCACATGGTGGTTCAGTGCAGGTAGTGGTTTTGCTTGTGTGCCTGTGCCTGTGACTGTGAAAGAAAATGCCTCGACCAGAGCCTTGTGCATTTGAGCAATCTGCTCTGCACTTTGCATTCAAAAAGAGGTTTGGGCTCAAATGCGGCAGAGTGCTAGAAAGAGGACGATCTGCATTGCCTCCAGGCAATAGCTCGCCTCTGTCCACTGTGAATTCCGTTCCTTACCACCCGATGGAAAAAGTATATGGAGATGAAGCGGAATGCCGCGTTGTTGCAGAGCAGAGGAAAAGCGTATAAGCGCAGCGTGCAGAGAGGGAAGAAGAGGCGGGGGTTAAGAAAGGAGGGGGAGGAGGGAAGAGTATTCGTACAAACTAATAACGCCAAGTAATAAGAAGCAAGAGAGAAAAAAGTATATTCAAATAATCAGCCTTGCTGTTGAGGCTTACAGCGCGCGTGGATTATTTGAAAGAAATGCAGCAGTAACCATCAATCAAGAAGCACGCACCAATGTCTGGCACCTGACTTTTAGACCGACGAATGGTGCCTGAATAGCTTCCTCAGGTAGTACAGCTGCCCAACCCCAGTAGAGACCAAAATCAATGGCATGGCATACGACACGCGAGCAACGAACCAGTTGGTATCCATCACTCTCTGTACATGCAGCTCGCTTCTGAACAGCAGGTACGTGAAGTAGTCTCCAACCTGCTCGATCTCATGCGTCAGCTTGCTGACTTCGTCCTGCTCCTTCGTCTCAACACCGCCAGCATTGAGGAACTCCTCAGTGTCCTCGCCGTGCCCGTTAAAGTTGATTGTTGCTGGCCGGCTGGAGTCCAGATTCAAAAAGCAGTATTGGTATTTGCCTCCAATATGGCCGCGCACTTCAGCCTCGCCAAACGACGTGCGTGGGATTTGCTTGATTACTTGCCCTGTGGGGTCGGTGAACTACACAGTCACAGAAACACAGAGGGGTTCTATGGTTAGTAGCCTTCATTACTCCTGTGGTTATATGGAGTGGGGATATCAGCCTGCGTAGTACTTGCGTCGAACTGGATGCTTGCGTCCTCGAGCACCTCGAATGACATCGAGAAATGGCCTCCCTCGCTAACAGTCTCCTTGTAGCACTCCTGTGTGCTTGGCTGGATAATCGTCGTGTATGCCCGGCATCCCCACACGGCATACACAAGCACTGCAGCGAGGGCTTTAAATGGGTTCATCGTGGCTTTGTGGAAATATACAATAACTAACGGAAGACAGACTGAGGAAGGAGATTCCCAGAGAGCAAATGCGGTCTCATCTCTCGAGCAGAGAACTGGGTTTATGTAGCTGCCAGCAAAGAATGTGCAGGAACAGGTGCACAGAACGCAGTAGTATGCCCTCCCTCGAACCTCGCCATTTTCAGTCCTGAGAGGGTAAGAACGTTGCAGAGATGTGCCTGCCATCAAAGAACCGCTGGTCCAAAGCCTCTCTCGCCCGGACTGCTGCCTCGATATCCTCAAACTCCACCAGCACCTGTATCCGCTCAAACGCCGACAGCTCCTCCTCCTTGCCTTGGTCCGCCACACTAGCCACACATCGCAGCACAGCTCCATATGCCTCGCATTCCTCCATAGTCTCCTTTTCCAACAGATCATCGATCTCATCTGCCATATTCGTCAGCATCAGCAACCGAGACGGCTCTCCTGCGTCCCTCCTTCTAACAGGCGACCGATAATGTTCCTCATTCGCATCAGAATGCTGCCCCTCTTCAGCTTGCCGACGTTGCTGCTGCTGCTGTGCTCGCTGAATACGCAGCTGCTTTTCGCGCTCAATCCACCGCCTGTAGGTCTGGTAATTGTTGGGATATGCGGGGTTATACTCCTCAAACGGCACAAAATCCGCCTCGTTCGCAATGCCCTTCCCTTTGGTCTTGTGTCTGGGCACCCCAGGCATGTATTCTGCCAGCGACAGCGCTTTTGCGCTGCCACCACCCACGCCCATTGGCTGCTGCTTCACCTCGTTCTCTGATGCCACGTCTGCCCATTTGGATATTAGCGACGCCGGGTCGTGAGGTAGGCTGTGTGGGTGCTTTGGGTTCAGCAGCGGAACAGTCGGCTGCACTCTGCTATCTGATCTCCTACCGACTGCCGGGCCGTTGGGAGCAACTTGTTTGCTATCGTCATTGTCCTCGTTAGCTGGAAAGGCCGAGCGCACGGCAGCGTTGGCACTGGGCTTGGCTGCTTTGTGCCGCCGCAAAACAGGCGCGAACGCTGGTGCTGCCCAGGTTCTCTTACTAGCACCCACTTCGTCCTTGCCCGACTCTGCTGCGCTTGTTTTCTTCCCGCCCTCTGTTATGTCCGAGTTCTTTGTCGACGGCGGAGGCAAATCACCAAAAAGCGACATTTTAATTTAGAGCAAATGTGAGAAGCGAGAAGGCAATAAAGGAGGCAGCTGTTCCTGTTTCTTGAGGTGTGTTTTGTGCAAGGATTGGATGGTATCGCCAGCTGGTCAATTATTCTCTCCCTGCCCAATGCGCCACAGGCTGCGCGCAGCCATATCTTGGAATCCAGAGCTGTGCCACTGCTTCATTCATCCATATCCTCCTCTGCTCTCCGTTCATTTTTCTCGCACAGGTCCCTTGTTCACACCTCTCCCGCCGTGCCCTCAGATGCAGCAGTGCCAGATAAGACGACATAAACAGCGCCAGCAAACAGCTGTGCAAAAGTCGCCCCAGCAGAGCCAGGACACCAAGTACTGGCGGTGGTGCCACACCAGAGGCATCTGTGGGCCTCGGTAGAAAGCGATTGCCCCGTTGCACAAGCAGACACTGGCGTGATAAAGCTTGCGGCAGAGCCCCGTATAATATGACGAGAAAAAGCACCGGTCCTTGTGAGAGGCAGCTGGCAAGGCAGACTGATGGGGTGGACCAAACTCTGATGCCGTTGTGGTGACAGCCACTCAGTGAGAAGGGGTGTCTCAGCCTTGAAAGGCCATCGTGGCTTCTACCTCTGCATCCTGTATGATCCTGCTCAAACAACGCACTATTCATTATAAATTACAGTATATGTAGTGTTCTTGGTGGGCATATGGAGAAAAACACCGCTTGTTGGTATCTACTGGGGCCCAGCAAAGTGTTCGGCAACCACGCGGCGCTGGATCTTTCCAGTGGCGGTGCGAGGCAAGCTCTCAGCGACAAAGACACGCTTGGGGACCTTGAACCTGGCCACATTCTGCGCCATGAACTCCCTGACCTGCTCCTCTGTCACCGTAGCACCCTCCCTGGGCACGACAGCAGCATTGACTTCCTGGCCATACATCTCATCGCTGACTGCAAAGCTAACAGCCTCAGCAACGCCAGGACATTTCAAAAGCACGGCGTCTAGCTCCAGTGGGGAGATCTTCTCGCCACCGCGGTTAATCAGTTCCTTGATTCTTCCTGTGAGGATGACATAGCCGTCCTCGTCAATATAGCCTTGGTCGCCGGTGCGGAACCAGTGGGTCTCGGGCGTGAAGGACTTGGCGTTGGCCTCGGGGTTGTTCAAGTACCCATGCGTGACATTAGGGCCGCGAATACACACCTCGCCCAAGTGAACCTTGTTGCCTTCATCGTCCAGAATCGTAAGCTCAACGCCCTGGGGGATCCCAACGCTGCCGGGCTTGTGTTTGGCAGGAGGCAGGGGGTTGGAGCACATCTGGTGTGAGGCCTCGGTCATTGCGTAGGCCTCCAGGACGGGTGCATTGAGCTTCTCTTCGAGCTGTGCAAGGACAGTGGGAGCGAGGGCGGAGGAGCACGAGCGGATGAAGCGGATCGCGGGTATGGGCTCAGGGAGCTCGTGGCGCAGGAGGATCTGGTGGATGGTAGGCACGGCCGAGTACCAGTTGGCATGTGTGGCGGTGAACTCGGGCCAGAAGTGGCTCGCTGAGAACCGCGGCGGCACAACAACAGATCCGCCAGCAAAGAGGCTGGAGAGTGTGGCGCCGATGAGGCCGTGAACGTGGAACAGGGGCATGACAATGAATGAGCGGTCATCCTTCGTCAGTTTGTAGGTGCTGGCGATGTTGAGCATCGATCGCGCCAGGTTAGCCTGCGTCAAGGGCACGGCCTTGGGCCGGCCCGTGGTGCCCGACGTGTGCAGCAGGAGCGCCACGTCGTCGGGGGTAGGCTCAACGGGCGCATATTCTTGTGCGCTGCTGGCAGCTTCGGCAGACCCGAGGACAGATAGGTTGATTCCCTTGTCAGAATCCCAGCCGACAGTCCACACGGCCACGCTGAGTTTGCGCGCAGCCTTGACGCCCTCGTTATCCTCGCCTACAGTGTCGGGGACGATGAACACCTTGCTGTTGGCGTCCTCCAGGTAGAACTCCACCTCGCCCTGCTTCATCGCCGGGTTCAGCGGTGCCGCGATGCAGCGCTGCAGGGCAGTGGCCAGAAAGACTAGCAGGCAGTTGAGGCCGTTGGGCAGGAACGAGGAGATGACTGTGCCCACGGGGATCTCGGATCCGTAGAGGGCGTTGGCCTGCTGCCGGAACCGCTCGCTCTGGGCCTTGACGTCGGCGTAGGTCAGTGTGATGGACTGAGGGTCAGACGATGCCGTGGTCAGGATGGCTGGGTCTGTGCTGGCATTGCGGAAAATCGAGGCAAGCGTGTTGTTAGCAGCCATGTTCTGTCGAAAATAAAGCGATTAGTAGCGTGGCTATTACTGTGGAGGCAAGAGAAGGACGTGGGTGGGGCATGGAGAGGAGCAGGTCTCGAGTGGGAGTTGGGAGGCTGGTGTAGTTTTATATGCGGCCCCACACCTCCTACCCTAACCCTTCCTGACAATAGCGCGGGTTGTTTTTGCTGCATCCAAGCGGCGATTAGCCCAGGTTCTCTCTCTTCCGCCTGCACCCGCTGCTCTGCTGGAGAAGCAGTCGGAGGGCGCCAACCTTCGCCTGGCTCTACGCATCGGCGCTAGGCGCCCTGTCCCCTGAAAAGCAAAGCAGACATTACGCCATTTTCGGGAATACCAGCATCATCTGCTTTGCGCTAATCCTCTCTGCCAGGCGTTGCGGAATACCGCGGCTGCCTTGCATGAGTTAAAAGTGGGATTTTGCGCACACTTGCTTTTCGCAACAATGGATCTTTGGGTTCTCGGTACCACGGGTTTTCCACCTCATTCTCGGCCGCCTCAGCAAGGCTGATAGTTTGTTAGAATGACTGTTTGAAGAGAGGCAGCAGTGAGACATTACTGAAATCAGCGCTGTTGCCAGCAGCTGAGGTCCTGGATAAGAGCCAGCACTTGCCGAGCAAGCGCACTCGTGCGCCCCAACTCTCCTCCGCTCAACGATTCGCCATCGACCGTCGACTGCTCGCTATCTAGCACGGGAGCCGCATAGCCACGCCCCTCCGCGCCCTTTCCCTTCGCCCCGCCAGGCAGCGCAGCGACCGACGACGTCGAAACGACCGAGCAAGTGGAAGCAGTCGACACGCGCATCTTTGCAATCTCCTCCACTGCACTGACGATCTCTCTATCGCCAGAAACCAGGCTTTTGAGCTCCTCTGACCCACTGCTGAGCAGGGCCAGCACGGTCCACATGGCCACGGAGCGGACATTCGACCCGACACACTCCGACCCCCCGAGAACAGCCACAAAGTACGCCCTAGCCCCGCCAAACGGCTCATGCCACATGCACACAAACTCCTTGCTCACTTCACTGGAGCCCTTGCCTGCCAGGCTGCCCAGCGTCAAAGACGCGTTGTACTGAGTCTCGTGCTGCTCGCTATGCACGAGTGGGAGCAGCAGCTGACACACTCCCTCATGCACCAGGTGCTTGTAGAGCTGCCCGTTAAGTGCAAACACGCTCAGTGCACCCGCCAGCTCGCATATAGCCCTCTCGTGTGTTCGCTGGTCCATTAATGCAGTTTTAATGCGACCGAATAAACCCGAGTCAATGAGCGGCTGTTTATCCGAGTCGCTGTTAGCAGCCAGATTGCGGAGCGTTGAGATGACGTGGCATTGCAATTCGGGCTCGTCAGCTTGCGGCACAAGGTCGACAAGGTCAGGCAGAAACCCAGCACATACAATCGGACCCTCATTGCTCGGATGTATCGACAGGTTGCGCAGGCAGGCAGCTGCAGATGTAGCCAGGACGGTATATGCCGATTGCAGCAGCGGGAGGACGACCGCCAGGCCTCCCTGGACTACCACCGCGATCTGGTACTGGCTGTCGGAAGCCAGGTTACGTAGTGTGAGGATGGCCTGCGACTGCACCTTGGTCGTTGCTACCCTAACTAGCCGGAGCAACGCGTGGATGAGCGCAGGCTCCGTGTCCCACAGCAATGCTCGGCCACTAGCATCCACGGCGATATTGCTCAGAGCTGTGGCAGCGTAGTACAAGACCTCTTCATCGTAGGATCCAAGTAATTCGACTAGGACGGGCACAGAGCCGGCGCTGATGAGCTGTTGCCGGTGCTCAAAAGCGTGCGTCATGTTGAGCAGCGCGCCGGTCGCATTTCGTTGCACGCGCAGGTCCCGCGACCTCGCTAAGCGGGTGAGTGGGATGAGGGCGCCGCTGCGGGCAATGTCGTTCTTGGCTTCCTTTGCGGTGGCTATGTTGGTTATGCACCCGACGGAGTTGATTTGCGCATCGATGCTGGGGGACAGCATCTGCCTAACGAGTGCCTCGAGACCACCCATCTTGACTACCAATATCTTGTTCTCCACGTTGCGTGTGAGGTTGCCCAACGCTGCAGATGCTCCGTGCTGAACGTCGGTGAAGGAGGATTGCAGGAGGTACATGATGGGCTCTAGGGTTTCGTGCGAGACGGGACGTACGTCGTACTCGGAGATCTCGCTGAATGCTGTAGCGGCCGACAGCTGTAGGTGGTGGATGTCGGAGTGGGCTAGTGTGGTGAGTGCCTGGAGCGGCTCGCCTTCATAAAAGCTCACTCGCATGTCACCTACATCAAGGCGCTGTTTGCAAGGGATGGTGCATGCTGGGTGTGGCTGGTGTTAGCGTGCAGTCTATAGGTCCCAGATACGCAGAGCGGAATTTGCCAGGATACTGCCAAGCAGCTAGGGCACTTACTTTCGAACAGCCTTACCAGTGCTGCCACTGCTTGCCGCTCCCTGTCTGCTAGCAGGGGCTCGTGCTCTCTGGTTTCGTCGTCGGCTCCAATCTGACAGCACTGGGGCTGCAGGATGGCTGAGAAGCTGGCACCCATCGTGCTTTGTAGCCCGTTGCGCCTTGTGGATAAATGCTGGGGACTATGAGTTTGGTGATGCCAGGGGCTGGTGAGATGCGGCTTTTCAATATCAAGCTGGTGCTGATGCCGGAAAATATATATCAAGTCCTTGTGTTCGGAGGCTCAATAGTAAGCAAGCAGGAGCAAATGAAAAGGCAGAAGCAGCAGAGAGGAAGGAAGAAGGCGAAAGTGAGAAGGCGAGAGAGAAGAGCACTTGGGTGCGGGGCAGATGAGTCTTGCAAAGCCACATTTCCTTGGATGCGCATGGCTGAGGAAAGACGCCAGCCAGAGAAAGCGAATGGCCCTTTCTCTCTCCACGCTTCCACATAGAGAAGTTCATTGTTTTCTAGTTAGACTTCAGATCGCATTGCCATCAGAAGCGACTTGGCACCACAGATGGAGGAATGGGAAAAGGCAGAATGTATAATGAAGATAGCATAAGCAGAAAATAGAGAAAAATATCTTTTTTTTACTTGCGAAGTGACTGGATCTTGACACCGCCATAGTATCTGTGGTTGACATCCAGCAGACGCAAACCACGGGCCTTTGCAAGCTCGGTGGGAATCCGCTGGGTCTGCAGCGCCTCAAAAGTCGCCTTAATAACATTCATGGGGTTCCTTGACCCATGGATCTTCCCCGCCAGATCCTGGATGCCAATGCACTCACACACCTCATGGATCATTGGCGCCACACGGCATCCGAATCCCGGGCGGCGCGCCCACAGTTGGAGCTTTGTAGCCTTGAACTTGTGCTCGATATCATGGTAAATAGTGCGGTCATCGTACCGAGGGAAGTGCTGCATGTTCTTAATGGCCTGACGGGTGGCCTTCAAGACAGCCTTCGACACCTCCGCGTTCTTGCCCTCGCCATAGCCGGCCGATCCCTTTCCGTTGCCCACGACAACCATGGCGTACATCGACGGAATCTTGCCCTTTCTGGTCATCTGCACCGTGCGCTTGACCACCAGCGTCTTTTTGGAAAGCTTCTTGAACTGCTCGTAGGGAATCAGCAGATCCTCGGACCAGAAGAGCTCACCCTCGGTGCTGAAGATGTCGGCCTTGCGTGGCGGCATCTTTGGGTACTTTATCGAGAAATCGTGGGGTGGCTCGAACACGTTGTGCTCCTTGTTCACCAGTTCAGCGATGCTGCTGCTCGCTGCTAGGTTGGCCCCAACCTCTTGGGCCTTCTGCCGCTTCCAGAGTTCAATGATCGAGCTGTTATCGGTGATGTCGTCGTAGATCGGATCGAACTCGACGAAATCCGGAAAGTTCTCTGCGTCGCTGAGCTTCACCAAGCTGCCGCCCTTGCGTGCAGAGACGCAAGCACTGGTAGAAACCATGCGCGCGGCTATTTGCAAATATGTATATATAGACGCGTGTGGGCCGTTAGTTGCGAGTAGAATGTGCCCGTATGCTGTGCGTAGGCATTTGGAACAAAGGAATCGTCCGAGTAGCACGCTGCAGCATGCCCTTATTGTGTTTCTTACCGCCAGCAGCCCGAATCCCCTGCGAAATCCTTAGCGCGACAGACATGTGTTTATGGATAAATTTTGGGCAACTAAAAAGACAAGGCGTGTCCGTAGAGGAGGCAGAATGACAGAGCAAGGAAATTCTGAGGAGGAAAGGCCGCAAAGTACAGCGCTGTGGTTTCTAGACAGCATATGCTCAGCACATTTTTGCAGCAAGCAAAGAAGGCGTGCAGCTTATCGCTCAGGTAATACCCTGATCGATCAACCAATGATCGAGCACCGCATGGGCGAGGCCCGTTATGCAAAACGCCTCCAAGGCGAATTTGAGAGCAAAATTGCAAAACCGCGCTCTTTTATCCTTTTCAACGTCTCGCACATACTCTCTGTTCTTATCACCCCCGACTCCATTTCGGCCGACTCTGCCGCTGATTCACCAGTAGGAAACAATGGAGGCATCGAGAAGCACTATCATTAAATCGCTTTTGGCGCGCGAGGGACCCAAGACAATGAACCAGCTGTTCGTGGCCCTACACAAGTCGTTCCCAGAGCAATTCCGGGGTGTCTCTCGGCACAAGTTCAAGCGCGTGTACCTGAGGAACTTGAAAGAATTCCAGCACATCAAGGTCAAGCCCTGCCGCGAGTCCGAGTTGCTTGAAAAGCTGCGCGCAGACCCCGAGAGCCGTGTTGGCCACTTGGACAAGGTGGCCTGGCTGATCCACATAGGCGATTCACTGGCTCCTAAGTATACATCGGGGAGCGTTGATCTGAATACCAGCCACAAGACCATTTTGGATCGGATCGAGACCGAGAGGGCGAAGAGCAAGGACTTTTGGGAAGGCAGGAGCAACACGCCGCACGACTGGAGGGCTGTGCTGGAGGCTGCTGGACACAAGACTACCCTTTAAAAATGCAGAGACGAGCGGATTCAATAAATGGGCATCGGGTATGATACATGCATGAACGGGCGTGCATGGGAAGGAGGGGAGATGATGCTAAGAACGAGGGTGCTGCTCAAACCATATTGCTGCCTTCGTATACCCGATGCAGCTACCAACCCCACCCGGTATTCGCTTCATGTTGTAATATGCAGTGTTTCAGCTTCAGGGAAACGCCCTTTCTCGCTTTATAATTCTAGCCAACAGCCTGATAATCCCGCTGAGAATGGCAAGGCTCTATCATGAAGCTAGACGCTGGTTTACCGACACGATAGCAAGGATCCACACTGCGCCTGCAATGCTGCAGTGCTGCATTCAACATCTCATCTACTCAAATACGAAAGGGGATCGTGGATGCACAGGCAGCCCGCCAATATAGGGAGGGCGTGTTCCCTGTCAGAGATACAAACCAATGCAGCGATGATGCACCTTTCAGGGACACCCAGTCGCAGTAGATCTGGTACGAGTGGGAGCACAGGCGACATGCAGTCAATAGAGTCGCTTGAGAACAATCACTAGGATCCCCACGCTAAGGTGGCCCCTTTGGCTCGCCTGTTGCTCAACGGCTCTGTGGTCTATTTCATAGACAGACAGGACCGTCACCATAGAGTGTCTGTCCATGTAAACTCTCTGATCGATAAGTGCTGTATGTTCCGCGGTTGCATGGGAATTTTGATCACCGGCGATATGTCAATGCAAAGGTTGGGTTACAGGTGCTGGGCATACATCCAGCCGAGCGAATATCGCAGTGGCAGGGGAGTGCGGCCCACAGCACAAGTCTTGGTTGACATACAAACCACACGTATGCGAGAGAAATCTTGAGCCTGGTGCCTGATCTCTAAAAGTGGCATTTGTTTCCAGGCACAAGAGTCCTGTTTAGCGTAGGCAGCTCAAAGCACGGCAGCAGCGCCACTTATATACCGTTGCAATGGGGGGGAAAAGTGGCATTTGTTTCCAGGCACAAGAGTCCTGTTTAGCGTAGGCAGCTCAAAGCACGGCAGCAGCGCCACTTATATCACCTGCACACCGTTGCAATGGGGGGGGGGGTTTTTTTTTTAGTAACCTGCACTCTTCGTATTTGTGTTGCGTGCTAAGCAGCCATTTATTTTCCTACCACACATGCGTTCCTTCCTCAAGCAGCTGAACAATGCAAAGACAGGGCATTGAGGCATTCCAGATTTGTATCTACTTGTCCGGCGACAAGGGGCGACAATGAGGATATCCGAGTTGTCTATGTAACTCGTCATGGCGGCCACAGTGCCCGAGAACTCAGATACAGGATAGCGAGCAAATCCAAAGAACACATATGAAAACATGTAGGGGTGTCTCCACTGCGTAAAAGAGGCTCTGCTGTCTCCGAGACACCTTGTCAAAAAGGAGGCAAAGACACATTTGATTTTACTGCCTGCCACTATTTGGTTCTTTCTGGCTGTACCCGAGGCATGGTCTTTAGCATGTTGGGGATGCTGCTTCTTGATTGTGCCACTCCAGCTGAAGTCTCCTTTGTCTCCCTCGTGCGCCCTCTCTGTGTCCACTATATCTCTACATGCAAAAGAAGAAAACAATGCGTGTTTACAGGCATTCACGTATACTGTTCATTGTGGGGCTGAAGAGCCCAGCAAGTACTTGGGCAGCGCTTTTCCATGCCGCTTCGAAAAATCACTCTTTCCCTCTCTCTTGCTCACTTGAAATCCTCTGGAGGCACTGCCCGTGCCCAGCACCAAAAGTCCATACATCTTTAGCGCAAAATCGCAATACACTCGCATCTCAAGTCGGTGTTTCTAGCAGCTGCTTCCAATGTTCTGCCATCGCCCACCTTTACGCAGCCTAGAGCTGGTAGGTGCCCAGAGTCGACGCGCTGGATATGCCCTGCTTGTGCTCGCCTTGCTCTTTGAGCTGAGACGTGCAGCGGGTTACCTCTTAAGCAGCGGCAGTGGACGCTGCGGTGACACTGAATCGCCATACTCGCTGGGCAGCGACTGCCTTCGTCTCGGGGTAGCCTGGCCACTAGTCAATGCCACCATCGGCCTCGCCATCGCTCTGGCGAACATGATATCAACCCCACACGGATCAGACTCGCCATCCACTTGCAGCCTTGCTAGAGTGCACAGCCTCTCTGGCGTAACCTATTTCGACAACCGCCTGCGCCTGGGTGCGATTACTCTAGCCACAGCAGCAATCAACGTTGCTGCTCCGGCCGCCTTTATATTTGGCTTGGGTGGTGGTGCAGCCCGCGATTACCACATCTCCTATTGGCAGTCATATATGTTGTTTTGGCTTGTCGCAGAGTACACCCTGGTTCACAGTTACGCCAAATTCTATTGCTCAGCAGACCGGTCTGCATACACGGGTCTGTTCCACTGGTCGTTGATTGTCCTTATCACAGCGCAGCTATCGGTGTGCAGCATTGCCGAGATCTTTTACTTGTTTCTCTCAAACAAGCATGCAAGTGAGCCCATTTGGCGGCAGCCAGCCACATCTCACGCAAGCTTTGTCGCCATCACTTCATCAGCTGCGTGTGCTGTTGTTGTGCTGCTGTCCCTGACTCACAAGAGAGCGTTCTGCCTTCCAAACAATCGCACAGCTCGGATCAACGTGTCGACAGAAAGCGTAGGCCCCATCGACCCAAGAGTGGACGCGAACGAGCACACAACCCCGCTAAGCACAGCGCGCGCTGACCAAATGCCGCTTGTTGTGTCGCCAGAGTACAGTGCGTCGATATTTGATTTCCTTACCTTTTCGTGGGCCAGCCCGCTGCTGCGTCTAGGAAGAAAGGTCACCATCGATAGCGGTGATCTATACCACCTGGAGCCCAAAGACCGCCCGCTTGCCCAGTGGAGAAAGTTTGCGCAGAACCGAAAGAAAGGTCGGTCCCTGCTCGTGTCCCTTTATTTTGTGTTTCTGCCAGAGCTGCTTGTGCAGTGCCTCCTCACGCTGCTTGGTATCTTTTTATCGTATGGCGAGCCGTTCCTGATGCAGAGAATGATGAAGGCAATCCAGCAGCATCATAATCACGGCAGACGAGAGGGTCTGGGGTCTGGGAGCGTCGACTACGCCAGGATTCTGGATGCCTTTGGCCTCTTGCTTGTCGGCACATTTCAGACCTTCGTTTCAAATCATAAGGCCTGGATTCGCGAGAACGTCTATTTCAAGCTGCAAGGGCTGTTTACTGCCGAGCTGTCCGCCAAAGCTCTTCGTCGCTGCAGAAGCACAGCTGCTAGCACAAAGCCTAGCGCGGGTGAATCAAAAAAGGGGGAGAGTGCGCAGGCTAAGGATGGCAATGATACCACAGCAGCAAGTAACGGCCGAGTTATCAGCATCCTGACATCTGAATCGCGAACCCTAGGCGGCATGTTCTCGACGCAGTTTAATACGCTGTTTATACCAGTCAACATCTGCATTGGCGTGTGGTACCTATACAGCCTCCTGGGAATCTCCGCGCTAATTGGGATAGCCATATCTGTGCTCCAATATCCGCTCAATTCGTTTCTGGTCAAATACACCAGAATATACGACCGCAAACTGAGGTCGGCGAACGACGAGCGAGTGTCAATGATCACAGAAATGTTCCAAGGGATTCGCGCGATCAAGCTGTTTGGATGGCAGTCCAAGTTCGTTGAAAGAGTCAGGGCCACGCGCGAGAGGCAGCTCGTCACTGGTTGGAAGCTGATGCTCATCAAGACGCCGATTGGGATTATTTCTTCGCTCACGTCGTCCCTAACCTTGGTCGTGGTGTTTGCTGCCTATACTGCTGTGTTTGGCAACAAGGTAACGGCGGATGTGGTTTTCACATCAATGTCTGTGTTCAGCATGGTGCGCTCAGGAATCGACGAGATCTCTAGAGCCATCCCTAGGGTGGTCCACTTTTTTGTGTCGCTGGATCGAGTCGAGTCGTTTATGGCCCAAGGGCTGATGCAGCCCTTGGAGGACCGCGTGGCTGTAGATACGGATGCAGAGGTTGTCGGGTTCGAGAACGCCAGCTTTACGTGGTCCGCTGAAAGTCCCAGTGGCCAGGCACAGGGTTACACACCAAACACACTGGCCTCGCGTGCTAGCAGCACACCGGCATTGTCCACCGAGCGGACGCCCTTGCTATCCAGAAAGTTCAGTGCTGCTGAAGCATGCGACATCGACGCCGGCAATGAGGCTCGTCAGTTTTCGCTAGACGACATCACGCTTCGATTCCCTGTTGGCGGGTTCTCTATCATCATGGGTCCAACTGGCTGTGGAAAGTCGTCGCTGCTTTCAGCGCTGGTTGGAGAGATGCAGCTCACAAGCGGCCGCATTCTTATCCCGACTGCAGACTCGATGGATGTCAATAGAGAAATAAGTGGTGGGCAGTACCGTGAGGTGGCCGAGCTGTCAGGCGAGGGATTGGTTGCAACAAATATTGCTTATGTATCCCAGGAGGCGTGGCTCCGCAATGCGACAATCCGTGAGAATATCCTTTTTGGCGAGCCCTATGTTCAGGAGCGTTATGAAGAGGTGCTGCGAGTGTGTGCGCTCAAGCCAGACTTGCGTATTTTCAAGGCTGGCGATATGACGGAAATTGGCGAGCGTGGAGTTACGCTTTCTGGCGGACAGAAGCAGCGTGTTGCCTTGGCACGGGCCGTGTACTCTAGCCGTCGCATTCTGCTCATCGACGACTGTCTTTCGGCTGTCGACGCACACACGGGAAAGCACATTCTTAGCATGTGTCTGCTTGGCAAAACCCGGCTGATGCGCGGTCGAACAAAAATACTAGTCACCCACCACGTCTCCGCGTGTCTTCCGCACAGCGACTACGTCGTTGTCCTCAAGGATGGCCGTGTTGCGCTCAGCGGGCCCCCAGACCATGTTCAGTCGAGTAGCCACTTCTCCAACGAGTTCGCCGACATCGGCGGGTCAGAGAGTGCAGTGGCCAGCAGTGGTGATGCAGCGGCAACCAGCAGCGGCGGCGCTAAGCAGGAGGAGGCAGACGGCTGGACGCAGAGCGTCAACGACCTTCAGACCGAGGATGAGTATACACGTCAACGGCAGCGTGCTCTCTCCGAGCAGCTAGGCGAGGCTTGTGGCGCGCATGTATCAATCTTGGACGGGGTGCTTGTTGATGATGAAGAGCGCGAAACGGGGTACGTGCAGCCGCAGGTCTGGCTGGGCTACATTCGCAGATGTGGAACGTACAGACTGTGGTTGCTGATACTGGTGCTAATCATGTTTAACCGTAGCGTCGGCATTAGCCAGGACTATTGGCTTCGCCTGTGGGCAAAGTCCGCGTCGGAAGCGTCGACCCCAAATCACTCAGCTACATACTGGCTTGGCGTATACCTCCTGATCGGAGTAGCAAAGTCCATCATGCTAATGGGGGCTCCGCTGCTATTTACAAGCATTCGTTTAAAAGCTGCGCGCAAGATCCACGAAGAGCTGGTTTCCCGCATCCTCAGTGCCACGCCACGGTTTTTTGATAAGACGCCGATTGGTCGCATCACAAGCCGCTTCTCATCGGATATGAGTGTCATTGATGACGACCTCATGAGCCTGCTGATGTCCCTCATCTACCAAATAATAAATACGGCGAGTGTGCTCTTGGTGATCTCCCTTGCCTCGCCGTCCTTTATTATAGTCGCCGCTGTGTTTGGTGTGCTGTACTTCACCCTTGCTGCCGAGCACCTGAACTCTACGCGCGAGCTGAAGCGCCTGGAGGCCATTTCAACGTCGCCGCTTCTCTCGCTGTTCAGCGAGATCATCGCTGGCACCGTGTCCATTCGCGCGTTCGGTGCTCAGCATCAGTATATCAAGGAGGCCATAAACAGGGTGTATTCAGCGAACCGTGCGGACTACCTTGTGTGTGCTGCAAACTGGTGGTTGGTTACAAGGCTGGAGTTCCTGGGATCTGTAATCACTTTTTCGGCTGCTGTGCTTATCCTGCTCAATCTAGACCGGCTCGATCCCAGCATGGCCGCGTTCATCCTTGTCTATGCAGTCTCATTCACAAACACAATGAGGTGGTGTATAAATGTGTACAGCTACTGCGAAATAAGCATGAACTCGGTTGAGCGCATCAACCAGTACCTCAAGGTCGAGCAGGAGCCGCCGCTCGAAGCAACCCCAGAGAACAAGCCGCCGCCTGTCTGGCCGCAGACCGGTAACATTGAGGTCGAGGACCTTGTCATCGAGTACGTCCCCGGTGTGCCCGTGCTCCACGACCTGTCTCTGTCGGTCAGGCACGGAGAGAAGATTGGCGTTGTTGG